>PJEM01002974.1:25153-204381 GCA_004023845.1 Helogale parvula | reverse complement strand
ATTTGAGGATAGTTTGTTCTAGCTTTGAGAAGAATGTTGGTGCAATTTTGATGGGGATTGCATTGAATGTGTAGATTGCTTTGGGTAGTAATGACATTTTCACAATGTTTATTCTTCCTATCCATGAACATGGAATATTTTTCCATTTCTTGGTGTCTTCTTCAATCTCTTTCATAAGTTTTCTATAGTTTTCATCATAAAGGTCTTTTACATCCTTGGTTAGGTTTACTCCTAGGTATTTGATGGTTTTTCGTGCAATTGTGAATGGGATCATTTTCTTAATTTCTCTTTCGGCTGCTTCATTTTTGGTGTATAGGAATGCAACTGATTTCTGTACATTGATTTTGTACCCTGCGACTTTACTGAATTCATTGATCAGTTCTAGAAGGCTTCTGGTGGAGTCTAATGGGTTTTCCATGTAGAGTATCATGTCATCTGCAAAAAGTGAATGTTTGACTTCTTCCTTGCCAATTCTGATGCCTCTTATTTCTTTTTGTTGTCTGATTGCTGATGCTAGAACTTCCAGCACTATGTTGAACAGCAGTGGTGAGAGTGGGCACCCCTGTCGTGTTCCTGATCTCAGGGGGAAAGCTCTCAGTTTTTCCCCATTGAGTATTATATTAGCTGTGGGTTTTTCATAGACTGCTCTTATAACGTTTAGGTAAGTTCCTTCTATTCCGACTTTCTCAAGGGTTTTTATTAAGAAAGGGTGCTGTATTTTGTCAAATGCTTTTTTTGCATCTATTGACAGGATCATATGGTTTTTATCCTTTCTTTTGTTAATGTGATGGATCACATTGATGGATTTTCGGACATTGAACCATCCCTGTAACCCAGGAATGAATCCCACTTGATCATGATGGATAATGCTTTTTATATGCTGTTGAATTTGATTTGCTAGTATCTTGTTGAGTATTTTTGCATCTGTATTCATTAAGGATATTGGTCTGTAGTTCTCTTTTTTGGCTGGGTCCCTGTCTGGTTTGGGTATCAAGGTGATGCTGCCTTCGTAGAATGAGTTTGGAAGCTTTCCTTCTATTTCTATTTTTTGGAATAGTTTGAGAAGAATGGGTATGAGCTCTGCTTTAAATGTCTGGTAAAATTCCCCTGGGAAGCCATCTGGCCCTGGGCTCTTTTTCGTTGGGAGATTTTTGATAACGGATTCAATATCTTCACTGGTTATTGGTCTATTCATGCTTTCTATCTCTTCCGGTTTGAATTTTGGTAGTGCATGTGTATTTAGGAATTTGTCCATTTCTTCTGTGTTGTCAAATTTGTTGGCATATAGTTTTTCTGAGGAGCCTGGCTAGAGGTTTATCGATTTTGTTTATTTTTTCAAAGAACCAACTCTTGGTTTCATTGATCTGCTCGACTGTTCTTTTGGATTCTATATTGTTTATTTCTGCCCTGATCTTTATGATTTCTTTTCTTCTGCTGTGCTTGGGGTGCTCTTGCTGCTTCCTTTCTAGTTCCAGTAGGTTCTCTGTTAGTTTTTGAATTTGCACTCTTTCTAGTTTGTTGAGATTGGCCTGGATTGCAGTATACTTCCCTCTTTGGACTGCCTTTGCTGCATCCCAGAGATTTTGGATTGTTGTATTTTTGTTTTCGTTGGTTTCCATATATTTTTTAATTTCTTCTCTAATTGCCTGATTAACGCAATCATTCTTTAATAGGGTGGTTTTTAACCTCCACATTTTTGGAAGTTTTCCGGCCTTTTTTTCTGTGGTTAATTTCAAGTTTCATAGCATTGTGATCTGAAAGTGTGCATGGTATGATCTCTATTTGTTTATGCTTATGGAGGGCTGCTTTATGTCCCAGTATGTGGTCTATCTTGGAGAATGTGCCATGTGCACTCGAAAAGAAGGTGAATTTCCTATCTTTAGGATGCAGAGTTCTAAATAAGTCTATCAGTTCCATCTGTTCCAATGTGTCATTCAGGTCCCTTGTTTCCTTAGTGATTTTCTGTCTGGTTGATCTATCCATTGCTGTCAGTGGAGTATTAAAGTCCCCTGCAATTAGCACATTTTTGTCAATAAGATTGTTTCTTTCTGTGATTAATTGCTTTATGTATTTGGGTGCTCCCGAGTTAAGCGCATAGATATTTATGATTGTTAGCTCTTCCTGACGGAGAGATCCTGTAATTATTATATAATGTCCTTCTTCATCTCTTGTTACTGCCTTTACTTTAATGTCCAGTTTGTCTGATATTAGTATGGCTACTCCAGCTTTCTTTTGGCTTCCAGTTGCCTGATAGATATTTCTCCATCCCTTTACTTTCAACCTGAAGGTGTCTTCCAGTCGAAAATGCGTCTCCTGTAGACAGCAGATAGATGGGTTTTTTTTTTTTTTTTATCCATTCTGCTACCCTGTGTCGTTTGGTTGGAGCATTCAGCCCATTTACATTCCATGTTATTATCGAAAAATGTGGGTTTAGAGTCATTGTGTTCTCCCTAGAGTTCATGCTTATAGTGGTGTCTCTGGCACCTTGTATTTTTTGCGATCTTTCCCTCATAGAGTCCCTCTTAGGATTTCCTGTAGGGCTGGTTTGGTGGTCGTGAATTCTCTCAATTTTTGTTTATTTGGGAAAACCTTTATCTCTCCTATTTTGAATGACAGTCTTGCTGGGTAGAGGATTCTTGGCTGCATGTTTTTTCTGCTCATCACGTTGAAGATTTCCTGCCATTCCTTCCTGGTCTGCCAGGTTTCATTAGATAGGTCTGTAACCACTCTGATAGGTTTCCCTTTATATGTGAGGGCCCTTTTCTCCCTAGCTGCTTTCCGAATTCTCTCTTTATCTTTATATTTTGCCAGTTTCACTATGATATGTCGTGCTGAAGGCTGATTCAAATTACGTCTTAAGGGGTTCTTTGTGCCTCTTGAATTTGAATGTCCATTTCTTTTCCCAGATTTGGGAAATTCTCAGTTATAATTTGGTCAAGTATCCCTTCAGGCCCTTTCTCTCTGTCTTCCTCTTCAGGAATTCCTATGTGATGGATGTTGTTCCATTTGATTGTATCACTCAGATCTCGAATTCTCCTTTCCTGCTCCTGGATTAATTTCTCTTTTTTCATCTTCCTCTTTTCCTATAACTATATCTTCTAATTCACCTATTCTTCTCTCTGCCTCGTCAATCCTTGAGGTGGCTGCCTCCAGTTTGTTATTCACCTCACCTATAGCCTTTTTTAACTCGTCAGTTGATTCTTTGATGCTTTTCTCAACCCCACCGGTTAATCTTATTACAAGCTTTTTAAATTCTTGATCTGATATGGTTTCTAGATCTGCCTTGAGCAGTTCTGTGGCTGTGACTTCCTCCGGGAAGTTCTTCAGGGGAGAGTTTCTTCGTTTTGTCATTTTTGCTAGTTTTCTGTCTCTTGTCACCTTTAGAAAGCTCATTGTGCTTTGTGTACCTATTAATATTTCTCTGTTAAGGGAGGCTTATTGACTGTCCAGGGCCTGCCTTTTCAGAAAATATTCTCTTATTGATGTCTCTCAGTTTCTCTTGTTGTGCCTGTGAGTATTTTATTTCCCTACTCTGCAATATTTGTGACTCGCCTTCTTGCACACTTTGGCTTGTTTCTTGGTATAGTCCTAAGAAGGAAAACAGACTGACAAACAGAGAGAACAGAAGCACACATATACACAGCCAAATCAAATAAAGAGACACATTACAGGGGGCAAAGAAAAGAAAGAAAATAGGAGGGAAAGAGACGAAAAGAAGAGAAGAAGAGAAAATAAAAAGAAAAGAGAAAGAAGAAAAGAAAAAAGAATATATATATATAAGGGGGTCGGAGACAACAAAGGACAGTAGATTGTTTAAAAGTGTATGACCAGTTTAGGGGAGAGTAAGAATGAGATACAGGAGAATATATCTGGGTTGCAAGAAGGTGAAAAAGTAAGGGAGAAAGGAGAAAGGAAAATAAGGAGTAAAATTTAAAAGAATTGGGTAAAGAAAAAGGAAAAAAGGTAATAGTGTCATAGAAATAAGAACAAAACAAGTGAAGAAAGAAAAAAATTTATTTATATTAAGAAAAAAAAGCAGCAGCAGCTCCCCCTGGTGGATAGGCGTGGTTTGATGTGGTAGGTCTTGGAGGCTGTTCTCAGAGGCTCAGCCCCTGCCTGAGGCGAAATGAGCAGCAGAAGGTGAAGTGTGCACCTTCACAGACTCAACTGTGGAGTCCCCACCCCCAGCCAGAATCCCAATTGCAATGGGGGAAAGGAAAGAAAAACCAAAAAAAAAAAAAAAACTGTGTCTCTCTTGGTTTCCGATAGCTGTTGTTCAAGGCGCTGTGAGCTGCTGGAAATGAGCTGGGAGCTCCTGCAGTTTAAGCGCGCACCCAGGCCTCCACTCGCCCCTGACTCCTTGTCGGAGGTCGAGTAGGTGTGGGCCCTATTTTTTCCTGTGGGCACTCGGGATTTGCCAGTCTGTGCCAGGGGCAAGGTGTGCTGTGGAAATGCGGCCCGTGGTCCCGTTCCCAAAACGAAGTTCTAATTGCTCGCCCCTGGCGCAGCCGCAGCCCCGGCTGCTTTCTGCCGCTGGGAGGTCCGCTTCCCAGGCGCCGCTGCGCTCTGGCCGCTTCTTGCTGGGAGAAAAGCCAGGAGGTGTGCTCCCGTCTCTTCCCTTTGTCTCTCTGGCTCCGCGCACTTCCCCCACATTGGGCTGGGGATCTTGCCTCCCCTGCCCATCCCGGGCTGGCCTGTTTCAGATCTCCCCCATTCGCCCCCACTCACTCAGGTATCCTTGAGGTTCTATTCTTTCTGGAGTCCGTATTTTCTCCTTCCGCTCTTGCAGATGAGAGTAATATCCCTCTCAGTTCAATAGATGGGGCAAATGGAGTTTACAGAGCTCCCTTCCTCTCCACCATCTTGGCCTTCTCTCTTAGCACAGGACTTTAACAGCCCATTTTCATCAATGGTTAGTTAGTCCAGACAGAAAATCAATAAAGGGCCTTAAATGATGCAGTAGATCGGATGGACTTTAAAAACACATACAGAACATTTCGTTCAAAATCAACAGAATTCACATTCTTCCCAAGCTCACATGGAACATTTTCCAAGATAGATCACATATTAGGCCACAAGTCTCAATAAATATAACATGATTGAAATTTTATTAAGCATCTTTTCTTACCACAACAGCGTGAAACTAGAAATCAATTACAAGAAGAAAATAGCATCATAGATTTCTTAGAGACAAATGAAAACAAAAAATGACTTACCAAAATCTATGGGATACAGCAAAAGTGGTTCTGAAAGGGAAGTTCTTAGTACTACAAGCTATGAAACAAGATAAACCTCAAATAAACAATTTAACTATAGAACTAAAGTAATGAGAAATATAAAGAAACAAAACCCAAAGTTAGTAGAAGGAAGGAAATAATAAAGATTAGAGTAACAATAAATTAAATAGAGTTAAAGTGAAAGAGAAAAGATCAATGAAACCAAGGGCTGTTTCTTTAAAAAGGTAAACACAGTTCACAAGTCTTTAGCTTATTTCACCAAGAAAAATTAGAGCTCAAATAAAAACAGAAAAGCGAAATTGCAACTGATAACACAGAAATACAAGAGTTTATAAGAGTTTATTATAAATGCTATGCAACAACACATTAGACAACCCAGAATAAATAGATAAATTCCTGGAAACACAATATTCCAAGATTGAATCATGAAGAATAGGAAATCTGAGTCGACTGACTATTAGTGAGGAGTATGATTCAATAATCAAAAACCTCTAAACAAACAAAAGTTCAGGGCGTGATAATGTGGCTGGTAAGTTCTACCAAGTGTTCAAAGATGATTTAATACTTATCCTCAAAATCTTCCAGAAATTGAAGAGAGGACAAGCTTCCAAACTCATTTAAGGATGCCAAAAATATTCTGAGACCCAAACCAGATAAGGACACTACAAAACAAGAAAGTTACAATACAATATCCCTGATGAACAGCGATGCAAATATCCTCAACAAAATATTAGAAAATTGAATTTAACAATACATTAAAAAGACTTTACAACATGATGAAGTCTGATTTATTGCAGGGATACCAGGATGGTTCAAGATTTATCAATCAATCAATGTCATACAACCACATTAATAAAATGAAACATAAAAATCATATATTCATCTCAACAGATGCAAGAATTATTTGATAGAATTCAATATCTATTTATGATAAGAAAAACTCTCAATAAAGTGGGCACAGAGGGAGTGTACCTCACCATAATAAAGGCCATACATGACAGACCCAGAGCTAATATCATTCTCAAATGTGAAAAGCAGAAAGCTTTTCCTCTAAGACAAGGAACAAGTTAATGATGCACAATCTCCTTACTTTTATTCAATGTAGTATTGGAAGTCCTCGCAACAACAATTAGGAAAGAAAAAAATAAAAATGTACACATTGGAAAGGAAGAAGTAAAACACACTATTTGAAGATGACATGATACTATATGTAGAAAACTCTAAAGAACCCACCAAAAAAAAAATTGTCATAATAAATGAATCCAGTAAAGTTCAGATTACAAATGAAAACACAAAAATTTTGTGTTTCTATGCATTAATAAAGAACAGTCAGAGAAATCAAGAAACACATTTTCGGTCACATTGAAAAGAATATAAAATCTAGAAATAAATTTAACCAAGTAGGCCAAATACCTCTACATTCAAAGGTATAGGAAATTGAGAAAATAAATTGGAGAAGACACAATGAAATCCCTACCAGAATTCTAGTGGCATTTTTCACAGAACTAGAAAAAAAAAAGATTCTAAATCTTTTATGTATCCACAAAATATCCTGAATAGCCAAAACAATCTTGAGAAAGAAGAACAAAAGTGGAGGCATCATACACTCTGACATCAAGTATAATAAAAATATATAATTAAAACACTATGGTATTGCTATGAAAACTGATACACAGGTAAATGGAACAGATTAGAGAACCTAGAATTAAGCCAGCATATATATATGTTTGTGTGTGTGTGTGTGTGTGTGTGTGTGTGTGTGTGTGCATTCAACTAATTTATGACAAAGGATGCAAAAACACACAATAGGAAAAGGGTAGTCTCTTCAATAAATGGTATTGGAAAAACTGAAAAACTACATGCAAAAGAGTGATATTGGACCACTATGTTACACTACATACAAAAATTAATTCATAATGGATTAAAAACCTCAACGTTAATCCTAAAAACAAAATTGCTGGAGGAAATCATAAGGGGCAACCTTCTTACCATTGGTCTTACTGATGTTTTCTTGGATCTGTCTCCAAAGGCAAGGGAAATAAAATAAACAACCAGGATTACGTGAAACTAAAAAGTTTCTGCACAACAAAGGAAATCATCAATAAAATGAAAAGGCAACCTACTAAATGAAAGGGGATATTGGCAAATTATATATCCAATAAGAGGTAATATCGAAAATAAAGAACATATACAAGTCATTAACAAAATAACAAACACCCAGAAATGAACCCACAACTATATGGTTAATTAACTTTTGACAAAGCAGGAAAGAATATCCGATGGGAAATCGACAGTCTTTTCAACACAAGATGTTGCAAAAAACTGGAGAGCAACATGGAAAACAATAAAATTGGACCACTCTCTTACACCATACCCAAAAACAAATTCAAAATGGATGAAAGACCTAAATATGAGATACAAAACCCTTAAAATCTTAGAGAAGAACACAGGCAGTAACCTCTTTGACATGAGTTTTAGAAACTTCTTACTAGATAGGTCTCCTGAGTCAAGGGAAACAAAAGCACAAACAATTAGGACCTCATCAGGACAAAAACTATGCAGTGAAGGACACAATGAACAGAACTAAAAGGCAAACTGAAGAATGGGAGATTTTTATAAATGACATATCTGCTAAGGAGTTAGTGTTCAAAATATATAAAATAATTAAAAAGCTCAACACCCAAAAGTGAATGGTCCAAATCAAAAATTGGCAGAAAACATGAATAGACAATTTTCCAAAGAAGACACACAGGTGGCCAGTGGACACATGAAAAGAAACTCAATATCACTGATCATCAAGGAAATGCAAATCAAAATTACAATGAAATATCATTTCACACCTGTCAGAATGGCTAATATCATGGGGCACCTGGGTAACTCAGTCAGTTAGGCATCCAATTCTGGATTTTAGACAGGTCATGATCTCATGGTTCATGATATTGAGCCCTGCATCAGGCTCTGCACTGATAATGTCGAGCCTACTTGAGATTCTCTCTCTTACTCTTTCTCTGCCCCTCCCTTGCTCATGCTAGCTCTCTCTCTCTCTCTCTCTCTCAAAATAAAAAGATTTTAAAAAAAGAATGGCTAAAATCAACAACACAAGAAACAACAACTGTTGTCAAGGATGGAGAGAAAGAGAAACATTTCTGTACTGTCGGTGCAGCCACTCTGGAAAACACTATGGAGTTTCCTCAAAAAGTTAAGAGAGGGGCGCCAGGGTGGCTCAGTCGGTTAAGAGGCTGACTTCAGCTCAGGTCATGATCTCACAATTCGTTGGTTCGAGCCCTGCTTCAGACTCTGTGCTGACAGCTCAGAGCCTGGAGCCTGCTTCTGATTGATTCCGCTTCTCCCTCTCTCTCTGACCTTCCCCCACTCACACTCTGTGTCTCTCTCTCTCTCAAAAATAAATAAACGTTAAAAAAATTTTAATATAGCAATTGCACTAATAGTTATTTACCAAAAGAATACAAAAATACTAATTCAAATGGATCATGCACCCCAGTGTCTATAGCTGCATTATCTACAATAGCCATATCGTGGAAATAGCTCAAATGTTCATCGGCTGATGAATGGATAAAGAAGTGGTAAATATATACAACAGAATGTTATTCAGCCATAAAAACTAATGAAATCTTTCCATTTGCAGTGACATGGGTGTGACATAGATAGTGCTATGCTAAGCAAAATAAGTCAGTCAGAGAAGGAAAGATACCATATGATTTCACTCAATGTGGACTTTAAGAAATAAAATGAAAAATCATAGGGGGAAAAAGAGAGAGGCAAACCAAGAAACAGACTCTTAACTATGGAGAACACACTGATAGTTATGGGAGGGGGGTGTCCAATGGGGAAGGGGTTAAAAAGGTGATCAGTATTGAAGAGTGCACTTGTGATGAGCACTCGGTGTTGTATGGAAGTGTTAAATCACTGAATTGTACACCTTAAGCTAATATTACAGTGTATGTTAACTAACCAGAATTAAAGTAAAATCTTGAAAAAATAACAAACAATCCAATTAAAGAGTAGGCAGAGGACCTGAACAGACCTTTTTCCAAAAAATACATGTAGATGGCCAGAAAGCACATCACTACTCATTATGGTAATAAAAATCAAAACCACAATGAGATGTCACTTTTCACCTGTCAGAATGGCTAGTATCAGAAAGACAAGAAAGAAGTGTTAATGAGGATGTGGAGAAAATGAAAATCTTGTACATTGTTGATGGGAATGTAAATTGGTGTATCTGCTATGGAAAACAGTATGGAGTTCCATCAAGAATTTAAACGTTGAGGGGTGCCTGGGTGTCTCAGTCAGTTGGGCGTCCAACTTCAGCTCAGGTTGTGATCTCACAGATCGTGAGTTCAAGCCTCGTGTCGGGGTCTGTGCTGGCAGCTCAGAGCCTGGAGCCTGCCTCGGATTCTGTGTTTCCCTCTCTCTGCCCCTTCCCCACTCATAGTCTGTTTCTCTCTCCTTCAACAATAAATGAACATTAAAAAAAGAATTTAAAAATTAAGCTACCATAGTATCCAACAATTCCACTATTGGTTATTTATTTGAGGAAGACAAAAACACTAATATGAAAACATATATGCACCCCTATATTAATTGCAGTATTACTTATAATAGCCTAGATATGGAATACAACCTAAGTTCCATGTATGGATCAATGAATGTAAAAGATGATAGTGTATATTGCATATATACCCCCACATCAACCCTTAGTTAGTTCTCTGTATTTAAGAATCTCTTACGGTTTACTTCCCTCTCTGTTTGAAACTATATACATACACAACCTGCTATGAAAAATAACGCAATCTTGCCACTTGTGACAACATGAAGGGACATTCAGGGTATTATGCTAGATAAAGTACGTCAGACAAAGAAATACAAACACTGCATGATTTTGATTATATATGGAAACTAAAAAGAAAACAAACAAACAAAAACATATCTTTACATGTGGAGAACAGATGGTTGGTTGCCAGAAAAGATGGAGGTTTTGCAAAGCAAAATGGTTGAAAGGAATTAAAAACAAACTTCCAGTTGTGAAGTAAATAAGTCATGGGGAAGTAATGTACAGCATGAGGGATATAGTCAATATTATTGTGTTAACTTCATAAGCCGAAATATGGAAATAGGCTTCTTGTGGTGACCATTTCACAATACATACAAATGTCAAATCAATAAATTTTACACCATAAACCAACATAATGTTTTATGTCAATTATACACCAATAAATTTTAAAAATGAAGTCAAGTATGGCATGATCAATCTCACAAGGCTAGTCAGTGAATAGAGGCTAAATATCTTTATTATTAGTCTAATATTGTTTCCATTTCCACTCTACAAGTGTATTCCTTATCATAAGAATTACCTTGAATACTTCTTTAAAAATACAGATTACTCCATTCCAGTCTTATTAAATCAGGATTTTCTGGAAAGGATCTGGGAATCTGTATGTTTTATTTTCCTCAATAATTAAGACCAGGTAAATTTGAAGAGTTCACTTCACTACACTATACTATATCATTGTGGTTAAATATTGTAGCTAGTTTTTCCCTTTATAATACTTGATCAGATTTTGTGATTTTTATTTTCTTGTCAAAATTTTTATTGTCTCTACCTTTACTAGATTGGAAATTAGAGTTCCATGAAGACATATGTCATGGCTAGTTGTTCACAACTGAGACCCCAGAACTAGAACTGTGCTTGGTACATACTTGATGTTCAGTAATATTTGTGGAATGAATGTTTAACAGAATGGTGGACCCTGTAAATATAGCATTCCCACGATACAAATATATAATAATATATACTTAAACAAACAGGACTTTTAATTACTGTTTATATTATTTTATTTAATTTATTATTTTAGTTTTAAACTATAATTTATTGTCAAGTTAGCTAACATACTGTATATACAGACTTCTCTTGGTTTTGGGAGTAGATTCCTATGATTCATTGCTTACATACAACACCCAATGCTCATCCCAACAAGTGCCCTCCTCAATGCCCATCAGCCATTTCCCACTCTCCCACATCCCCCATCAACCCTCAAATTATTCTCTGTACTTAAGACTCTTTTATGGTTTGCTTCCCTCTCTGTTTTAAACTATTTTCCCCCTTCACTTCCCATATGGTCTTCTGTTAAGCTACTCAAGTTCCACAAATGAGTGAAAATATATTAACTTTCTTTCTCCGACTGACTTATTTCACTTATTTACTCTCTAGTTCCATCCACGTTGTTGCAAATGGCAAGCTTTCATTCTTTCTAATTGCCAAGTAGAATTCCATTGTATATATAAACCACATCTTTTCTTTTAGTACACTTTTTCAGGTTGGTTTCCATATAACACCCAGTCTTCATACCAACAAGTGCCCTACTCAATGACCATCAACCATTTTCCCCTCTCCCCTACCCCCACCAACCCTCAGTTTGTTCTTAGTATTTATGAGTTTCTTATGGTTTGCCTCCCTCCCTTTCCTTTTTTTTACCCTTCCCCTCCTCTATGTTCCTCTGTTAATATTCTACTGTTCCACAGATGAGTGAAAATATATGGTATCTGCCATACTTGTTTCACTTGACCTAATACCCTCGAGTTGCATCCATGTTGCTATATTGGCCAGATTTCATTCTTTCTCATTGCCATGTAGTATTCCATTGTATACATAAACCAAATCTTTTTGATTCATCTGTCAGTTGATGGACTTTTAGGCATTTTCCATGATTTGGCTATTGTTGACAGTGCTGCTATGAACATTGGGGTACATGTGCCCCTATGCATCAACACTCCTGTATTTCTTGGGTAAATTCCTACCAGTGCTATTGCTGGGTCATAGGGAAGTTTTACTATTAAGTTTTTTGGGAAACCTCCCCAATGTTTTCCAGAGTAGCTGCATCAGTTTCCATTCCTACTAACAGTGTAAGAGGGAGCCCGTTTCTCCACATCCTTGCCAGCATCTATAGTCTTCTGATGTGTTTATTTTAGCCACTCTGACCAGCATGAGGTGGTATCTCAGTGTGGTTTTGATTTGTGTTTCCCTGATGACGAGTGATGCTGAGCATCTTTTCATATGTCTGTTGGCCATCTGGATGTCCTCTTTGGAGAAGTGTCTATTGATGTCTTCTGCCCATTTCTTCACTGGATTATTTGTTTTTTGGAAGTGGAGTTTGGTGGGTTCCTTATAGATTTTGGATACTAGCCCTTCATCCAATATGTCATTTGCAACTATCTTTTCCCATTCCATCAGTTGCCTATAACTTTTATTGATTGTTGCCTTTGCCATGCAAAAGGTTTTTATCTTGATGAGGTCCCAATAGTTCATTTTTGCTCTTGATTTTCTTGCCATTAGAGGTGTGTAGAGTAAAAAATTGCTGCAGCTGAGAACAAGGTTGTTCCCTGCTTTCTCCTCTAGAGTTTTGATGGTTTCTTGTCTTATATTCAGGTCTTCATCCATTTTGAGTTTATTTTTGTATATGGTATAAGAAAGTGGTCTAGTTTCATTATTCTGCATGTTGCTGTCTGGGTCTCCCAGCACCATCTGTTAAAGAAGCTGTCTTTTTTCCATTGGACAATCTTTCCTGATTTGTCAAAGATTAATTGGCCATACATTTGTGGGTCCAATTCTGTGTTCTCTCTAGTGTATTCCATTGGTCTAATTTTCTGTTTTTTATGCCAATACCATACTGTCTTGAGATTGCAGCTTTATAGTAGAGGCTAATGTCTTGAATTGTGATGCCTCTCAGTTTGGTTTTCTTATTCAATATTACTTTGGCTATCTGGTTTTTTTTTTTTTTTTGTAGTTCCATACGCATTTTAGAATAGTTTGTTCTAGCTTTGAGAAGAATGCTCGTGCAACTTTGATTGGAATTGCATTGAATGTGTAGATTGCTTTGGGTAGGATTGACATTTTAACAATATTTATTCTTCCAATGCATGATCCTGGAATATTTTTCCATTTCTTTGTGTTTTCTTCAACTTCCTTCGTAAGTTTTCGATAGTTTTCAGCACACAGATCTTTTACATCTTTGGTTAGGCTTATTCCTGGGTATTTTATGTTTTGTGTGTGTGTGTGTGTGCGCGCGCGCGCGCGTGTGCAATTGTGAAATGGATCAGTTTCTTGATTTCTCATTCTGTTGCTTCATTATTGGTGTATAAAAATGCAACTGATTTCTGCATGTTAATTTTGTACCCTGCGACTTTGCTGAATTCATGGATCAGCTCTGGGAGACTTTTGGTTGAATCTGTCGGGTTTTCCATGTAGAGTATCATATCTTTTGTAAAAAGTGAAAGTTTGACTTTATCTTTGCCAGTTTTGATCTTTTTAATTCCTTTTGTTGTCTGAATGCTGATGCTAGTATTTCCAACACTATGATAAATAACAGTGGTGAGTGTGGATATCCCTGTCATATTCCCCATCTCAGGGGGAAATTATCAGTTATTCCTCATTGGGGATGATATTAGCAGTGGGCTTTTCATAAATGGCTTTTATGATGTTTAAATAAATTCCTTATTTCCCAACTTTCTTGAGGGTTTTTATTAAGAAAGGATGCTGTATTTTGTCAAATGTTTTTTTCTGCATCTATCAACAGGATCATATCGTTCTTATTTTGTCTTTTGTTAATGTGATGTATCACATTGATTAATCTGTGAATACTGAAGCAGCTTTGCAATCCACGAATGAGTCCCACTTGATCATGGTGGGTAATTATTTTTATATGTTGTTTGGTTCTTTTTGCTAGTGTCTTGTAGAGGATTTTTGCATCCATATTCATCAGGGATATTGGCCTGTAGGTCTCTCTTTTTTTTCCTGGGTCCCTGTCTGGTTTGAGAATCAAAGTGATGCTGGCTTCATAGAATGGATCCAGAAATTTTCCTTCCATTTTTATTTTTTGGAACAGCTTGAAAGGAGTAGGTATTAACTCTGCTTTAAATGTCTGATAGAATTCTCTAGGGAAGCCATCCAGTCCAGGGCTCTTTTTGTTGCTATATTTTTGATAAATGATTCCGTTTCTTCCTTAATTATGGGTCTGTTCAGATTGTGTATCTCTTCCTGTTTGAGTTTTGGTAGTGTGTTTGTGTTTGGAAATTTGTCCAATTCTTCTAGGTTGTGTTTAGCAACTTCTCCATTTCTTCTAGGTTGTCCAATTTGTTGGCATATAATTTTTCATAGTATTCCCTGATAACTGGTTGTATTTCTCAGGGATTGGTTGTAATAAATACATTTTCATTCGTGATTTTGTCTATTTGGTCCTCTTTCTCTTTTTGAGAAGTCTGGCTAGAGGTTTATTAATTTTGTTTATTAAAAAAAAACAACTCTTGGTTTCATTAATTTGTTCTACTATTTTCCTGGATTCTATATTGTTTATTTCTGCCGTGATCTTTATTTTTTCTCTACTTCTTCTCCGTTTGGCATGTCTTTGCCAACTATTCTTCTTCTAGTTCCTCTAGGTGTGCTATTAGATTTTGTATTTGGGGGTTTTCTTGTTTCCTGAGATAGGATTGGATTGCCATGTATTTTGCCCTTAGGATTGCCTTTGCTGCATACCTAAGGGTTTAGATTGTTGTATTTTCATTTTCATTTGTTTCAATATATTTTTTAATTTTTTCTCTAATTGCCTGGTTGACCTCAATCATTCTTTAGTAGGATGTTCTTTAACCTCCATGCATTTGGAGTTTTTTCCTGTGGTTGATTTCAAGTTTCATAGCATTGTGATCTAAAAGCTTGCATGGTATGATCTCAATTCTTTTATATTTATTTAGGACTGCTTTATGACTCAGTATGTGATCTAACTTGGAGAATGAAGGTACCATGTGCACTCAAGAAGAATGTAAATTCCTTAGCTTCAGGATGTAGAGTTATAAATATATCTGTCAAGTTCATCTGGTCCAATGTCATTCAGGTCCATTGTTTCTTTAGTGATTTTTCTGTCTAGGTGATCTATTCATTGCTGTAAGTGAAGTATTAAAGTCTCCCGCAGTCAGCACATTTTTATCAATAACAATGCTTATGTTTGATATTGTTTTATGTAACATTTTGGGAGCTCCTGAATTCGGTTCGTAGACATTTATAATTGTTAGCCCTTCCTGATGGATAGACCCTGTAATTATTATATAATGTCATTCTTCATCTCTTGGTACTGCCTTTACTTTAAAGTCCAATTTGTCTGATATAAATATGGCTACTCTGGCTCTCTTTTGACTTCCAGTAGCATGATAGTTATTTCTCCATTACCTCATTTTCAATCTGAAGGTGTCCTCAGGTCTAAAGTGAGTCTCTTGTAAATAGCAAATAGATGGATCTTGTTTTTCTCTCCATTTTGCTACCCTATATCTTTTGATTGGAGCCTTTAGTCCATTTATATTCAGTGTTATTATTGAAAATTTTGCATTTAGAGTCATTGTGTTCTCTGTAGGATTCATGCTTGTAGTGGTGTCTCTGATACCTTATGTTCCTTGCAAGACTTCCCTCGTAGAGTCCACTTTAGGATTTCTTGTAGGACTGGTTTAGTGGTGATGAATTCCTTCAATTTTTGTTTGTTTGGGAAAACCTTTATCTCTCCTATTCTGAATGACAGGCATGCTGGTAAAGGATTCTTGGCTGCATATTTTTCTTGTTCATCACATTGACGATTTCCTGCCATATTTTCTGGCCTGCCAGGTTTCAATAGATAGGTCTGCTAATACCCTGATATGTCTCCCTTTGTATATTAAATCCCATTTATCCCTAAATTCTTTCAGAATCTTCTTTTCATCCTTATATTTTGTCATTTTCACTATGATATGCGGTGCCAAAGATCAATTCAAGTTATATCTGAGCAGAGTTCTCTCTGCCTCTTGGATTGCAATGTCTATTTCCTTCCCCAGATTGGGCAAGTTCTCGGTTATCATTTGCTCAAGTACCCCTTCAGCCCTTTCTCTCTCTTCTTCTTCTTTTGGAATTCCTATGATAGGGATATTGTTCTGTTTGATATCATCACTCAGTTCTCGAAATCTCCTTTCATCCTCCTGGATCAATTTACCTCTTTTTTTCTTGGCTTCCTCTTTGTCTATAATTGTATCTTTTAATTCACTTATTCTCCTCTTTGCCTCTTCAATTCGTGCAGTGGCCACCTCCATTTCATTATGCACCTCATTTGTAGCATTTTTTAGTTCAGCATTACTATTTTTAAGATCCATGATCTTTGCAACAATAACATCTCTGCTGCCTTCTATTCCTTTTCCAAGCCCAGTTATTAATTTTATAACTATTATTCTAAATTCTTGTTCAGTTATGTTCCTTGTATCTGTCTTGTTCAATTCTTTAGTTGTCACTTCTTCCTCGAATTTCTTTAGAGGATAGTTCCACTGTTTCATCATTTTGGCTAGATTTCTGTCTCATGTAAGTTTTAAAAGCTTGACATGTGATCTGCACCTATGAATACTGCTATATTAGAGGCTTATAGAATGTCCAGTGCCTGGCCATTCAGGGCATGTTCTTTTAAGGGTGTCTTTTGGTCTCTCTTGATGTAACTTTGGTTATTTTATTTCCTTACTTGTAGTGATGTTTTGGTCTCTCCACCATGTGTGTTTCCTTGAAGTAGCCCTGGAGATGAAAACAGACAGACAAGCAAACAGGGAACAAAAACACAAATGCACAAACAAAACAAACAAGCAATCTGACCAAAATAATAATAAAGAAACAAAACAAAAAACAAAGGACAGTCTAAAATCATAAAACCAAAAATTCCAGCTACAAGTAAGGAGCAGGGGGAGGCAGTGCTGATGGAAAAGCATGTAAAAGAGAGAAGTGACAGAGGTTCGGAGAAAGAAAAATGAACATTGACCGGGCTGAGAGACTAAAAGACTTGATTTGGAGAGAGAAAAAGAAGAATATGGCAGAAGGCAAGGAGAAAGAAATAAAGATAATGTTATCCAGAGAAACTATTTAGCCTGATTAGTCCATAGAGAAAGAGAAAGGAAGGTAAAGAGGGAGGTATAGAACATGCATTAGGAGGATGGATTAAATATGTCTGTTTAAGTAAACCTCAAATGAGAATAAACAGTCCTGAGGAGGGGAGAGATAAAGATGAGCCAAGGGGAATATATCTGAATATCAAGAATTGATCTAGAGTTAATCACAGCAATGCAGCAGTGCTGGTCATGGGGGAGGTGCCATCTTTTTCCACAGCATCTATCCGTCTCTAGTAAAAAAGCAGCTCTCTAGCGCAGTTGGGCTTGGTTTGGTGTAGGCGGGTCCTGCCTCCACTGTGGGTCTTGCGGCCAATCCCTGAAACCCTGCCTTGGTGGTTGTGAGGAGAAAAATGGTGACGCCCAGTCCCTTCTCCTCAAACCAAGTGTCTCAAATCACTCCTTTGGATCTGTTTTCACTGTGTCGCAGGGGCAGCCAAGGTGGGCCAAGGTGCCCCATGCCCAGTCAGGTTCCAAGCTCTCACTCTGTGTGCATTAATGTTGCTGCCCAAAATGTAATCTGGAGAGCTTGGCACTTCAGGACAGGGCATTTGTTCTTTCTGATGCAGGCTGGACCCTTCCCCAACTTGTGCTCTGTCTCTTTCTCTCAAAAATAAGTAAACATTAAAAAATGTTTTAAAATAAATTGGTTCTGAATCCAATGAAATTAAATTTTAGAAATCTTGAAATACCCAAGTAACCATTAAACAGCTGAAGTTAATAGAAGTTACATTTTCATCAAGCAAGAACAAGATTGGAAATGGCATATGAACTATAGTTATACCTATATGTCTGGTCCCTGTAAGAAAAGAATTAATGTGTGTTTTCTTTGAAATATTTGCTGGGTTATTTCTACAGAAAAAGAAAAAGAAAAACAAAAACAAAAATTTTAACTAATTTAAAAAGATATAATCATTTATGTAAAATAAATACTTTCTCAAAAAATAGCATTGATATTTAATTATCATTTATCAAAATTTTAAATATATTTTGTTTAATTTCCCATCAAGGTTGTTCTGTTTGAATTATGTTTGCTTCATAATGAATATCTGCCTATAATTTTTTATAAGTGCTTTATTCAACATTGTATTTGACATTTTTGTAGAATACACTATTAATAAGTTAATTAAAATGACCAATTTCAAAAATGAAAAAGATAAAGTCTAAAATATGTGTTATACAATGGACTGCATGTTGCTTGAAAGTCTGAACATTTAGACAAATGTTGTCTCTCTGCTAATAGTATATTTAAAATAAAAGCATAATTACTTTTATTTTTGTTTATTGACTTATTAAAATTTTCTATTCTAGGTACCTATTTATTTTTAATCATATTTTATACAGCATCCATTTATTATTTTAAATGTCAAACCTGCTAAAGGTTCTATGTTTACAAAATTTCCTTTTGTATTTCTTTTATAAGACTTGGATTGGGAATCGAAGAAGGAAATATCGTTTAATGGGGATTGAAGTTCCGCCTCCAAGAGGAGGCCCTGCTGATTTTTCTGAGCAACCTGAGTCTGGTTCTTTGTCTGCACTCACACCAGTAGAGGAAGCTGGTCCAGAAGTAGGAGAGGATAATGACAGAAATGATGAAGTATCCATTTGTTTGTCTGAAGGAAGCTCTCAAGGTATTTTATATGCTGTATGTCCTAATAATAGCTTTTGTAACTTTGATGGATTTTAACTTACTTTTCAGCTAATTGTATTTCACATCTAAAGTTCTCAAAACATTTGGTTAAATATTTGAAAAGAAATTTATTTATTTTTTAAATTTATTTTTATTCTATTGATGTGTATATACACACATATACATAATAAAATGGTTACTGCAGTCAAATTAATTAACATATCTATCTCCTCACATAGCTACCATTTATGTATATGTAATAACACCTGAAATCTACTCTCCTAGCACATTTCTAGAATGCGATGTAGCATTGTTAACTGTAATAATCATGTACATTGGATCTCTAAACTTATTCATCCTACATAATTGCAAATTTGTATCCTTTGATCAAATTCTCCCATTTTTCTGGTCTCCCCACCGTGGGAACTACCATTCTGTTCTCTGCCTCATTTGACTTTTTATGATTCCATGTATAAGTGAGATCATGCAGAATTTTTATTTCTGTGCCTGGCTTATTTCAGCTAACAATGTCCTCCAGATTCATCCATGTCATTGAAAATGGCAGGATCTCCTTTTTTTAAAGGCTGAATACAATTCCATATGTCATTTCTATGTGGAATATTAATATAATCATATGTATGTATTTATATATAATCTCAGTTATATGTGGAATATTAATATAATCTTATATAATCTCAATTTCATTATTTATTCATCTGTCAACAGATAATTAGGCTGTTTTCATATTTTGACTACCTTAAGTAATGGTGCAAAAAATGTGGGAGCACAAATAACTCTTTGAGGTCCTAATTTTATTTCTTTTGGTTATATATCCAGAAGAAGGATTACTGGATCACCTGGAAGTTATATTTTTAAGTTTTTAAGAAACCTACATACTCTTTTCCATAATGGCTCTACCAATTTGCATTCTGACCAATGATATACCAAGGTTCCCTTTCCTTTATATCCTTACCAACACTCTTTGTCTTTTATCTTTTTTATTCTTAATGCCTTCACTTAAAGAGTCTTCCACACTGAGTCATCACAAGAAACATTTATCTACCACAATAATGATCTCTCACATTTAGAAATGTTCTTTATTACAGCAATCCATAATAATAATTAAGCACATGATTATTTTTATTTTATTGAAACTCTAATCAATTTAGTTTTGAATTTTATAAATGTATTGTAATAAAAGAGGATACGGTATAATGTGATACACACAAAGGTAGTAGGCAGACAACCTGGGTGCAAGTCCTAGATCTTTCACAAGCTGATTATGGGATTTTGGGCAAAATATTTAATTCATGGGGCTTTAGTTACATATCTGTAAAATAAGGGAATTAACCTGTATCATTTTTAGAACATTTCTCAGTGTTTTCCTAATGAGAATGCAAATGATAATATGCAGTTTCTCAATCAACAGTTATACAGAGATTTAATTTACATATGACAAAATTTGTTGATTATATATGTAGAAATCAATGATTTTTAGTAAATTATATAGAGTTGTGCAACTCACCATCACCAAAATCCAACTTTAGAATATTTTCACCACTGCAAAAACTTTCTTTGAGCCCACTTGTAATCAATCCTCATTCCCACTTCCAAGCCCAGGCAACCACAGATCTGCCTTCTGACAATATAAACTTCTCTTTTCTGAGTATCTGGCATAAAAGGAATCACATGATATATAGTATTTTTGCATCTGAGAGAAACAGAGAGAGAGAGAGATTGAATCTTATACTGGCCCATTTTGTTTGTTTTTATTTTACTGATCAGAATAGTAACAATATATTTTCCAGTTTAATTTTTGCCTTTTAATTTGATTAGGAACTTTTCTCATGCCAGAACTCATGCTTGTAATATTTAAGTTGCCAAATATATCACTTCTTTCCTTTATGATTTCTGACTTTGGTATTAAGATTACAAAGTTCTTTATTGTACCACAATTATGTGAACATACTCTATATATCTATCTTATGTCTTATGGTTTCATCTTTACAACTTGATATTTATTCTGAATAGAATTCATTTTTCTTTAAGATTTGTGAGGAAAATACCTAAGGGCAAATGGTTAACCAGTTGCCCTTAAACTATATGTTAAATAATTCAGCATTTTACCAGTGAATTTAATTGTAGCATTTTATCGAGTTTTATACATATGTGTGCACACCTACACACACATACATACATACACACATCTATGTATCCATATATATTTTGGATTTCTTATTTTGTTACATTGATCTGATTGTTTATAATTGTGGCTTTATAAAATATCTAAATATCTGGTTGGGATCTGATTACTCTTAGTTCTTGTAGCACAGATTATTCTAAGTTAACTTTAGAGTTGCTTAATCATACCTTTCCCCAATCTCTCTCCCCAAATATCATTTAAGCTTTTTATTGGTACTGAATTAAATGGATAGTAAAATGTGGGAAGATAGAATCAATTTTCCATGTGTTGAATTTTAGATGATGATGTATATCAATGTGCAGTTGTCCAGCAGACCCATGGATACTTTGGGTCTGAAACTCACAAGAGGAGTTAAGACATAAAAAGAAATATAGGAGCCACCCACATTAAGGCTGATCAAATGTCTAGCCATAGAAATAGAAGATATAGTTAAGTGAGAAAATGGGAGACAAGCAAGGAAGATAGACAAGGGCTGTATGTTGAGAAATATCCAGATTTGGTGGCTAGAAAAGAAAAGGGAGCCACTGAAAGAACATTCAGATATAGGGGAAACAAGATATTATGATATTACTAAGACAAAGGAAAGAGAGAGATTTCAGAAGAAAGAAACGTCATTATCTCAATCGTCTTTTGGAAGGTGAGTTGAAATTCCTCTCATATGAGGCATTTAAAATGTTGAGAGGTATGTAAGTGGACAATATAATGGTAGTTATAGAGGATGGGGGAGAGGGATATGAAGAGTTGTTCAATGAATATAAAGTTATAGTTATACAACTGGAGTATAACTGTTGAAAAACATATTGGGTATAATTAGCAATAAGGGGTTATAGACTTAAAAACAAACCTAAGAGGGTAAATCATATTAAATTGTTCTTAACACAAAAAGAGGGACACAAGAAAACTTTTGGAGGTGATAGATATGTTTATTACCTGGATTGTGGTAGCGGTAACATGAGTATTAATATGTTCAAACTCACCAAATTGTATATATTTATTATATGCACTTTATTTATACCAATTATATCTTAATAAAGCAGAAATATTAAAATAAACTTTTAAAAACAATGAGAACCCATCAAATTGGGTGCTTACGCGCTTCTTTCAAAAGCAGTGTATGTTGCATGGGATAGGCAAACAGATTGCAGTAGGTTGAGTAATGAAATGGTTATTAAAGCTCTTGGTATTGCCAGGGCCACATATTTTAATACTAAGTCTTTGAAAAGTTGTGTGAATATTCAAATGCTGGCGCGTGCACTCTCTCTCTCTCTCTCTCTCTCTCTCTCTCTTCCCTCCCTTTATCTCTCTGTGTGTCTTTACCAACATTTCCTGTTGGCTTTGATGAAGATTATAACAGAGAATTTCGTGTACAGGAAAACTGTGAAGCAGGAAAAAAGAGAGTATTCCAAGTCCCTTATTTGTAATCTAATTGGTCCATTAAACCACAAATGGACCAACTTCTATAGTCTTTTACCGAAGTCTATTAGTCTTTGCTAAATTGTATGTGCCTGGTAATCCTTGAATATCTTCAGTGATTTAGGAATAAATCAATCGTTAGAGAGAGAATGATGACTGGCAGCTATTTGAAACATAATGGGGATTTGTGTGTTTCTATGAGTTGGTGGTAGAGCTATGAGGAAATATTCTTTTTTAATGTTTATTTATTTTTGAGAGAGAGAGAGAGAGAGAAAATGCAATTGGGGGAGGGGCAGAGAGAGAGGGAAACAGAGAATCCTAAGCTGGCTCTACACTGAAAGCAGAAAGCCCAAGGCCAGGCTCAAACTCAGACACCCTGAGATCATGACCTGAGCTGAAATCAGATGCTTAACTGACACCACCAACCAGGCGCCCCAGAAAATATTCTAATAAAAGCAAATTACGTAAACCCCTGAAAGGCAGTTTCAATCCAAGACTTCGACTTCCCCACGTAAAAGGGAATTTTTTAAAAATAAGTAGTTAATAGGGGAAAAGTGAGTTAATTTTAAGGTTGCTAATGTACCACTGCTCTCCCACTGGCATCCTTTGTCATTTAATAGTGTGTTCTCTAGAGAGCTGACATAGTAATCAAGACCTAATGAGAAAAAGGAGAGAAAGAATTTAATACATGAATCAAAAACACTTGATGGGAAGTGATATTACCTAGAGTCCTTTCAGTGGCTTACTTTTCACAGCTGCATAGTAACCTTTTCATTCTCATCAGAAATTGGAGCAGAAAAGCAGAAAATAATTTTAAATACAAAGAGAGCTTTTTTTGGTATTATTTCCAATGAGATCTGTCCTATTTTCTTCATCATTTTTCTGATGGAGAATACTAATGCGATTGATTTAACTGTGTGATCCTTTTGTGATGATTAAGTGAATTGTATCATCTGGCCTACACTAATATACATTTAAGATATGCTAACCATATTCTCTTTCAGTTATGAAAATATAGTTAAAAGTGTGTTTGCTTTGACATTTCCATTAATTACATCTGAGAGATATAGAGATAGAATAATCAGAGTAATTACCCATTCTATTTCAAAATTCTAACAATGTGAAATTCAGAGTTCTTCATAATATGGCTGTTACTTCAGGAGGTTAGAGTCTTCCAAATGTCTAAGAAAAACAAAAAAAAAAAAAAGTCTTTAAAGAAAGGCTTACATTTTACATTTTAAGATCAATTAAAAATTGTGTTACATTTTTCTATAAAAATAACTCTACAAGCTAAAAGAAGCATTACATTTTTAAAGCACACTAAAAGGCAGATTTAGCCAAAATCACCAAAAAGTGCTTGCTTACCTTTTAGCAGTTTCAGTTTCATTTTTTTCTTTTCTGAGAGAATAGGTGTTTCCCTAATACTGAGTTTTTTACTTACCTCTAGCTTCAACTTTCTATCTCCCACCCTCACCTCTCTCATTTTTTTTTCCTTTCCCAGTGAAGAGAAAGGAGATGTGGTAAAGCTACCTGACTTCATCCCCTCACATAATTGCAAACTCTAGCAAAAGTAATGGATGACTCAGCTCCTTAATTTAAAGTTCTGTGTCTACTAAAACATATGTATGATTGAGCAGCTTTAAAGATTTTTACTATGCTGAGAATCAAATTGTTTAATGTATGACAATAGTAAATATCTATAATGTTAAATTTTATAACAAAGCCTCTTATCAGCTATATCTATTATGTGTGTATGCATATAAAATATAGTTCTGCATAATTACTCAGTGCAAATGTATGGCTAGTATATAGAATGACCTCTAGAATTTTCCCTGATTTATAGCTTTGCTTATTTGTTTATTTTCCAATTTGCAGAGCTGCTTTTCCTGAGGAGTAAGCAGACATATTGTGTTTAGCTTTCAAACTTTCAGTAATGTGGAAGCTACCTGTAAAAAAAGAAAACATGCCTTAATTAGGTGCATCACTTCATACCTTTTTATTTTAGGAATCCTCCAAACCGTTATTTACATCTGATAAAATAATCAAACCTTGTATGAATGGGATGCCAGTAAATCAGAGCTGTGTATAAAGTTATTGAGAAAGTAAGAACAGAAATATAAGGCAAGCCTTTAGGGAATGATACCAGTATATCCGATGACAACCCCCCCTTCATTTCATTTACTGGGTGATTACATAGGACATGAAATGTCTGTGATTTGAAATATCTAAATAATGAATAGTCTCCTCCATCTAGGCATCATTCTTTTATGAAAAAAATAAATTGAAGGGCACCTGAGTGGCTTAGTCCGTTAGACCTATGAGTTCTTTTTATGTTTATTTGTTTATTAAAATTCTAGTAAAATTTTTCTATATATCTTAAACTCTAATGCTTTGTGTACTCATGAGAGTTCCCCACTTAGACATGTGTTTTCCTATTCCTCCTCCATGCTCATACAGGGCACTCCTATACATCTTTCTATGAGAAGGAATGGATCTGGAAAAATCTTAAAAGGGCAGATAAATATATTCTGTTTTTTATGGTGAAATAAAGCATCAGTTACCCAAAGGCTGAGAGCTTCCACTAGTGTTTATCTAAATAATCTCTATGACATGACTATTCAAAAAGAAAAGAGGGAATCATTACTGTCTTTAAAATTTTTTTTTAATGTTTTTATTTATTTTTGAGAGACAGAGAGAGAGCGAGCAGGGGAGGCTCAGAGAGAGAAGGAGACACAGAGTCTGAAGCAGGTTCCAGGCTCTGAGCTACCTGTCAGCACAGAGCCCGACTTGGGGCTCAAACCCACGAACCATGAGATCATGACCTGAGACGAAGCCTGACGCTTAACTGACTGAGCCACCCAGGAGCCCTTGTCTTCTTTTACTAAGGAGTAGAGGTGGGGATAATCTAAGACAAGGCATTATTCTGTAGACATCCTATGCTGTGAACTAGCCACTTTCCCTAACAACACAGAGGACTTTTTAATAGTTATTTTTCTGAATTAATTTTTCTTTGCTTGATTTCTTCACATTTTCAGAATATTGAATTTTTATCATAAGAAGGATATATGTTAATTCTAGAAAATAACTATACAATGAAACAAATTAGAAATAGTCCTATCTTTCAGTAATAACCATTCTTATAATAAGAGTGTGTGTATATTTTTTTCAGGTGTTTTCTTTGCATATATGCAGGTGTGTGTGTGTTCACATACACATGCTTTTTCACAAAATTAGAAATTTTCTATATTTATAGTTTTATATCATGTATTCAAAAAATTTTAAATCTTTTTCTTAAGCAATACAAGTTCATTGTAAAAATATTTAAATATGATTAAGCAAACTGAAAAAATAAGAATTTTCAAAATAAGTAAAGGGATGTCTGGGTCAGTTAATCATCCAACTTTGGCTCAGGTCATGATCTCATGGCTCCTGGGTTCGAACCCCACATCGGGCTCTGTGTTGACAATTTAGAGCCTGGAGCCTGCTTCAGATTCTGTCTCCCTCTTTTTCTGCCCCCCCCCACTCGTGCTCTTTCTTTCTCTCTCTCCCTCAAAAATAAGTAAACATTAAAAACTTAGTAAAATTAGAGAAAATGAAGAAAAATAGAAGTTTCCTGTAATTCCATCCAGAAATATTAATATTAGTGTTTTGGTATTAAATAACATCATTTTTTTCTCTATGAAAATGTACACTTCTTTTCCTTTTACAAAATAAAGATCACACTATACCTACATAGTACGTTTTGTCACCTTGATTTGTTTACTTTCCAATTTTTTTGTGAATATTTTCTTTATTAGAAGCTATTCTTCTCTTCAATTTTATGGTATTTACTATAGGAAGAGATCCTAACTGATTTATTGAACCCTTCATTGTTAAGTATATAGGTTGCTTCCATTTTTTTTTTCAATTATAAACAACGCAGTAGTGGTTATCCTTGTATTTGAACCTATCCGCACTTGTTTCCTAAAATGCATTGGTAGAAGTACAGTTGCTGATGACAGCATATATGATGTGAATTTATCATTTGTGTCTTTTTAAAATAAAAAAATTATTTAAGTGATCTTGAGAAAGGTATTCTCAATAAAAGTTTGAGGAATGAAAATGAAACTGTGGCTTTTTTTTTTCCTGTAGAAGAGTCCAATGAAGTTCCAAATGAGGCAAGGGCTCATAAGGAGGAGGACCACCATGCAGTATCCACAAATAATGTGGTATGTACATTTTGAAATTATTTCCTCATGATGGATTATTTCCCACATGATGGATTTCAAGGATATGTTTCCCAATGGTAATAATATTGGTTTAGAAGAATAAAATCATTCTCCACAAACCAAAAGAGAGCTGTCACCAATGAAATTGTATATTTTTAACGGTTTAAGAAATGAAATTTAAAGTGCTGTCATTTGTGCCTCAATTTTTTTGATTGAAGAGATTTGCACATATAAAAACCTGATGCTTAATACACATAGACATTTTATGCATGTTATTTTTCTTTAACACATTCAGCAAAAAGCACATTTCTTCTCATTTAACAGTCGGTAGAAATTGAGGTTAGCCTGAAACCATGAATGAAGCTTTTGTTAATTCTGGGTCTTGTATACAAGGATTCCTGATTCAGAGTTCTCTGTTCAGACCATACTTATCTCTATTATGTTTGGACCTTACCTTCTTTCTAGTTGTATTAGACTCTCTTAGTCTTCTTAAAAATTGCTCTAATGAGAGAAAGACGATATTAAAAGACTGGATAACAGGCAGAGACAGACTGTATGTAGATTAAACTGGGATTTGTAAACATGTAAATATTATTTTATATAGAAATGTTTTCCAAGAGCTGTTTTAGCAGCATAATTTATATTTTGACTCCATCAAGGAATACAGAAATCAAGATAACATTAAAGTCAAAGAAAGAGACAAGTAAAGTTTTGCTTTTGGGTTTTTTTTTTTTTGAATTAGTAATTTTTGCTTGATTGAAATCTTTACAAAATGGTCCCTATTATGGATTTTTGTGTTACAAAATGGGTATAACATCAAGATTGACCCTGGCTTCCATTGCAAACATTATTTATATGACACTCTAATTCTTGTACATCTCCTTAATAAAAGTTTACACATAAAATACAATTTTGTTCTTTTTTCTTAAACCTCAACTATATATAATGGTGTTTTCCACATGCAGAATATAGTTTAGGATTACATTTTATTGATCTCAGTCTCTATTTAAGTTGATGTTTGACCTCACTAACACAACTCAATAGGTTATAGGAAAATAAGCTTTGATTTTGATGCAAAGTCATGTTTTCTTGAGATAACTAGTAATAATTATTTTCCACAATTATGAATTGTGATAATATTCTTAAATCCCATGAAGTAATAATCTACTCTACTCTGGATTTGTGTTGTACTATGCAAGCTATATATAATTGTTTACAAATTAAAATCTTTTGCCCTAAACACATGCTCATTTTTAGTCTGAATTTCTCTGCATGGATCTCCCCTCAGCAGACATTTGGAAATAATAAATGAAGTAATGGCATGGGATGACTGAAGTCATTTAAGGATCTAATTTTTGAAAAACAATAGATTTTTAGAGATAAAACTTCAAACCTTCAAAGGACCATGTCTTCTGCCTGTAACTTTTGAGTGCCCTCAATTATTCATAGATGACAAAGCACAAAGACATATACGACTTATTTATATGCATATATTTATACAGTGATTCTTGGTCCCTTCTTCCCTGGATTATTTATCTTCTTTTCCCCCAAACCAATTCAAATAAAGAATCTAAAGAAAACATTTGGAACGTGTCAAATGTGGTCTGGCGAAAACTGATATGATTAAGCTTTAAATTTATAACGATTTTAATAAAATACAAAGCAGACTCATCTCTAATCAGCAGAAAGCAATTTCATTGCAACTGTTCTCCCTGACTAAGAAGCCTTTAGGTTACAAACCCCTTTATGGTTACATATCCTCATAAGCAATATATTAAGTATGATCATTCAAGGTATTTTTGGCACTTTTTAAGAATTGTTACTAAAATTCCAATTAATTAACACACTGTAATATTTGTTTCAGGTGTACAATAAATATAATGATCCAACACTTCTGTATAACACCTGGTGCTCAGATATTTAGAACTGATTTTGTCTTTTGGTTTTGGTTTACAAAAATAATGTTCCATGATTACAGAACTTTTCACCTCAGCAGTAAGCTGTTTTGTTCACTCTTTTGACAGATACTTAATTAGTACCTAATATGTGCAAAATACTGTCCAGACTGTATTGCACTTTAATTCTAAAGCTAATGGCAGATTAGCTTCTGTGTGTATGTGTGTGTGTGTGTGTGTGTGTGTGTGTGTGTGTGTCTTCTTACTGTCTAACGAAGGAAGGAAACCGCCACATTATTTTTATTACTACATCATAAATGTCTGCTTTCAATTGTCTAGCTGATGGAATGCATTAAATAAGTGAATTTTTAAAAAAACTGTATTTGACTTTGGAATGCATGTCACATGTTGATATTTTACATTAAAAGTTGTAAACAAGTACATGGTAATTTTTTTTAAATGGGGTTTGCAACAAAGTAGGTATGGTTAGCATTAAATAGACAACTCTTACAGGAAGTGAGCTTCCTGTCATTGGAGGGCACTATTTAAGTAGAATTCAAATGCATATTATTTTCCCCCAGATACACCGTGGAAACTTTAAAGTTTCTTTTTAAGCTTATTTATTTGAGAGAGAGAGAGTGTGTGTGTGAGTGTGTGGGAGGAAGGAGCAAAGAGAGAGGAGGAGAGAGAACCCCAGGCAGGCTTTGGACTGCCAGTACAGAGCCAAGGCAGGGCTTGATTTCATGAATCGGTGAGATCATGGCCTGAGCTAAAATTGAGTTGGACACTTAAACAACTGAGTTACCCAGGGGCCCTGAGGTTTTGCTATTTTAAATAATATTACAATAATTATCTGTTTGCTTTAAAAAAATTAATGTTTATTTTTAAGAGAGAGAGAGACAGAGTATGAGTAGGAAAGGAACAGAGAGACAGGAGATAGAATATGAAGCAGGCTCCAGGCTCAGAGCTATCAGCACAGAGCAGGTCACAGGGCTTGAGCCCACCAACCTTGAGATCATGACCTGAGCCAAAGTTGGACATTTAACAAACTGAGCCACCCAGGTCCCCCAAATAATTTCTATTTACTAAGCAGTCATCAATTAAATGTAGAGGAAGTTGGCTCAGACACACACTGGGTATAACATTGAAGAGCCAGTCAGTTATCAGGATTTATTCTGGATAACATGGACTAGATAATCCCATCATAAAAAGTAAACATTGAATGTATATGTTCTATACATTGTTGAGTGTAGTGATGATAATCAGATATATATTTATGGAAACTTCTCTACTTGTGTTACAGAAAATAGAAATTATTGATGATGAAGAAAGTGACATGATAAGTAATTCTGAAGTTGAACAAGTGAATTCTCTCTTGGATTATAAGGTGAAAGTAATTTCAAATTCTGAATTCATTAAGAGAAGGTACTAAATGAAACATACTTTTACAGGGCCTATGTACTAGTTTATTTCACTTTCACTTTAATTTGATGAGTTAAACTGGGGCTCCACATTGACTCTCTCAGGCACTTAGATATCAGCCAAAATGTTGACCACTTTATTTTTGTTGTTGTTGTATTTATTATATTCCCTTGTTTATATATATATATGCATAGTTACTTAACAGGATTGTTCTGAAAAGCATGATACTTTATCCAAAAGAATAAGGTATTTGACGTGATCTTCTGTATCTCTGCTGGCCACATTTCCCATGTCTTGCCAATTCTACAGATTATGAGAAAATGGATTCATTTATCAGATTGCGCTCTGAGTTAATTTTATCCTCCTCACTTGTTTTCACCTTTGCAGTCAGTAGACATGCATCTACCCTGAACAGAAAGATGGAAACCTGCCGAGAACAATAAAGTGACAGAGACTCTTTAATCAATCAAAAGTAAATATATGTGAACTTGTTAGGACACTGGAAAGGTTGTTTTTTAACAGCATTATACTTGGCAAATTGCAAAATCTCATTACACAGATAGTTGGACATTTTGCTGCAAAATACAGTTCATGGGCCAAATGTTGTGTCTCCTTGGTGCGAATCTTTTTTTTTTTTTATAGTTTATGGTCAAGTTGGTTTCCATGTAACACCCAGTGCTCATCCTGACAAGTGGCCTCCTCCTTGCCCATCACCCCCTTCCCCTTTCTTCTCCCTCATCAGCCCTCAGTTTGTTCTCAGTACTCAAGAGTCTCTCATGGTTTACCTCCTTCCCTCTCCCCAACTATTTTTCCCCCTTTGCCTCCCCCATGGTCCTCTGTTAAATTTCTCCTGTTACACTTATGAGTGAAAACATATGGAATCTGTCCTTTTCTGCCTGACTTATTTCACTTAGCATGACACCCTTGTGTTCCACCCTTGGGTTCCATCCACATTAGTACAAATGTTGACCACTTTAATTAATACTGGCTGGTTTAGTGGTTATGATTTTAAGCAAAGGTCTTTGCTGAGTGGGAGTAGATATTGATAATGTACATCGAGGTGACGCTGTGCACAGTGTTGGTTAATTTATGTTAGTTGTGTTAGTTATTTCGCAGATTCATAGCCAGAAGCTTAGAGGATCCATTTCTAACACTCTCCACTTGCCAGCAACAAGTGCTTCACCAAGGAATTCCTCTGAGGACCAGCCAAACCCAACCTGCCTGCCATGGCAGGCACAACTTCCAAACCTGCTCCTAACCAACTACACTTGGTCTACAGCTTTGGCCCAGGACAGCACCACTACAAAGTGATTCCAGTCATGTGGACAGGGTAACAAACCAACATACCAGACACTCACAATTTCTGTAGCCAGACCCCTACCTGCATGTACAAGGAAGGGACTGAGCCCTGAACTTAAGTGTATGTCTTGGCAGAGAGGTGAATAGCACACTGCTAGAATGAGTAATGAATAATGGCTTTACCCGCCAACCAGTCCTATCTGGCCTCAGCCAGGACTCTCAAAAGTGTCCTCACAGAAGGCAATCACAGTAGCTATCTGGGATGAAGGCAACTATGCTTGGCCACAACAGGAGGGTTGATGCAGCCCACACAGGGATACCCCTGGGGCAGCTGGTTCTGATGACATGGGAGAATTGAACTATAAGGCACCACAGGACCTCTTCTACGCAAGGCCACTACTTTAAAGATCAGAAGATATAGCCGCCCTGACTAATACATAGAAACACACACACAGAGTTAAATTAACTGAGACAGAAGAATATGTCTCAAATGAAAGAACAAAACAATCACAGTAAAGAGTTAAATGAAGCAAAGATAAGAAACATGCCTGATAAAGAGTTCAAGGTAATGATCATAAAGATACTCAAAAGATTTGAGTGGATAAACCCAGTGAGAATATCCACAAAGAATTAGAGGATATAAACAAGAATGAATCATAGCTGAAGAATTCAATGGCTGTCATGAAAAATACAGTAGAGGGAATCAACAGCAGATTAAATAATGCAGACAAATGGATCAGAGATCTGGAAAACAGGGTAATGGAGAGTGACTAATCTGAATAGCAAAAAGAAAAAAAAAAGAATGTTAAGGGGAGAATAGGTTAAGAAAACTATGTAACGCCATTGAGCATAATAGCATTCACACTATAGAAATCCCAGAAGGAGAAAAGAGAGAGAGGAAGGGACAAAAAATATTTGAAAAAAATAATAACAGGACACTTCCCTAACCTGTGGAAGGAAACAAACAGAGATTCAGGTCCAAGAGGTAAGAAGAGGCCTTAACAAGATGAACTCAAGGAGGTACACACCAAGACACATAATTAAACTGGCAAAATATAATGCTAAATAATTTAAAAGCAGCAAAAGAAAACAGTTAAAAACAAGGAAAACCCCAAAAGGCTATCAGGCAATTTTTCAGCAGAAACATTGAAGTCCAGAAGGGTTTGTTATGATATATTCAAAGAGATAAAAGGAGGGGGGACTACAACAAAGATTACCCTAGCCAGAAAGATTATCATTTAGAATTGAAGGAGAGAGGAAGAGTTTCCCAGAGATACCCCCCCCAAAAAAATTAAAGGAATTTCTCACCACTAAACCACCTCTACAAGAAGTGATAAAGGGACTTTGGAAAGATCAGAAAGAAAGAAGAAAGAAAATTAAACAAGGAAATAATTTCAAAGGTTAACACAAACATATAGTGGAAGGTAGTCGATTAGTTACTTAGAAATTTATACCTCCAGTATGGAGGTTAAAATATAAAAGTAGTAATCAAGTGTGGCTATAAAAGATATACACAAAATAGGAAGATGTAAAATATGACATCATATATTTAGAACGGAGGCAGGAGTAATAAGTTGGTAGTTTTAGAATGTATTCAAATTAAAGTGACCATCAAAATAAGGTATACTTCTATTCACATCAAATGTAAAAGATGAATACAATGGTAACCACAAATAAAAACATTACAATAGTTATACAAAATAACAAAGGAAACTAAACTTAACACTAAAGAAAATCATCAAAACACCAGGGAAGTAAACAAGAGAAGAAAGGAACAGAGAACTACAAAAACCACCAGAATACGATTTTTAAAAAGGCAAAAAGTACATATTCTTTAATAATTACCTTAAAGGTAAATGGACCAAATGTTCCAATCAAAACACAGGGTGACTTAATGCATAAAATGCAAGACCCATCTATATGCTGCCTATAAGACACTTACTTCAGAATTAAGACACATGCAGATTGAAAGTGAAGAACATTTACCATGCCAATGGAAGCCAAAGAAAACTGGGTAGCAATACTTATATGACAAAATAGGCTTTAAAACAAAGACTGTAACAAAGGCCAAACAAGGACACCACATGATGATAAATGAGACAATTCAACAAGAGGATATAATGGTTGTAAATATTTATGCACCCAATATAAAACACCAAAATACATAAAGCAAATATTAACATACATAAGGGGAGAGATTGAGAGTGACACAATACTAGCAGGAAACTTCAACACCCCACTTGCATCAATGGATAGATCAACAAGGAAAATCAACAAAGAAACTGTGACTTTCAATGGCATATTATTCCAGGAGGATCTAATGGTTATTTCCTGAGCATTCTATAAAAAGCACATGGCACATTCTCCAGGACCGATAATATATTAAGCCACAAAACAAGTCTCAATGAATATGAAAAGCTTAAAATAATATCAGCCACAATATTAACCACAATGGTATGAAACTAGAAATAAATGACAGGGGGGAAAGTGGATAAACGAAACAGAAGCAGGTTAACCAACAAGCTACTAACCACCAATGGAACAATGAAGAAACTGAAGGTAATTAAAAAATACGTGAAGATGAGGCGCCTGGGTGGCTCAGTCAGTTAAGCGTCCGGCTTCGGCTCAGGTCATGATCTCACGGTTTGTGGGTTCGAGCTACCACACCTGTTTGTGTGACAGCTAGCTCAGAGCCTGGAGCCTGCCTCAGATTCTGTATCTCCCTCTCTCTCTGTGACCCTCCCCTGCTCACACTATCTCTCTCTGTCTCTCAAAAATAAAAGACATAAAAAATTTTTTCAAAAAATACATGGAGACAAATGAAAATGAAAACACAGCAGCCCAACATCTTTATGATGCAGCAAAAGCAGTTCTAAGAGTGAACTTCATATAGCAATACAGGCCTACCTCAAGAAACAAGAAAAATCTCAAATATACAACCAAGCCTCACATCTAAAGCAACCAGAAAAAGAACAAGTAAAATCCATAGCTAGTAGAAGGAAAACAATAATAAATGTTAGCACAGGAATAAATAGAGACTATAAACACAATAGAGAATATCAATGATACCAAGAGCTGGTTCTTTGCAAAGATCAACAAAATTGATAAATCTCTATCCAGACTCATCAAGAAAAAAGAGAGATGACTCATCAAATGAAGGAGGAGAAATAAAAACCAACCCCGCAGAAATATGAAGAATTATAAGAAAATACTACGAAAAATCATATGACGACCAAATTGGACGACCTAGAGAAATCAATAAATTTCTAGAAACATACAGTCTTCTAGAGGTCTTCAGGGATGGATGAATGGGTAAAGAACTAGAGATGTGTGTGTGTGTGTGTGTTACTTTGTCACAAAAGAGAGTGAGTTTTTGCCACTTTTGACCACATGGATGTACATAGAGGATATCACACTGAGTGAAATAAATCCAAAAGCAAAAGGTGAATGTGATATAATCTCACTTTTACATGGAATTTAAGGAAACAAAACGAATGAACACAAAAAATAAACTGATACTTAAATACATAGAAAAAAGTGGTAGTTGCCAGAGGGGAGGTGGGTTGGGGAATGAACAAAATAGATGAAGGAATTAAGAGGTACAATCTTATAGCTATAAAATAAATAAGATGGGGCACCTGAGTGGCTGAGTCAGTTAAGCCTCCAATGCTTAGTTTTGGGTCACATCACAATCTCGCAATTTTGTGAATTTGAGTCCCAGGTCAGGGTCTGTGCTGGCAACAAGGAACCTGCTTGAAATTCTCTCTCTCCCTCTCTATCTGCCCCTCCTCCACTTGCAATGTCTCTGTCTCTTTCAAAAATAAACAAAAATAAAACAAAATAAATAAGTCGCAGTGTAGAAAAGTATAACATAGGGAATATATTCAATAATAAAATAGCATTGTATGTGACAGACTGGGACCACACTTATTGTCATGAGCATTGAGAAATGTACAGAATTTCCAAATCAAGATTTTGCATGCCTGAAACTAATATACTGTTGTATATGAATTTTATGTCAATAATAATTTTATATTAAAAGTAATATCATATCTAACATATATATGTATAAGTGTTATCCAAATTTTACACTTCCATCATCAGTGAATGTGAATTCCAGTACTCTCATTTAATAATTTGCACTGTCTGAATTTGCATTTTAGCCCCTCTGATTTATGTGAAATATTGTATTATGGTTTGAATTTTCATTTCCTTGGTAATTAATAAACCTAAACATTTTATTATAATATTGGGCTTTTGTATAATCTCTTTGTGAAGTAACTCTTCACATATTTTGCCTGATTTTCTAACGTGTTAAAGTCTTTTCCTTATTGATTTGTAAGAGATTAGTTAGATTGAAAACTATTTTCTACCAGAAAATGATATGAAATATAAAGTAAAGGTAAATAAAACCTCATTTAACATTTCTCATTGCAGATTTCAGTTGTCAATTTAAAACAGCTCATCAGTTTTGAAATTTAATCTTATTTTCAGATAACATTTTTTCCTCTTTTTGCATACACATGCTAGTGTTCTTTGCTTTGGGACCAAAATCACTTCATTGGTTTCTTAAGTATATTCATCATAAGGCTCTTGAAAGCAGAGATATATGTATTCATCTATGCATTACCTGGTCTAGTTTCCAACACATAGGTATCCATTATGTACTTCCTGAGTGAATAAGTTAGTTTACTTATCTTTGAGGAAAAGTTTTAATAGTAGTGTACAAGTGCTTATTTATATGCAATCAATTAAGATTAGAAGCCAGATCATTATAATTTTTTTCCTGACACAAATAAACAGTCTTTCATTATTCTTGGGATTCATTATAACAAAATCAAAAAATGATTTCTTATGTTCATTTAATAATTATTACTATGCAATACTCAGTTTGTGCATAGTGAATTTTCTGATTGATATATGTTGCTAGAAATCCACAATCGCTAGAAGTTCTAATAATCCAAAATACTTAAGAGACAACTTGGTGAGCTCAATTCCTGAATCATGAGTAGTTGTATCATAAAATAATACACCAGTTTTGGCAGCCATTGACAGGCTGCCCAGAAATCAGAGCTCCAGTCTACATGAAGCCTTAAGTGTTCCCTATAATCATCTTCAAGAAGAATAGACAAGGCTTACTGGGAATGTAGGGAAGATTTTAACAAGAAAATTGAACTAGATATACTTTTGCACAATTCAGGACTGATAGTTTCTTACTAGTTCCTCTCACAAACACTCTATTTACTTTAGGAAATTCTCTAAAGTACACATACATTCCTGCCTGTAATCTAAGAAATGTTTTATAGGCCTGCAAAAAGCAACTCCAAGAAGAAAATATTTGTGATATTGAATTATCTTAAAGCTGTTTTTTTCAAACATTCCATAAATACTGAGTAGAAGAAATATTTGCATGACAAATTAGACATCTGCATACCAAAGGTGATTTGTGATTTCTGCAAATATAAAGTTTTAAAAATGTTTTCTACAAATGGCCAGATTTCATTCTTTCTCATTGCCATGTAGTACTCCATTGTGTATATATACCACATCTTCTTTATCCATTCATCAGTTGTTGGGCATTTAGGCTCTTTCCATGATTTGGCTATTGTAGAAAATGCCGCTATGAACATTGGGGTATATGTGCTCCTATGCATCAGCATTTCTGTATCCTTTGGATGGACCTCGAGGGTGTCATGCTAAGTGAAATAAGTCAGGCAGAGAAGGACAGATACCATATGTTTGCACTCATAGGTCTAACAGGAGAAACCTAACAGAGGACCATAGGGAGGGGAAGGGGGAAAGAGAGTTGGGGGGAGAGAAGGACACAATTCATGAGAGATTATTGAATACTGAAAACAAACCAAGGGCTGTAGGGGGAGGGGAGGGGGGGAAAGGGGCGATGGTCATGGAGCAGGAGCACTTGTGGGGAGAAGCACTGGGTGTTATATGGAAACCAATTTGACAATAAACATTTAAGAAAAATAAAGGCTGAATGATATCCCCCCCAAAAATGTTTTCTAATGGTCTGTGAGTGCAGCTAATTAGGACTATGCATTCAAAGGAGACTTTACACCTGTTTAGGGCTGATTTGTGACTCAGTATGTGATCTATTCTGGATAATATTCCATGTGTACTCTAGAAGAACGTGTATTTTGCTGCTTTAGAATGAATGATCTGAATATATCTGTTAAATCCACCTTGTCCAGTGTTTCATTCAAAGCCATTGCTTCTTTTTTGATTTTCTGCTTAAATAATCTGTCTATTACTTTAAGTGTAGTATTAAAGCCTTCTAGTATTATGGTATTATTATCTATGTATTTCGTTATTTTTGTCATTAATTGATTTATATATGTGGGTTTTTCCAAGTTGGGAGGTATAAATATTTATGATTATTAGATCTTCTTGGTGGATAGACCCCTTAATTATGATATAATACCACTTTTCATCACTTATTACAACCTTTGTTTTAAAATCTAGTTTGTTTGATATAAGTATGGCTACTTTGGCTTTCTTTTAACCTCCAGTAGAATGATAGATTTTCTCCATCTCTTCATTTTCAATTTTCAGGTGTCCTTAGATCTATGAGTCTCTTGTGGGCAACATGTACGTGGATCTTATTTTTAATCTATTCTTATACCCTATGTCGTGTATTTGGAGTATTTAGTCCATTTACATTCAGAGTGATTATTGCATGATATGATTTATTTCCATGTGTTATCTGTCGATTTGTTGTTTCTGGTGACATTCTCTGGTTCTTTGTAGTCTTTGCTGAAAGAACGATTATTGTTAAAATATCTATACTACCCAAAGAAATCTACATATTGAATGCAATCCCCTTTAAAATAATATCAGCATTCTTCACAGAGCTAGAGCAAACAATCGTAAAATTTGTATGTAACCAGAAAAGTCCCCGAATAGCCGATGTAATGTTGAAAATGGAAAGCAAAGCTGGAAGCATCACAATTCCAGACTCCAAGCTGCATTACAAACCTGTAATAGTCGAGACAGTATGTTCCTCGCAAAAAACAGACACATAGACCAATGGAAAAGAATAGAGAGTCCATAAATGGAATCACCAGTGGATTGCCAACTAATCTTGGACAAAGCTGGAAAGAGTATCCAATGGAGAAAAGACTGTGTCTTCAGCAAATGGTGCTAGAAAAACTGGACAGGGACATGCAGAAGAATGAAACTGGACCACTTTCTTACACCATACACAAAAATAAACTCAAAAAGGATGAGACTTAAATGTGATACAGAAAACCATCAAAATTCTGGAGGATAAAGCAGGCAACAATCTTTTTGAACTCAGTAGCAGTGAGTTCCTACTTGACATGTCTCTGGAGGCAAGGAAAACAAAAGCAAAAATGAACTATTGGGACCTCATCAAGACAAAAAGCTTCTGTATAGCAAAGGAAACAATCAACAAAACTAAAAGGCAACTGATAGAATGGGAGAAGATATTTGCAAATGACATATTAGATAAAAGGTTTGTAGCAAAAATCTACGAAGAATTTATCAAACTCAACACCCCAAAGACAAATAATCCACTAAATAAATGGGCAGAAGACATGAATAGGCACTTTTCCAAAACAAGCATCCAGATGGCTAACAGATACCAAAAAATGCTCAACATAACTCATCACAAGGGAAATACAAATCAAAACCACACTGAGATACCACCTCACACCTGTCAGAATGGCTAAAATTTAGCAACTCAGGAAACGGCAGGTGTTGGCGAGGATGTGGACAAAGGGAAACACTTTTTCATTGCTAGTGGGAGTGCAAACTGATAGTCTAGGAAACAGTATGGAGATTCCTCAAAAAATTAAAAATAGAACTACCTCGGTGCACTTGGATGGCTCAGTCAGTTAAGCTTATGACTTCAGCTCAGGTCATGATCTCACAGTTCATGGGTTTGCACCCCACATTGGGCTCTATGCTGACAGCTCAGAGCCTGGAGCCTGCTTCAGATTCTGTGTGTCCTTCTTTCTCTGCCCATCCCCTGCTTGTGCTCTGCCTCTCTCTCAAAAATAAATATTTTTTAAAAATTAAAAAGAGAACTACCCTACAATCCAGCAATTGCACTATTAGGTGTTTATCCAAAGGATACAAAAATGCTGATTTTGAGGGGCACAGAAACCTTAATGTTTATAGTAACCCTATCAACAATAGTCAAGTTAGAGAAAGAGCCCAAATGTCCATCGACTGATGAATGGATAAAGAAGATGTTTGATCACCAGAATACTGCTTGGTGATCAAAAAGAATGAAATCTTGCCATTTGCAACAACTCAAATTGAAATAGAGTGTATTATGCTAGGCGAAATAAATCAGGCAGAGAAAGACAATTACCATATGATTTCACTCATATGCGGAATTTAAGGAATACAACAGATGAAGACAGTGGAATGAAAGGAAAAATAATATAAAAACAGAGAAGGAAGGAAACCATAATAGGCTTTTAAATACAGAGAACAAACCGGGGGTTGCTAGAGGGGAGGTGGGTGGGGGGTTGAGTTAAATGAGTGATGGGCATTAAGGAGGGCACTTGTTGGGATGAGCACTGGGGTTTATACATAAGTGATGAATCACTGGGTTCTACTCCTGAAACCAATAGTATACTGTATGGTAACTAACTTCAGTTTAAATAAATAAATTTAAATTTAAATCTAAATTTAAAATAACTTTAAAAAAACAGGAGAGACTACAATTCCTATATTTGAAGACATCTTGGTCAGCGCTTTACTAAAACAACTGCTCTTGAATGAATACTAAAAATTAAATTTAGAATTAGTCAAGTGTAATATAGCAGATGCATATTGAACTTTATTATGATGCCTACTAATAACTTAGATTGCTGTAAGGTGCCTTTGAATAAGGGCTTTAGCTTGAATAATCATTTACTGATGATGCACTTGATATTAAATTGTCTGAAAGGGAGGCATTTTTATTAGGTAAAGTAAGTTCTAAACTCTGCTGATAAAATAATGGATGCAGGTCATAGTTTCTTCTCAACTGAAACAAAAGAATGCCCATAGAATTAAGTTATTTTAATGTCTTTTATGTGGCTTTTAATTTATTTTCCTTTATGCTTTATTGTCAAGTTGGTTTCCATATAACACCCAGTGCTTAAGCCCAACAACTGCCCTCCTTTGTGCCCACCTCTTTCCTCTCCCACAGCCCCATCAACCCTCAGTTTGTTCTCAGTAGTTAGGAGTCTCTTATGTTTTGCCTCCCTCCCTCTCCTTAACTATATTTTTCCCTTCCCCTACCCCATGATCCTCTGTTAAGTTTCTCCTGTTTCACATATGAGTGAAAACAAATGGTATCTATCCTTCTTTACCTGACTTATTTCGCTTAGCATAACACCCTCGAGTTCCATTCACGTTGCTACAAATGGCCAGATTTCATTCTTTCTCATTGTTATGGAGTATTCCATTGTATATATAAAACCACATCTTCTTGATCCATTCATCAGGTGATGGACATTCAGGTTCTTTCCATGATTTGGCTATTGTCGAAAGTGCTGCTATGAACATTGGGGTACATGTGCCCCCATGCATCAGAACTTCTGTATCCCTTGGGTAAATCCCTATCAGTACTATTGCTGGGTCATAGAGGAGTTCTATTGTTAATTTTTTGAGGAACCTCCACACTGTTTTCCAAAGCAGCTGCAACAGTTTACATTCCCACCAACAGTGTAGGTTGGTGCCCATTTCTCCACATCCTTGCCAGCATCTGTAGTCTCCTGATTTGTTCATTTTAGCCACACTGACCAGCATGAGGTGGTATCTCAGTGTGGTTTTGATTTGTATTTCCCTAATGACAAGTGATGCTGAGGACCTTTTAATGTGTCCATGGCCATCTGGATGTCCTCTTTGAAGAAGTGCCTATTGATGTCTTCTTCCCATTTTTCACGGGATTATTTGTTTTTTCGAAAGTGGAGTTTCATGGGTTCCTTATAGATTTTGGATACTAGCCCTTTCTCTGATATGTGATTTGAAAATATTTTTTCTTATTCTGTTGGTGGCCTATTAGTTTTGTTGATTGCTTTCCCATGCAGAAGCTTTTTATCTTGATGAGGTCCCAATAGTTAATTTGTGCTCTTAATTCTCTTGCCTTTGGAGATGTGTCGAGGAGGTAATTGCTGTGGTTGAGATCAAGGAGGTAGTTTCCTGCTTTCTCTTCTAGGAGTTTGATGCTTTCCTGTCTCACATTGAGGTCCTTCATCCATTTTGAGTTTATGTTTGTGAATGGTGTAAGAAAGTGGTCTAGTTTCATCCTTTTGCATGTTGCTGTCCAGTTCTCCCAGCATCACCTGTTAAAGAGGCTGTCTTTTTTCCATTGGATACTCTTTCCTGTTTTGTCAAAGATTAATTGGCCATACATTTGTGGGTCCAAGGCTGTGTTCTATATTCTATTCTATTGGTCTGTGTGTCTGTATTTGTGACAATACCATTCTGTCGTGATGATTACAGATTTGTAGTAGTGGCCAAAGTCTGGGTGTATGATGCCCCCCATTTTGGTTTCTTCTTCAATATTACTTTGGCTATTCAAGATCTTTTCTGGATCCATACAAATTTTAGGATAGTTTGTTCTAGCTTTTAGAATAAGGCTGGTGCAACGTTGATTGGGATTGCATTGAATGTGTAGTTTGCTTTGGATAGTATTGACATTTTCACAATATTTATTCTTCCAATCTATGAGCATGAAATTTTTTTTCCATTTCTTTGTGTCTTCTTCAATTTCCTTTATAGATTTTCTATTGTTTTCTTCCTACAAATCTTTTACCTCTTTGGTTAGGTTTATTGCTAGGTATTTTATGGGTTTTTTTGTACAATTGTGAATGGGATTAGTTTCTTGATTTCTCTTTCTGTTGCTCTACTCTTGGTGTATAAAAATGCAACTGATTTCTGTAGGTTAATTTTGTACCCTGCAACTTTGCTGAATTCTTGGATTAGTTTTAGTAGGCTTCTGGTGGAGTCTTACAGATTTTCCATGTAGAGTATCATGTCTTCTGCAAAAAGTGAAAGTTTAACTTCATCTTTGCCAATTCTGATGCATTTTACTTCCTTTTGTTGTTTGATTGCTGATGCTAGTAATTCTAGTACTATGTTAAACAGCAGTGGTGAGAATGGGCATCCCTGTCCTGTTCCTGATCTCAGCGGAAAAGCTCTCAGTTTTTCAAGATTGAGGATGATATCAGCTGTGGTTTTTTCATAAATGGATTTTATGATGTTTATGTTAGTTCCTTCTATCCTGACTTTCTCGTGGGTCTTTATTAAGAAAGGGTGTTGTATTTTGTCAAATTCTTTTTCTGTATCTATTGACAGGATCATATGGTTCTTATTTTGTCTTTTATTAATGCAATGTATCACACTAATTGATTTGCGAACATTGAACCAGCCCTGCAATCCAGGAATAAATCCCACTTGATCACGGTGGATAATTATTTTTATATGCTGTCGAATTGTATTTGCTACTATCTTGTTGAGGATTTTTTGTATCAGTATTCATCAAAGATATTGGCCTGTAGTTCTCTTTTTTTGCTGGGTCTCTGTCTGGTTTGGGAATCAATGTGATGCTGGCTTCATAGAATGTGTCTGAAAGTTTTCCTTCCATTTCTATTTTTTGGACTAGCTTGAGAAAAATGAGTATTTACTCTGATTTAAATGTCTGGTAAAACTCCCCAGGGAAGCCATCTGACCAGGGCTTTAATTTTTTTGGGAGATTTTTGATAACTAATTCGATTTCTTCACTATTTATGGGTCTGTTCAGATTTTCTATTTCTTTCTGTTTTAATTTTGGTAGTGTGTGTGTGTGTGTGTGTGTGTTTGGAAATTTGTCCATTTCTTCTAGGTTCTCCAGTTTGTTGGCATATAATTTTAATAGTATTCCCTGATAATTGCTTGTTTTTCTGAGGGATTGGTTGTAATAAATCCATGTTCATTCGTGATTTTGTCTTTTTGAGTGCTCTTTCTTTTCTTTTTGAGAAACCTGGCTAGAGTTTATCAATTTTGTTTTTTTGTTATTTTTCTGAAGAATGAACTCTTGGTTTTATTGATCTGCTCAACTGGCTTTGGGGGGGGGGATCCTGTATTGTTTATTTCTTCCCTGATCTTTATTATTTCTCTTCTACTGGGTTTGGGGTGCTCTTGCTTCTCTGCTTCTAGTTCCTTTAGGTGTGCTGTTAGATTTTGTATTTGTGCTTTTTCTAGTTTCTTGAAATAGGCCTGGATTGCAATGTACTTTCTTCTCAAGACTGCTTTTGCTGTATCACAAAGAGTTTGGATTGTGGTATTTTTATTTTCATTTGATTTTTTATATTTTTAATTTCTTCTCTAATTTCCTGGTTGGCCCATTCTTTCTTAGTAGTGTGGTCATTATCCCCCATGTTTTTGGAGTTTTTCCAGAATTTTTCCTGTGATTGATTTCAAGTTTCATAGCATTATAATCTGAAAGTGTGCATGGTATGATCTCAATTCTTTTATATTTATTGATGGCTGCTTTATGACCCAGTATGTACTCTATCTTGGAGAATGTGCCAATGTGTACTAGAGAAGAAAGTGAATTCCATACCCTCAGGATGTAGAGTTCAAAATGCATCTGTCAGATCCATCTGGTCCAATGTGTCATTCAGGTCCATTGTTTTTTAGTGATTTTCTGTCTAGTTGATCTATCTGTTGCTGTAAGTGGAGTGTTAAAGTCCCTTGCAATTAGCACATTCTTATCAATAGGATTGTTTATGTTAGTGATTAATTGTTTTATGTATTTGCATACTCCAGAATTCAGTGTGTAGACATTAAGAATTGTTAGCTCTTCCTGATGGATAGACCCTGTAATTATTATATAATGCCCTTCTTCATCTCTTATTACTGCCTTAACTTTAAAGTCCATTTTGTCTGATATATGTATGGCTACTCTGGCTTTCTTTTCACTTCCAGTAGCATGATATATATTTCTCCATTTCTCTCACTTTCAATCTGAAGGTGTCCTGAGGTCTAAAATGAGTCTCTTGTAGACAGCAAATAGATCTTGTTTTTGTATCCATTCTACTACCCTATGTCTTTTGATTCAAGCATTCAGTCCATTTACTTTCAGTGTTATTATTTAAAAATATGGGTTTAGGGTCATTGTGTTCTCTGTAAAATTCATGCTTGTAGTGGTGTCTTTGGTACCTTGTATTTCTTGCAACATTTTTCTCAGAGGGTCCCCCTTAGGATTTCTTGTATAGCTGGTTAGTGGTGATGACTTCCTTCAATTTTTGTTTGAGAAAACCTTTATCTCTCCTTCTATTCTGAATGATAGGCTTACTGGATGAAGGATTCTTGGCTGCATATTTTTCCTGTTCATCACATTGAAGATTTCCTGTTTCCTTTCTGGCCTCCCAACTTTCAGTAGATAGGTCTGCAACCACCCTGGTAGGTCTCCCTTTGTATGTTAGGGCCCTTTTATCCATAGCTGCTTTCAGAATTCTCTCTTTATCTTTATATTTTGACAGTTTCACTATGTTACATCGTGCCAAATATTGAGTCAAGTTACATCTGAGTGGATGGAGTTCTCTGTGCCTATTAGATTTCAATGTCTGTTTCTTTCCCCAGATTGGAGTTGTTCTTGGCTATAATTTGTTCAAGTACCTCTTCAGCCCCTTTCTCTTTCTCTTCTTGTTATGGAATTCCTATGATATGGATATTGTTCCATTTGTTTGACTCAGTTCTTGAATTCTCCTTTCATGCTCCTGGATCAGTTTATCTCTCTTTTTCTCGGCTTCCTCTTTTTTTAATTGTGTCTTCTAATTCACATATTCTCCTCTCTGCTTCTTCATTTGTGCAATGGCAGCCTCTATTTTCTTATGCACCTCACTTATAATATTTTTTACTTCATCACAAGTATTTTTTAAGGTCCATAAACTTTGTAGAAATAATGTCTCTGGTGTCTTCCATGCCTTTTTTTTCAATCCTAGCAATTAATTTCATGACAATTTTCTAAATTCTTGCTCAGTTATATTACTTATATCTGTCTTGAGCAATTGTGTAGCTGTTTCTTCTTCTTGGAATTTCTTTAGAAGAGAGTTTTTCTGTTTCATCATTTTGGCCAGTTTTCTGTCTCTGGTAAGTCTTAAAAGTTTGTTATGCACTCTGCACCTCAAAGTACTGCTATATTAATGGAGGCTTATAGACTGTCCACGGCCTGTATATTCAGGAAGTGTCCTTTTAATGGTGTCCTGTGATCTCTCTTGTTGAGACTTTGGTTATTTTGTTTTCCTACTTGTAGTGATATTTAGAACTCTACACCATGTGTACTTTGGTTTGTTCCTTGAGGTAGCCCTCTGAGGCTCTCTTCAGAATAGACTCTGTCTCTTTTCCTCCCAGACTCTTGCAATTCAGAGTCCTTTGGCTTCAGCCCTTCTTGGTGGAGAAATGCAGGCGGGAAGTACAGAACTCCCTATTCTCTGCCATCTTGCTGCAACCTCCAAATTGCTTCTTTCTTATGCAGCTTTTTGAACATATACTGTTAATGGTCCTGCTATGGTCTTTGAGACCAGTTCTCCAGCTACAGAAAACACTCATAGCTTGTTTTCATGTTTTTCTTTTTTGGCAAGAAGACTAGCTATACTATTAATCAAGTTTGTGATATATGATTTCCATACAATAAAGTTCACCTCTTTACACGGTTAGATGAGTTTTTACAAGTGGACACAGTTGTGTAACCAGAACCACAATTTGTTTATTTATCTGCTGATGAACACTTGTGTTATTTTTAGTTTGGGGCTATAATAAATAAGGCTGCTATATATATTCATATTCTTGTGGACACATGTATTCTTTTACCTTTAGTTAATACTTAAAAGTAAAATGCTATATCAGATGGTAAGAAAGAAACATAATGTCTAATTTTATATGAAACTCCCAAAACATTTGCCAAAGTGTCTGTATTGTTTTATCAATACACCAGCAATGTATGAGACATGCTGCTCCACATTCTCACCAGCACTGGCTACTTTTTAACTTTATTTTTTATGAATATAATTCATTGTCAAATTGGCTTGCATACAACACCCAGTGCCCATCTCAAAAGGTCCTCTCCTCAATGTGTATCACCCATATTCCCTCTCCTCCACACCCCCCATCCACCCTTAGTTTGTTCTCTATATTTAGTAGTTTCTTGTGGTATGCCTCCTTCCCTCTCTGTTTGTATCTATTTTTTCTCCTTTCTTTCTTCCATGGTCTTCTGTTCAGTTTCTCAAAATCCACATATGAGTGAAAACATATGATATCTGTCCTTCTCTGACTGACTTATTTAACTCAGCATACCTTCCAGTTCCATCCATGTTGCTGCAAATGGCATGATTTCATTATTTCTTATTGCCAAGTAGTATTCCATTGAATGTAAAAACCACATCTTCTTTTATCCATTCATCAGTTGATGGGCATTTAGCCACTTTACATAATTTGCCTATTGTTGAATGTACTGTTATAAACATTGTGGTACACATGCCCTATGCATCAGCATTCCTATGTTACTTGGGTAAATTCCTAGTAGTGCTATTTCTGGGCCATAGGGTAGTTTTATTTTTAATTTTTTTGAGGAATCTCCATACTGTTTTCCAGAGCAGCTGCACTGTTTGCATCCCACCAGCAGTGCAAGAACGTTCCCATTTCTCCACATCCTCACCAACATCAGTAGTTTCCTGATTTGTTCATTTTTGCCACTCTGACTGGTGTGACGTGGTTAACTTTACATATTGTAGTATGCATTGTGGTTTTATTTTGATTTCCTTAATGACAAATGATATCAAACATTGTTTTCATGTTTATTGTCATTCACATTTTAATAGATGTGTTCAAACATCTTTCCTGCTGTTTATTCTGTTGGTCGTCCTATAATTGTATTGTAAGCATTCTTTATGTATTCTAAATACAAGTCTTTTTATCAGGTATATGCTTTACAACTATTTTTCCCCGTATGTAGTTCATATTTTAATTTTTCTAACAATGTCATTTAAAGAGTAAAGATGCAGCACCTGGGTGGCTCAGTTGGTTAAGCGTTGGACTTCAGTTTGGGTCATGATCTGGCAGTCTTTGGGTTTGAGCCCCATGTAAGGCTCTGTGTTGACTGCTTGCTTCAGATTCTGTGTCTCCCTCTCTCACTGCCCCTCCCCTGCTTGCCCTCTGTCTCTCTCTGTCTGTCTGTCTGTCTCTCTCTCTCTCTCTCCCTCTCAAAAATGGATAAACATTAAAAAAATTTAAGAGCAAAGGGTTGTTGCTGGTTTGTTTTAATTTTAATGGAGTCTTTTACATTTCATGCTTCTCATGCCCTGTTGAGAAAGAGCTTAAACCAAGTACACAGAAATTTTCTCCTGTTTTCCTCTGGTTTTATAGTTTTAGGTTTTGTGCATTTCTTCTTAAATTTTATACAAGATGTGAAGTAAGAATTGATAATCTTTTTTTATATGGTTTTACAATTGTTCAACCACTCTTTGCTGAAAGATTGAACTTTCTTTCTTCATTGAATTACCTTCGCATCTTTTAAGAAAATCAACTATATGTGTGTGTGTGTGCGCGCGCACACACACGCGTGCACGTGTGTTTATTTTTTATAGACTCTTCTCTCTTGATCTATATGTCCACCTTTTGACAATAACATAACTTTTTGATTACTGTAGCTTTAATCATAAATCTATTCAGAACACTTTTGTGACTATTATCTTATTTGAGCCTTACAACCCTCAAACCTAGAATTGCCAAAGATTTCTAGTATTATATACATTTCACATGAGCAAATAGAATCACAGAGTGTAATTGGTCTGCCCACGTTTACACAGTGATCAGTAGAACTTGTACTAAAATCCTCTCAAATCTTTGTCTATTGCTCTTTTCCTAGGAAACTAACAAAATAGTAATGAGAGACCGTGTCTCAAATCAGTGGTACACAGTGGTACATTGGAGATATTATCTTATTAACAGACCCCTATATAAAGTTAGGGAGCTCAACAAACTACTTAAGACCATAATAATTTTAATAATTTTGTTTCCTCCTTTGTGCAAAATAGTTTTGTTAGTTCTCAGTATTTGGCTTTTTGAATGGCACATTCAGTATTACCACATCTGCTATTGCTCATTAGTTGGAGTAATTGGGCTTTGCCTGTTTTTAATCCTAATAAAATGCTAATTAGGTTTAATAAAGGAGTATTCTTTCCAAAAAGAAATTGTTTCTTGAGGTTTCCTCTACTGGAATCTTTTTATTATATTTTTGACCTTGAATACTGTTTTCTTTTGGTGATTTCCTTAAAAGTTAGTCTTTGAGTAACAGGATATTTTCCTTCTGTGCTTTATATTCTTTATACCAAAATGTTTACTTTACTGTCCTTCTAATTTTATTGCTTTTTGTAATTTTACTGTGCATCAAACATGTATAATCCTAAATTTGCTTGAGGTAATGGTATTGTTTGATGTTTTCTCCTTCAGAATGAAGAAATCAGATTCATTGAAAATGAGCTAGAGATTCAAAAGCAAAAATACTTTAAACTGCAGACATTTGTTAGAAGTTTGATACTAGCTATGAAAGCTGATGATAAGGAACAACAACAGGTAGGTGCCTGAAGTGAATAGTAAGTTGTATTGTATCATATTTCAAAATGGCATGTCACACCTGAGTTTTTAATATTTTTTCATTTTTTATGCTTCATTCTTGCTTTGCATCAAGAAAATATTTGTTACTTTATTAACTTTTTAATTTTTAGTACAGTATTTTTGTGAAAAGATATTCAGATATACATGTGCTACTTTAGTAGAAAATCAAAATAATTAACATACTTTGTTAATTTAAGGCTATACTCAAGTAAGGGAAAATAATTTTAAAAATTAATTTTAAAGAAACTCTCAGAGTGTTTGTAGAGACCAGGCTACCTAAACTGGAGAGGCACATATTTGGAACGTTTCTTGAATAAAAGAGGTAGGATATTTGCCTCTCTTCTGGGTTTCAGTTACCCTCCAGACCTCACTAGATTTCACTAATGTTTGGATATCTTCTATTTCATGATACGTTGTTTATCAGTAAAAATACGTTGTGAAATTCTTTGTGTCCACAGTGCATCATTTACTTTTCCCAATTTAATTAGAATATTTAATTCATACGAAGGTGAAATGTAATCTCTTTTGTTTGTCACTATGGACTTTTATTTACAAAATCCTCCCAAATTACACTTTTTGTTTCATTTCTTTATGGGAAATTCGTATAAAATGTATTAAGCTTGCTAAAAAACTATAGAATTTTATTAAATGTTACATTCAATACTAAATGATACCAAATTTGCTTCTGAGTTGTATGCTATCGTGTTGATTTCTTGTCAGAGACATTCAATGAATACACAAGTAACCATTAATTTGGAAGCAGTCTAGTAGGCTTTTATTGAGTAAGGAAATCTCAATAGTAGTGTACAAAAATTCATCTCTTATATACAAGCAAGACTCTAAGTGTCGCTCCTTCCAGATATCTCCAAGGAAAAAGAATATAGAGTCTTAATACCCCACGGTTCGTTTTTTTAAATATTTTATTTATTTTTGAGAGATAGAGAGATACAGCGTGAGTAGGGGAGCGTCAGAGAAAGAGGGAGACACAGAATCTGAAGACAGGCTCCAGGCTCTGAGCTAGATGTCAGCACAGAGCCTGACGCAAGCTCGAACCCATGAACGTGAGATCATGACCTGAGCTGAAGCCGGACACTCAACTGACTGAGCGACACAGGAGCCCCCACAGTTCTTTTCTGTAAAGAGAATTTACTTATGAAATTCAAACCAGTATGTGCATTATGTGTCCATTGTTATAAATTTTCCTCTTCCCATGCCTCACAAACACACAGACATTCCAAGACAGTAGTCTTCAGTTACCTTTACCATCTTTATTTAAGCATGTTGCTCTATTATGTGAGTTATCATATTCTATGGCATATTAAAAGTGTGTTTGTCTTTTAGGAATATGATCTATGGATTTTAAATGAATAAGGTGGCAGTCTTAATCATGGTCCCAAGTGTACTGTAAATTTCAAATAACTGTAAAAATATTAGGTTCAATCAGAGAAATAACTTGGAGTGTGTTCCTGGCCCCAAAATTTGGAGAGTGATTTGAATTCAGAGTTATATGGCCAGCTAACTAGCAACTGTTTAGGTGTCTTGATATCTAGGAACAATGCACAGACTGAATTTTATTTTCTAATTAGGTCTTCATCCCTGGATTGGTTCTCTCGCTAAGAATACTTAACAAATAAGAAAAGTAAATATTGTGTGTTTTACTTTTCTCCTTCTCTTATACTTTTCCTCTGATAAAAGGCTAATGAACAAAGATATAAGAAAACATTGGCCATTAAAAAGGAGAAAGTCATACAGAAACTACTGAAAGTCATATCATATACAATTAGCAACCAAATGGAAACTGCAAATTTTTATAGTTGAGATCAGATATAATCAATCTCATAATACAGAAAACACCAATAGTAGTTTATGAAAGTTATTATGGTGATCTCTTAAGTCACAAATCTTTATGTTATGAGATACTTAGAGGTATATTTGTGGAAGAAACTAATGTTTATTCTACTTAATAAAAGAAAACCATTGTGTCATTTGTTTCTCATTTTTTAAAATCCTAGTTTTTTCTTTATTAATTTGGTTTGGCTAAGCTGAGTGAGATGAGTGGCCCACAGAATATGTTTCCCCAATGAAACTGAGCTTTAAAAGTATATGACACTGTCTGATTGAAATACAAGATTACCCAGTTTTTTTAAATTAAAAATAATTTTGATAGCAATTTTTAAATAAAAATAATATTGCCAGCACTGTACTATCATGAGTTATTGTATTTCCTCCCCTGATAATTCACTGTGTGATTCCAGCCAGGTCAATTGCTTTTCTTGACTTTCCAATTTCTCCACTTTGCAAGGAAAATAAGAATAATTAATATTATGAAACTTCGCATTCATACCCTAGGACTTAGAATAAGTGTTACAAAAACAGATACTATATTTGGGAATTACTTTAATCTTTTGGTAGTAGTGGCACTAGGTCAGACTCTGAGGGCAGAGAGATGAAGGACCTAGAGTAAGAAAAGTTAATTTTTTACGTTAGTATCTATAAAAAAGGCAATTCTAGCAATTGTCGTAATCCATAGATTTGTTCATTATGCCAATGTTGCACACATCCAATAAGATATTAAAAAGAATCATGAAGTGGACATCATGCTTTAGTAGTGTCCTATGTTGCCTTACATATAGTCAGTCAGCTACATGAAATGCAATTACAAAAAAATAATAATTCTCTTTTGATTTGAAGGTTTCCTCTCTAGAATTGAAATTATCATTATATATGTTCATTCAGTTGACTTTTTAATATTCTGAGCACATGTTCAATAAATGTTAGTTGGGGCACTTTGCCCTTTATAACATGGCTTCTTCACAGTTCCAAGGTGAATTAAATCCAGTGATATATTTCTCACAAACTATGATCAACCAATGTCAGTAAGGCTTTGTTTCACCTTGACTGGGATAGTGATAAATATCTATTCTAAAAGAAAATGGTTCTGTGTCCTGTTACTATAATCTAATACCTTGGAAAGCATACAGTGCCATTAGATGACTGCTTTATAAATACTCCAAAAGTCAGCAAGAAGTTCATGAGCTATTTAACAGCATAAAATAAATAGCAACTTTTCTATCAGATAGAAGTTAGTCTTTCCTTATGCAGATTGACAAAAGGGATAAAGTTCCTACTCTTGCCTCTCTGCTATTAGACAAAAAGTATAGTAGTCATTTATTTTAATAAAGAGAATAGAATGTGTCTTATTTCAGCAGTGGATTTCATAAGATCTCCAACATGCCCTACCTTTCTATTCCTTAAGTCAGCAGTGGAAAATTTGTGTATGTCCCTGTTCCCCTGGTCCTTGTTTAGACTGCACCCAAAGCCCACACTACAAGTAATTCTATCTAAAATTGCCCATATATGCTACATTATTTTTAGTATTGGGAGCTTCAAATCAATCATTTAGTTCACAGTTTTTTATGATCAAGTAGGCATCAGCACTATCTATTACATAAATGTTTATTAATCATTTATATCTCTAGTATGGATGCATGTTCTGTAACTCCAGATGAAACAATTATACAATGGAAAAGCTTAGTTCATGGCTCTTGGCTTATCTTAATTACTTATAGAGAAATTAGCAGCCCTCTAGGTACATAATTCCAGAGCTGTGAATTGCTCAGCTGTGTCCTGGTGAATGCTTGGCCATCTATGTACATAGCCTAAGAAAATTTAAAAAATTACTTGGATTTTCAAGTTGTTCGTGTTTAGTCTAAAGTAAAAGAACTGAGGGGTGCCTCGGTGGATCAGTGGGTTAAGCATCCAACTCGTGGGTTCAGCTCAGGTCATGATCTCATAGTTCGTGAGTTCCAGCCCTACAATGGGCTCCACAGTGACAGTGCAAAGCCTGCTTGGAATTCTCTCTCTTCTTTTCTCTCTGCCTCTCCACTGCTCACTCTCTCTGTATCTCTTTCAAAATAAATAAACTTAAAATAATATGTAGAATAACTGAGCTTTTTTCTCCTAATTGATAAGTTCTTTCTCCCACTGAAGTACATAATAGCCTTGGGAAATGTGTTTTTCTCTAAAGGACAGCATAACAGGGCAGGAGTATTTTAATAAGGAATATAATTTTAAAGTCCTTTAGCACTGGTCAAAGAACATTTAAAACTAGTATAAAAATCACTTATCTCACATACTTCAAAGCACTTATTCTGAATAGTTACTCATTTCCCTTCTGGTTTCCCTTTTATCTGAGGTTTCACTCTACACAATCCACATTCTCAAGATCTAGTATTTTGTTACTTTCTTAATATGTTGTATGAAGTTTTTCTTTACCTAAGATATTGTATAAGGTACTCAAGATAAATGCTCCATTCTTTAAGTTCATAAAGATAAGTCAACAAGAGAGAACTTCAACTATTAACATGAAATTGGGGGTGGGGAGAAACCTGTCCAGGTACTAATTTTTAAACATTGATTTTTCTGACTCAGGCACTGCTATCAGATTTACCTCCTGAATTAGAAGAGATGGATTTCAACCATGCCTCACTGGAGCCTGATGATACTTCATTCAGTGTGTCTTCTTTATCAGAGAAAAATGCCTCAGACAGTTTGTGATTTGAGGGGGCATATGTGAAACAGCCTTTTGGCTGCTTAAAAGGTGTGCATTTCAAGATAACTGCATTCTGTTGCTTCAAAACTCTTCAGTTGGAAAACCATATTGCTGAAACTGACATGTTCTGTGAAGAATGGACAAGATATAATGGCTACAGTACAAAAAATGTATATGAAATTTAAAAGCAGTGTTTGAGAATTTTTTCCCAACTGATAAAACTCTGGGGAAAAATTGTATTTATTTAATTTTTAGGAATTTAGCTATGAAATGCATAATGCCTAATTTCTGAAAGTTTTTTGTTTTTTAGAAGAATCTTAGTTTTAGTAGTAGTTTTGACCAGAGACACAAAAATAACGACATTTCAACATTGCTTATTATGTTACTAAAATTTGGTTAGTTTTGTTTTGTAGCCATTACATCTTTCTTTTCTCACCTTTTCCTATCATCCACATACACTTTTACTCAGGAAAGTGAACTGAAATTTGAAAACAAAACTTTAAAAATGATTTTAACTGGATGAGTCCTAGGATTTATTTTCCAGCTCCTATGAGAATTTGACTTTAGCTAATGATTGAAAATTGAAGTGATTACTGGTGCAAAATTGTAAATTGTTGGCATTCTTCCATTTCCTAACCCAGATATTTGGGGAAAGGGGGGAGAACACTATGGAAAAGCAATTCACCAACATGAAGTCAAATAAATTATTAAGTGTACAGAAACAAAATGTTGTAAAAGATTAGTCTTAATGGGGATTCTTCATTTTTGAAAATGGCAAGTATTGATAAAATCCATATTCTATTGGTAAATTTGTGTAACTGAGTTAGTTGAAATGTTGCACAAATATTACACATTTATCACTATTTTTATAATATTTTTGGGTTACCTTTTATGAAACACGAAGGTAAGGCAATGAGATTTCTTTTTTAATCTAGTCACTCAGCTTTGCCACAAAATTTACCTTATTGTCATATGAATTTTCTATAGAGCCATCAGCCAAGGATAAAATCCGAAAAGACTTATACACTACTATGGTTGTAAATCACAGTTCTAGTTTCCTGGATACTATTTTTTTTTTTTTAGGTGTGAGGGAGTGTCAGAGAGAGATGGAAAGAGAGAAACCTATGAAGCCTCAATGCCCAGCACAGAACCCAGAAAAGGGGCTTGATTTCACAATAGTTGAGATCATGACCTGAACCAAAATCAAGAGTTGGAAGCTTAACTAACTTGGCCACCCATGTGCCCCTTCTGGATATCATTCTGAGTACACTCCTAAATGAACATGTTACCCAGTTGTACCAGAATGCTATAAACTATAGACAATTTTTTTGCAGACCATTCCTTCTGGAGTACCAGAAGTCATCACCAAGACCCATAGAAGGGAAAGTGACAGTTTCTCCCTGAGCACACAGCATCGTGTATTTCTGAGTTGGCTGTGTGGATTTGTGTTGCATGGATACATTACTGTCTACTCTTAAGAGTAGCTAGATGGCTTTTCGGTCACCAAGTTTCTGTGTCATATATTTTTGTAATTTGTACGTAAAACAAAATTTGATCTTGGAACTAAAAAATACTAATTTATGAATGTAGAAAAGCAGTCATGACTCTCTTTGACCTTGAAATGTTCTCTCCCCACATACACAAATAGGTAAGTTTCATTGATAATCCTTTATTTCTTCAGTAATTTATTTATTTTCGTTGCCATGCTACTGCTATGATTCTTCTGTTAGCAGAAATATTTCATTGGTTATGTATGATCTCTTTTAGCTGAAAGCCATATGGCTCTTTGAAAATAATGTTTTAGTACTCCTTGCTGACAAGTAAAATTCCATTCAAAAAAGGAGTGCTGAGTAAAAGAACTTCAGACGTTAGGATTAAATTTATCAGTTACACCAATTCCTCCATGATATAAAGAGTCTCTACTATGTGCAACATTCTTAAGGTAGAATGAACAAACCCAAGGCTTTTTAAAAAAAAAATAGTATATTGTCAAATTGGTTTCCATATAACACCCAGTGCTCTTCCCCACAAGTGCCCTCCTCCATCACCACCACCTCTTTCCCCCCCTCCTCCTCCCCCTTCAACCCTCGGTTCATTTTCAGTATTCAATAATTTCTCAGGTTTTGCATCCGTCTCTCTCCCCAACTCTCTTTCCCTCTTCACCTCCCCATGGGTTTCAAGTCTCTCCTAGGAGTTCCTTCCTAGTGGTTGAGTTTATCTTTAAACTCTAACTTCTTCTGTTTCAATTTAAACTCTTTTTTTATTTGTTTTTTTATCACTAAGTAAGGATAAATTATTATTTCCTACATCTTTCAACTTTATGGTTTGCATTTGTCACACTCTAGCAATTAGTCACCAAAAAAAATCTTCATTGAGCTTCTGCTATAGGGACATTGGATTTCTACTCAGTAAGCCATGAACTTCAAAATTAATTATATCTTTTCACATTTTTAGGGGTATGAATAAAAATTATATAAGTAGAAATTTTAATAGATTTAAAGATTCTGTTAGGTGTAATTTCTAGAAAAACGTTTTATCTACAAATTTGAGAAGAATCATAAATGATTCCTTTGTCCCTATTTAAAGTTTCATTAAAATAGAAGCAATACATTTAAGACTCCTTTTGTTTTGGCATTTGTGTTTCACCCCCATAATTATTTACCTTGCTATCACTAAAATAAAAATTAGGAGCACCTTGGTGGCTCAGCCGGTTGAGCATCTGACTTAGGCTTAGGTCATGATCTCATGGTTTATGAGTTCAAACCCCACATTGGGTTCACTGCTGTCAGTGCTGAGCCTGCTTCAGATCCTCTGTCCCCCTGTCTCTCTATCCCTCCCCTGTTTTTGCTGTCTCAAAAATATATAAACATTTAAAAAATTAAACATTTAAAAAACAAAATGTAGTTGTTCTGTAGCAAGAACCAAAAGAAATAGCTGTATCTAGAAAAAAATCATAACTGACAGAATGAAACCAAGCACTGCAGATTTTTTTAAAGATACCAATGTCAAGTATTAAAATATGTATTATGAAGAAAATATATCTTTAACACATATAGATGGAATTTTTGAGACAAAGCAGAAAAAATGTCAGTTTGACTCATTTTGTGATATCTTCATGACTGGGGGGAGAGAATTAGCTAGTGTTTGTTTCTTTAGGGCTTTGACACATTAAAGCGTACCATACTATCTGAAGTATCTCTTACAAAGACCGATACCAAGGTTAAAAAACTTGTGTTTCCTTCAACTACACTTTAATGTCTGCGTTCAGCTTAGAATAACCAGCCAGTTTCTAAGCAACAAATGTATATATAAGGGCACTTACCTTCAATGTGTATTTAAAAATAACTTGAAGATACCTTCCTCATTTCAGCCAAGCTAACATTAGTCACAAGAAAATGAGAACTGCAGTTACACTGGAGAATAGCAAAATTGGCACATGCAAGGAAAATGTCAAAAGAAAATTGGTCTTTTCATGAAAACTGGGGATGTTTCATTGTAAAATCAGTTATCAACATTAAGACTTCCATGCTACCATTGTAATCATGATAAGAATATTTGTCATTGTTGGAGGGGAAAAAAGCTGTAAACCAATCACATCCTGTGCTCTGTATGCTACCAAGACTTCAAAAAATGTTGAAGAGGCCATTTGTTCCAAAGGCAGCAGCATGTATTTTAAGGTACTTTCATAGTCCACCATCTTTAAGATTGTAGGAGAAAACATGAGTAATATATTTTAAGGAATTCTAGGCTCTAGGTTAGACTTTGTTGCCTTCTGTTTTGGGGAGTAGGGGAAATTCCACTCATTTCCAAGGAACTTTTTCCTCATCTTAGACTGATAGTTTATGATCATTTTAAAGATAAATTCTGAAAACTTTAACTTCTGTCCTTCCTCCACATTGTAGTGATGGTGTACCAGAAATATTGTCTATTTTAAAAATATATATTAGATTTTCATTCAGGTCCTAAAAATGCCAATTCTGATATATTGGCCTTTTAAGGGAGCTATCAGTACTATAATGTTTAAAAGATGAGTACCGTGGGTTTATCTTTGAAGTTGGCATTACCCTGGGCAAACAACACTATCATACTCATCATATAAAAAGCTGTTCTCTGTGATAATATGAGGGAGGAACCTACTAATTTGTGAGACTGCAGTCAGCATACCATTGCCCAAACCAAACCATTATTTAAGAACAGATTTTCTATGTGGGAAGGAGAATAAAATAATATTTTCATGAAAATATAATTATGATTTTTCCATTAAAGTTTATACTTGAGTATATATTGCTCTGCATTGAAATTTTATTTTGTATTAACTTGGCAATTCCTTTAAATAATCTTGCATCCCATTTTACTGATACTACCTCTGAAATATACGACCACCTTAAAACCACATCACTGTAATGTGATCTTTTGTAGGGTTTTTATTTAAAGTTTTATAGAGGCAATAAATGATTTCTAACTAATAGACATCTATCTCTTTCTTTTAATGTTTACTTTTCCAAATCTTTGTGTTTTAAGCATTGTTCACTTTTTAAAGATATTTTCCTCCCCCAAATATGTTCTTATTAAAAAAGGCCCCCCAAATACAGAGAATAATAAGGTATTATTATTATAGGTCAGAGAAGGGAGAATATGGAATGCTCAAGTGGAAATTCGGTTCTCTTCCAAGCTGACACATATGTCATCTTTAATTTACTTTACTTAAAAAAGAATTACTCCAATGTCAATGTGATAGAGTGAATATTCTATAATAGAAAACAGGTTCGTCCATGATAGGATAACTAAGTGGTAAAAACAGCATGTAAATTGCCAAGGTATAAACAAAGAATGCTAACTTTTTTGGCATTTTTTTAAGTGGCAGTGTTGTGTCTAACTTTGGCTCTCTCGACACCAGTAGGGGATGCTTTTAATTTTGGCAAATATGCCCATGCCGTTTTTGTCAACGTCTTATACCAATTAAAACTCTTATGTTACCCAAATAATGGGAGAAAGCAGGGGGTGAGTTTCCAATAGCACAAGAGTAGTTTTCTTTCCCAGTTGACAAATTTTCAAGAATGTTGCAAGAAGAAAAATCAAATACAAATATGCATTTCAAATGACCCAAGTCTTTATGAGATCTGCAAAAACATTGAATTAAGGTGGTGAAATCCTTTGATTTTATGAAAAAGAATGGAAATTATTATAAATCTGTTTAAGAGACAAGTCGATGGTCAGTGGATGAGTATGCCCATAATATTGACTAATGCTTTTCACAACCGTTGAGACTAGTTTTTTTTTACATTTCTTGCAAAGATTATATTATAAAAGTAACATATGTTAACCTTATGCTTTCTAGAAAATGTAGATAGTATAAAGGTAAACAGAACCATATACAGTCCCAAAATCCCGATAATAATCATTGTAAAATCTTAGTATATTCCATTCCAGTCATTTCTTCTGCGTATTACATATATTCAGCAAAATTAAGATTATACTGAATATGCATATATGGTTTACTTCTTTTCTTAATGGTATGATAAATTTTTCTTGTAACCATTTGTCTCCAAGGTATTTTGCTTTCAATCACATTTGGACTTAAAGGGTGAATTTTTAAAAATTGATATGAGAAAACAAAAATTCTACTGATGAAAATATATCTGTTCTAGAGAATTAATAAGTATCTCCTTTACATAAAAAGTATACTTCTTACCCTAGATTTAAAACAAATGATGTTATCTATTTACCCTCATGATAATAAAGTTGTTATACTTTCGCTGCAAATAACAAGATACTTCTCAATACTTCTACCAAGGTAATATTTTTGTCACCAACACTATAAACCATCCTAAATTTTAAAAATAAAACAAAAATCATTATTAGGTATGAAAGATCTCATATTGCATAAACCAATATGTGCTTGAGTAATATTTTTGAAGTAAGCTGGAATTCAATTCCATTTTTCTCTTAAGAAAGTTCTTATTATTTCTTTTTAATTCAAGTATAATTATCATATAATGTTATATTAATTTCAGGTGTACAATATAAATATTTAACAATTCTGGACATTACTCAGTGCTTATCACAAAAATATACTCTTTTCTTTACTACTTTTTTTTGTTTCGAGAGACAGAGTGAGACAGAGAATGAATGGGGAGGGTCAGAGAGAGGAGACACAGAATCTGAAGCAGGCACCAGGCTCTGAGCAATTGTTCAGCACAGAGCCTCATATGGGGCTCAAACTCACCAACCGTGTGTGAGATCATGACCTGATCTGAAGTTGGATGCTTAACCGACTGAGCCACTCAGGCTCCCAAAAAAATATACTCTTAATTCCCTTCACCAATTTCACCCATCTCCCCATTACCCTACCCTCTGGCTTAACCAGTTTGTTCTCTATATTTAAGAGTCTCTTTTTTTGTTTGTTTGTTTCTTCTTTATTTGTTTTGTTTCTTAAGTTCCACATGAATGAAATCAAATGCTATGTTTCTTTCTCTGACTGACATTTCACTTAGTATTATAACCTCAAGTTCCATCCATGTTGTTGCAAATAACAAGTTCTCATTCTTTTTTATGGCTGAGTAATATTATAATTATATATATTATAGAACCTATTCATATATATATATATATAGTATATAAGAATGTATGTATATACATATATATATACTCACGAACTATCTTTATCTACATGGCCTATCCTTTATCCATTCATCTATGGATAGGCACTTGGTTTGCTTCCATATCTTAACTATTTTAAATAATTCTGCAATAAACCTAGGCAATAAATGGGTTAATCAAGAAATCAAAGAGGAAATAAAAAATATAAAGATAAATGAAAAAACACAGTAGTCAAAAATCTATGGGAGGTAGAAAAATTTATTTTAAGATGAAACAATTTTACAGGTTTACCTCATGAAGCAAAAAATCTCAAATAAACAACCAAAAATTACACCTAAAGGAGTTAGGAAAAGAAGAACAAAACCCAAATCTAGTAGAATGAAGGAAGTCATAAATAATAAAGCAGAAATAAATGAAATCAAGACTAAAAATCAACAGAAAAGATCAATGAAACCAGGAGCTGGCTCCTTGAAAAGAGCAATAAAATTGATAAAGCTTTAGCCAGACTCATGGGGGGGGGGTAAATAAAATCAGGAATAAAAGAGGAAGAATAACAATGGACACCACAAAAGGGCAAAATATTCTAAGAGAACATTATGAAAAATTATAAGCCAACAAATTGAACAACCTAGAAGAAGTGGGTAAATTCCTAGAAACATACAACTTTCAAACGTGAATTGAAATAAAGAAGAAAGTTTGAACAGACAAATTACTAGCAATGAAATTGAATCAGTAATCAAAAAACTACCAACAAACGAGTATAGGACCAGGTGGATTCGCAGGTGAATTCTACCAAACATTTAAAGAAGAGTTAATACCTATTTTTCTCAAACTATTCAAAAAACTAGAAAATAAAAGAAAGAATCCAAATTCATTGTATGAGACCAACATTACTCTGATACCAAAACCAGATGAAGATACTACAATAAAAAGAGAACATAGGCTAATGTCTCTGATAAACATAGTTGCAAAAGTCCTCAATAAAATATGGGCAAACTATGCCCAACAATACATTAAAGAAATCATTCATCATGATCAAGTGAGATTTATTCCTGGGATACAAGGAACTTCCAAATCAGTCAATCTGATACATCACATCAACAAGGGAAAGGATAAAAGCCATAAGATCATTTCTTTTTTTTTTTTAAATAGTTTATTGTCAATTGGTTTCCATACAACACCCAGTGCTCTTCTCCACAAGTGCCCTCCTCCATCACCACCACCTCTTTTCCCCCTCCCCCTTCCCCTTCAACACTCAGTTCTTTTCAGTATTTAATGGTCTCTCAAGTTTTGTGTCCCTCTCTCTCCCCAACTCTCTTTCCCCTCTTCCCCTCCCCCTGGTCCTCCATTAGGTTTCTCCTGTTCTCCTGTTAGACCTATGAGTGCAAACATATGATATCTGTTCTTCTCCACCTGACTTATTTCGCTTAGCATGACACCCTCGAGGTCCATCCACTTTCCTACAAATGGCCAGATTTCATTCTTTCTCATTGCCATGTAAGACTCCATTGTATATATATACCACAGCTTCTTGATCCACTCATCAGGTGATGGACATTTAGGCTCTTTCCATGTTTTGGCTATTGTTGACAGTGCTGCTATGAACATTGAGGTACATGTGCTCCTATGCATCAACACTTTTGTATCCTTTGGGTAAATTCCTAGCAGTGCTATTCCTGGGTCATAAGGGAGTTCTATGGATAGTTTTTTGAGGAACCTCCACACTGTTTTCCAGAGTGGCTGCACCAGTTTACATTTCCACCAACTGTGTAGGAGGGTGCCCGTCTCTTCACACCCTCGCCAGCATCTATAGTCTCTTGATTTGTTCATTTTAGCCACTCTGACTGGCGTGAGGTGGTATCTCAGTGTGGTTTTGATTTGTGTTTCCCTGATGATGAGTGATGTTGAGCATCGTTTCATGTGCTTGTAGGCCATCTGGATGTCCTCTTTGGAAAAGTGTCTGTTTATGTCTTCTGCCCATTTCTTCACTGGGTTATTTGGTTTTTGGATGTGGAGTTTGGTGAGTTCCTTGTAGATTTTGGATACTAGCCCTTTATCTGATATGTCATTCGCAACTCTCTTTTCCCATTCTGTCAGTTGCCTATTAGTTTTCTTGATTGTTTCCTTTGCAGTGCAGAAGGTTTTTATATTGATGAGGTCCCAAGAGTTCAGTTTTGCTTTCATTTCCCTTGCCTTTGGGGATGTGTCGAGTAGGAAATTGCTGCAGTTGAAGTCAAGGAGGTTGTTTCCTACTTTCTCCTCTAGGGTTTTGATGGTTTCCTGTCTCACCTTCAGGCCCTTCAGCCATTTTGAGTTTATTTTTGTGTATGGTGTAAGAAAGTGGTCTAGTTTCATTCTTCTGCATGTTGCTGTCCAGTTCTCCCAGCACCACCTGCTAAAGAGGCAGTCCCAAATCCCGGGTGCCAACAGGGAAAAATAGCCCCCACCCCTACATAAGATCATTTCAATAGATGTATAAATAGCATTTGACAAAGTACAACATCCATTCATGATAAAAACCTTCAAAAGTAGGTTTGGAGGAAACATACCTTAACATAATAAAGGTCATATATGGGCACCTGGGTGGTTGAGTTGGTTAAGTGTCTGACTTTGGTTGAGGTAATGATCTTGCAATTTGTGAGTTTGAGCCTCACACTGGGCTCTGTGCTGACAACTCAAAGCCTGGAACCTATTTCGGATTCTGTGTCTTTCTCTTTCTGTACTCCTCCCCCACTCATGCTCTGTCTCTTTCTCAAAAATAAACATTAATTTTTTAAATAGATAAATAAATAAAGGTCATAGATGAAAAACCCACAGATAACATCAGAATCACTGGTGAAAAATTAAAAGTTTTCCTCTAAGATCAAGAGCAAGATAAGGATGTCTATTCTCACCACTTTTATTCAACATAGTACCAGATGCTCGAGCCACAGCAAGCAGAGAACAAAAAGAATGATGCTATCCAGATCAATAAGAAAGCAGTAAAACTTTCACTATTTGTACATGACACGATACTATATATAGAAAATACTAAAGATTACACCAAAAAAAAACCCTACTAGAATTGATAAATGAATTCAGTTAAGTCACAGGCTGAAAAATCAATATACAGAAATCTGCTGCATTTCTATACACTAAGAATGAAGTAGTAGAGAGATTAGGAAAACAATTCCATATAGAATTGCACCAAAAATAATGAAAATTAAAAAAAACTCATAGTGTTCTGTTTAACACAGTTTGAAAAATTTGGGAAAATTTTCCAATTCTGGATTTTGCTATGAAACAATATTTATACTTTCATTTTAATACATAATGCTCCAAGACTATTATAATCAAATGACCTCCATTGTGATGTCAGCCATATAAAACTGTAACATTCCCAGTCCCTGGATAATTCCCTAGTTAAAAGATCTTTAGGGTTATTCATTAGTTCAAGCTGTTAGGAGACCATTCAATGCATTATTTCAATAATGTTGAGACCGGTATCTAAATTGTTTATTAGTTAAAATTGGATAAGGCACAGTTCTGAGACTCAAGTCACAGGCTTGACCTCCATTCAGATTTATTTATATCAAGGGGGAAAAAAATCTGCTACAGAGCCACCATAAACCTGTAATACTAATCTTGTCTTGCAGTCTGTCAATTGTAACAAAAGACTAGGTGGAGGAAGATGTGGGTAGATAACAGTCAGCTTTATATGTTGCTTAAATGGTATAAAATAATGGATGTTGGAAATGTTCTCCTATCCATTTCTATTCACCCCCTGTGACTCTGTTGGAAGTTTATTAGTAATAATTCATTGCGTATAATTTTATATACAGTGCAATAATTCATGACAAAGACAAATTATTCTGTGAGGTATTTATACCATAGTGGCATTTGCTTAATCAGCTGCATTGTTTTACAACATTGAGTGAAAATCAGGACACTGATAGAAGGATAGTTAGGAAGGAGAGTGATTAAAACTGAAGAGGAATAAATATAGAACCTCTAGAAGTCTTGAGGGAGAAATAATAATGGAAAGCATTAAATGGATCATGGGCAGGGGACAAAAAATGTAAGATTCTAAAATCTAGAAGGTTAAATGTGTGTGTAGTAGTATAGAGCAGTGGTTAGGATAGAATATTCTAATAGTTAAGTCACGAGGTCAAATATGTTTTAATACTTGCTAGCTGTATGGTCTTAGGCAAGTTATTTGAACTCTCTGCATTTAAGGTTATTTGCAAAATATGAAGGAGAAATAAGATACAAACAGAGAGGAAGGAAAACCATAAGAGACTCTTAGATAGAGGGAACAAACTAAGGGTTGATGGGGTGGGGGTTGGAGAGGTCGGGAGGTGGGGAAAATGGGTAATGGGCATTGAGGAATGTGCTTGTTTGGATGAGCACTAGGTGTTGTATGTAAGTTATGAAACATGGGAATCTACTCCTGAAGCCAAAACTACACTGTATGTTAGCTAACTTGACAATAAATTAAAAAAAGAAAAATAAAACAACCATAAAAATAAGTAAATAATAAAAATTAAAAATATATAAAAATAATGGTAGGGTTTATCTCATAGTACTATTGTGAGGAATATGATAACCTACGATAAAGTGCTTAGCACAGTTCCCAGCAGACGATAAGTGCTTGGTAAATGTTAGCCAATACTTTTATTATTACTTACAGAAAAGGAGACTGAAGGAAACCATGGATAATTTCCACCCTGCCAATTTTTCCCTGGGCACAAATGACTTTAAGAAACATTTAAGAAATGTTTAAGAAATACTTTAAAAAATAAAAATACAGCTCAAAATAATTTAAAGTATGTTTAGTATCTTACTAGCAGGGTTGTTACATTTAAAGGGCAGCATAATTGTATTGGTTTGTCCTCAGTGGTCTTCTTACTGCCTTGGAGAGTTTATTGCCCTTCCTCACTATCAAAGAGCTGCCGTGGGAACTGGGACAAATCAGGTACATTATCTTACATTGAATAAAAAATAAAATATTGATGTCACATAACATATTATATCCACTTTTATTAATCCATTATCTGTATATATATGCATATATGTATATATGTATAGTTTTATAATATATAAATATATATAATATAATGTATTTTTAAAAGACTTGACTGTTTATATATCAAATGTTGATCTTCAGCTAAGTACGTGTGCATGTGGGTAAAATTCCAAAACATATCTTTGAAATTCCCTGCACACATTTAATTTTTTAAATATTTTTTGAAATGTTTATTTATTTTGAGAGAGAGAACATGAGCAAGGGAGGGATAAAGGAAGATAGACCGAAAATCCCAAGCAGGCTTCGTTTTTTCAGCACAGAGCCCAACATGGGGCTTGATCTCAGGAACCATGAGATGATGACCTGAACAGAAATCAAGAGTTTGATGCTAACCAACTGAGCCACCCACGTGCCCCTGAAATTACTTGGAGAAATGTTGGATGATTTGCTTTGTTTTGGCTTTTCTTTAGTTTCCAATCATGTGAAACAAGGAACAAATGATTGATACATGCAATGATTTGGATGAATCTCAAAGACATTATGGTAAGTAAAAGAAATCAGACACAAAAGACTACATATTATATGGCTATTTTTCTAAATCTATTAATATATATCGTGGAGAAATTAGATAAAATTTTCAATGGATTTATTTTCTTATATGACCTCATAAATTTTTGTATTCATTTTCCATCTTCAAAGATTTAGCACACATTTTAATTAGAAAAACAGCAATGAAAACAATAACAAAATGTTAAGACATAAAAAGCAAGAGACCTCCAGGTCACTCAGATAAGAAACAGTAACCCTTTGTATATAAATGCTTGCTGGAACCAAGAAAGGAAAAAAAAAAAAAGCTTGGGTACAGTAATTTAGAAAACCCTGGAACCAAGACAATAAGCTACTTATCCAGTGATTAATGTTTCTCCTCATCCTAATTAGAAACTTATAATATTCTAGGTTATATTCTAGGCTTTTGACTCTTTCTTGTTTCTTTTTTGGCATTTTCTAGTGGAAACATTTTTAACAGAAGGGACTAAAATCCTTGAGATGGAATGTTTCTCGATCCAAAAACCTGTGTCCCAACATCTTTCTCCAATCAGATACACTGTACTCTGCTAGACAAGAAAGAGCACTGATTATGTGATTTTGCTCTAGCTGCTATAAGTTCTTTGAGCCTTAATTTTTCATCTATGAAATGGAAATAATAATACCTACTCTGATTGTTTCTCACAGGGGTTGTGAGAATCAAATGGAGTAGATTTAAAAGCATTTTACAACTTACAAAGCTCTATAGAAATGCAAAAGATTAACGTCTTTTAATAGAGTATTTACTGTTTATCTATATATTCAATACTATATAGCTTCTGCGGGCCATATGGAAAGGAATATCTCCTTTGCCTCCTTGCCTTCCAGGAGCTTGGCTTACTTTAAAAATAGGTTTAAATGGATAAAATGTAACAAACAAAACATCATACAATTATTAAATATCATTGTGTGGTTGCTTAAAGGTTGATGGAGGGTTTCTTACCTAAGTAAGGAGTAGTGGTCAAAAGAAATTTTTTGTAAAAAGGTAAGTTTGAGTTGGTTGAATCCAGTCAAGTATTCATCCTCGATGGCCACCAAGAAATGATGTGGGGAAATATATGTAATTTGTTTCCACACATTGAAAGATCGCTCCTAAATATTTTCCTATATTTCCTTAATGCGTTGTCAATTACATATCTGCCAACTGAAAACTGTTAGAATATGTTCATACTTTCTGTCTGCATTCCATAACTAATATTTATTGAGTGCATAGTATGTGCCAGGCATTTTGCTGGGTGATAGGTCTTATGACTTCTTGGAACAAGTTCAATTAATTTAATGCCCTGTGTGTAGGTTAGAACTGAAGAAAACCTCAGAGTTTCTCCAGATCAAATCTCTCATTGTATAGAGAACAGAAATGGGAGGGAGCGGCAAGATGGCTGAGAAGTAAGGAGCGCCATTACCTCTGTCCGCCTGCAATTATCAAACTGAGAAGAATTAAAAGCCACAGCTTTCTGATCTCCAAGAAAGGAGGTGTGCGCACAGACCCCTTATCAACAGAAGTCTCATGGATGCCTGAGTGAGTGAGTGCGAACTGGGACCAGAGACTTTGGGGGAGGGTGCAAGGGCCCAAAGCGGAGCAGGGAGACAAAGCACCCAGAGGCTTGGCGCTGGGCCCGCAGAAAGCCCTGTGTCCACAGGTGCACAGTTCAGCAGACAACTGCGCAGGTGGGGTGGCTGTGAGTACAGAGGCAGACGGATTTGTGAGGAGTCGCGCTCACAGGGAGGCCATGTGTTCAGAGGTGCGCAAACCTTCAGAGCCGCTCGGGGCACCGCCAGGCAGGGCAGCGGAGAGACCAGGGGAAGAGAAGTAGAGACTGAATCACTCATAGCCTAATCTCTGGAGAGGGGAGACCTCGCCCGGAACTGAGAACTGCTGAGTTTGGAGGGAGAGAGAAATCCATCCCCCTCGGTGGGCTTGTTCTCCCTCTGCCCCAGCAGCTTGCCTACTTCAGGAGGAGCCAGGGGAAAAAACTGACTTCACAATCCTGACCTACTCAATCTCGGCCAGAAAGTCACCTGCCTGCAGGAGATTTTTAACTGTGGTGGCAATATTGAGTGCGTGGGCAAGGACTTAGGAACTGGGCAAAACTTAAAAAACAGAAACAATTAGACCCTCCCTCCCAAGGCACAAGGAGGTTGGAATCAAGAGAGTGGCTGGCAACTCATGGTCTGAGGGGGCATTGGGGTGCGGCTATTCTTCTCCCTATATCCACTAAGGCGGAGCCTCAGAGAGTAGTCCCTGAGACCCGACCTATCTACACCAAACCAAGCCCATCCACGCTGGAGAGCTGCTGTGTTTTTGCTTACTATTTTTAATTGTTTTATCTCTTTTTTTAATTAATATTTTTAATTTTTCCTCTGTTTTCTCTTTTCTCTTTTCCTATTTCTTTCTTTTCTCCCTTTCCCCCTGGAGTGTAGGAAAGACCAACATTTAGGCACTGCTGTGCTTAGATCGACTCTTAACATCCAGACAGTTTTTCCTTTATCTCATCCTTATCTCCCCCCTCCGCAGGTTTTAAGTTCTCAGACTGTCCTTTATCTCTGTACCCTTCCCTCCCAACCTGCTTTTTTTCCCCTTTTTTTCCCCTCTCTTTTCTTTCCTGTTCTTTTTTTTTTCCTTTCCCCTTTTGGTTTGCTTCTTTACTGGTTCTGTCAGTACATTTGTGTGCTTGTGTTCTCTGTGTGTTTTTCTGCCTGTTTTCCTTTTCACGGCTACATCAAGAAACAAGCCAAAGCACACATAGTGGAAAATCCCAAATATAGCTGAGGAGGGAAACAAATTAATCAGAGGTACAACAAGAGAAACCTAGAGACACCGTTAAAAGAACATCTCCTGAAAAGACAGACCCTAGACAGTCAAAGAGTTTCCTTCAATAAAGAAATACTAATAGACGCATAGTGCAGAAGGAGCTTTTAAAACAGACAAGAAATGAAACTGAAAGCCAGTCAAAATGATGAAACAAAAGAACTCTCCTCTAAAGAAACTCCAGGAAGAAATCACAGATACAAATCTGCTAAAAACACACGTAAACAACTTAACTGAACTAGAATTTATAACAATTGTCATAAAATTCATCGCTGGGCTTGAGAAAACCATCATAGAAGCTATTGATACATAGATTAGGGACTACCAAAATAGCTGGGACGCGTTTAAAAAGGCTATAAATGAGGTGAATAATAAAATGAACAATACCACTGCAAGGATTGAAGAAGCAGAGAGGAGAAGAGGTGAACTAGAAGACACAGTTATACCAAAAGAGGAAGCGGAGAAAAAGAGAGAGAAATTGATCCAGGAGTATGAAAGGAGAATCAGAGACCTGAGTGATACAATCAAACAGAACAATGTCCATATCATAGGAGTTCCTGAAGAGGAAGATAAAGACACAGGTCCTAAAGGGGTGCTGGACCAAATTATTCATAAAAATTTCCCAAATCTGGGAGAAGAGAAATACATTTAAATTAAAGAGACATACCGATGTCCCCTAAGACGTAACGTAAACCGATCTTCAACATGACATATCATAGCGAAACTGGCAAAATATAAACATCAAGAGAAAATTCTGAAAGCAGCTAGGGATAAAAGGGCCTTAACATAACCTACACACAGGGCATTAAATTAATTGAACCCGTTATTCAAAATAGAAGGAGAGATAAAGATTTTCCCAAAGAAACAAAAGTTGAGAGAATTCATCACGACCAAAGCAGCCATACAAGAAATCCTAAGAGGGACTCTATGAGAGAAAGGTAGCAAGGAATATGAGACACCAGAGACATCAATACAAACATAAACCCTACAGAGAACACAATGAATCTAAGCCCATATTTTTCAATAATAACACTGAATGTAAATGGACTGAACGCTCCAGTCAAATGACACAGGGTGGTAGAATGGATCAAAAACCAAAATCCATCGATTTGTTGTCTACAAGTGACTCGCCTTAGATCTAAAGACACCTTCAGATTTAAAGTAAGGGGATGGAGAAATATCTACCATGCAAATGGGCGCCAAAAGAAAGCCAGAGTAGCCAAACTTAGACAAACTGGAGTTTAAAGTAAAGGCAGTAACAAAAGATGAAGAAGGATATTATTTAAAAATTACAGGGTCTCTACATCAGGAAGAGCTAACAATTATAAACATCTATGGGCCAAATTCGGGAGATTCCAAATACATACAACAACTAATCACAAACAGAAAAAATCTTATTGATAAGAATGTGCTAATTGCAGGGGACTTTAATACCCCACTTACAACAATGGATAGGGCAACCAGACAAAAAATAACTAAAGAAACGATGGACCTGAATGGCACACTGAAGCATATGGAATTGATAGATATATGTAGAACTCTGCATCCTGAAACTAGGGAATTCACTTTCTTCTCGAGTGCACATGGCACATTCTCCAAGATTGATCACATCCTGGTCATAAAACAGCGCTCCATAAATACAAAAGAATTGAGATCATACCATGCACACACATAGATCACAATGCTATGAAACATGATATCAACCACAGGAAGAAGTCTGGAAAACCTCCAATAATGTGGATGTTAAAAACTACCCTACTGAAGAAAGACGGGGTGAACCAGGCAATTAGAGAGGAAATTAAAAAATATATGGAAAGATGAAAATGAAAATAAAACAATCCAAACTCTCTGAGATGCAGCAAAGGCAGTCCTAAGAGGAAAGCTCTTTGCAATCCAGGCCTATTTCAACAAACTAGAAAAAGTGCAAACTCAAAATCTAACAGAGCACCTCAGGAAACTAGAAGGGGAACAGCAAAAGCACCACAAATCCATCATAAGAAGAGAAATAATAAAGATCAGGGCAGAATTAAACAAGATAGAATCCACAAAAAAATTGAACAGATCAATGAATCCAAGAGTTGGTTTTTTGGAAAAATAAACAAACGATAAATCTTTAGCTAGGCTCCTCAGAAAGAAAAGAGAGAACAATCAAATAGACAAATTATGAAGGAAAATGGATCTATTTCAACAGATCACTCGGAAATACAATCAATCATCAGAGATTACTATGAAAAATTATATGCTAACAAACTGGACAATCTACAAGAAAAGGACAAATTCCTAAATGGACAAGCACTAAACTACCAAAATTCAAATGGGAAGAGATAGAAAATCTGAACACACCCATAGCCAGTGAAGAAATCAAATCCGTTATCAAAAATGTCCCAAGGCTGGATGGACTCCCAGGGGAATTCTACCATTTAAAGCAAAGTTAACTCTGATCCTTCTCAAGCTATTTCAAAAAACAGAAATTGAAGGAAGACTTCTGGACTCATTCTACAAAGCAAATATCACTTTGATTCCTAAGCCAGGCAGAAACCCAACTAAAAAAGAGAACTATAGGCCAATATCCTTAATGAATACAGATACAAAAATACTCAAGAAGATACTAGCAAATCGAATTCAACAGCATATAAAAAATTTTCCATTATGATCAAGTGGGATTCATTCCTGGGTTACAAGGCTGGTTCAATATTCACGATACATCACATTAACAAAAGAAAAGATAAAAAACATATGATCCTGTCAATAGATGCAGAAAAAGCGTTTGACAAAATACAGCACCCTTTCTTTATAAACACACTTGAGAAAGTCAAAATAGAAGGAACTTCCCTAAACATTATAAGAAGCAGTTTATGAAAAGCCTACAGCTAATACCATTCTCAATGGGGAAAAACTGAGAGCTTTCCCCCTGAGATCAGGAACACGACAGGGGTGTCCACTCTCACCACTGTTGTTTAACATAGTGCTGGAAGTCTTAGCATCAGCAATCAGACAACAAAAGGAAATAAAAGGCACCAGAATTGGCAGAGAAGAAGTCAAACTTTCACTTTTGGCAGACGATATGATACTCTACATGGAAAACCAGATCGACTCCACCAGAAGCCTTCTAGAACTGATCAATGAATTAAGTAAAGTTGCAGGGTACAAAATCAAGGACCAGAAATCGGTTGTATTTCTATACACCAATAATGAAACAGAGAAAGACAAATCAAGATACTGATCAGGTTCAGAATTGCACAAAAAAAGCATAAAATACCTAGGAGTAAAGGAACCAAGGGTGTAAAAGACCTGTATGCTGAAAACTATAGAAGACTTATGAAGGGAATTGAAGAAGACACAAAGAAATGGAAAAACATTCCGTGCTCATGGATCAGAAGAATAAACATTGTTAAAATTTCGTTATTACCCAAAGCAATTTACACATTCATTGCATTCCCCATCAAAGTTGCACCAGCATTCTTCTCAAAGCTAGAACAAACTATCTTCAAATTCGTATGGAACCACAAAAGACCCCAAATAGCCAAAGTAGTATTGAAAAAGAAAACCAAAATGGGAGGCATCACAATCCTAGACTTTAGCCTCTACTACAAAACTGTCATCATCAAGACAGTATGGTATTGGCACAAAAACAGACAAATGGGCCAATGGAATAGAATAGAGAGCCCAGAACTATACCCACACGTGTATGGCCAATTAATCATTGACTAAACAGGAAAGAGTATCCAATGGAAAAAAGACAGTCTTTTCAACAGGTGGTGTTGGGAGAGCTGAACAGCAACATGTAGAAGAATGAAACTAGACCACTTTCTTATATCATTCAGAAAAATAAACTCAAAATGGATAAAGGATCTGAATGTGAGACAGGAAACCATAAAAACTCTAGAGGAGAAAGCAGGAAATAGCCTCCTTGACCTCAACCGCAACAATTTCCTACTCGACACATCCCCAAAGGCAAGGGAATCAAGAAAAAAAAGGAACTATTAGGACTTCATCAAGATAAAGAGCATCTGCAATGCAAAGGAAACAATAAAAAATACTAACAGGCAACCAACAAAATGGGAAAAGATAGTGTCAAATGGAATATCAGATAAAAGGTTAGTATCCACAATCTACAAGGAATTCACTAAACTCCATACCCAAAAAATGAATAATCCAGTGAAGAAATGGGCAGAAGTGCTGAACAAACACTTCTCCAAAGAGATGGTCAACAGGCACATGAAATGATGCTCAGCGTCACTCATCATCCGGGAAATACAAATCAAAAGCACACTGAGATACCACCTCACACCTGTCAGAGTGGCTAAAATGAACAAATCAAGAGACTATAGATGCTGGCCAGGATGTGGAGAAACCGGCATCCTCCTACACTGTTGGTGGGAATGTAAACTGGTGCAGCTGCTATGGAAAACACTATGGAGGTTTTTCAAAATATTATCAATAGAACTCCCCTATGACCCAGTAATAGCACTGCTAGGGATTTACCCAAAGGATACAGAAGTGCTGATGCATAGGAACTTATGTACACCAAAGTTCATAGTGGAACTTTCTTTAATAGCCAAATCATGGAAAGAGCCGAAATGTCCATCACCTGATGAATGGATCAAGAAGAGGTGGTATATATATACAACGAAGTACTACATGGCAATGAGAAAGAATGAAATCTGGCCATTTTTAGCAAAGTGGATGGACCTCGAGGGTGTCATGCTATGCGAAATAAGTCAGGCAGAGAAGGACAGATATCATATGTTTGCACTCATAGGTTTATCAGGAGAAACATAACAAAGGACCATAGGGAGGGGAAGGGGGAAAGAGAGTTGGGGATAGAGAGGGACAAATTATGAAAGGCTGTTGAATACTGAAAACGAACCGAGGACCAAGTGAGTAGGGGGAGAGGGGCAGGGGGTGATGGTCATGGAGGGGGACATATTGTGGGAAGAAGCACTGGGTGTTATATGGAAACCAATTTGACTATAAACTAGTAAAAATTAAAAAAATAAAAAATAAAATTATGAATCAGTAAAAAAAAAAAAAGAGAGAACAGAAATGGTGGCTCAAAGGGTTAACATCACTTACCTAAGATTTCCCAGATGATAAGGGTAAAGCCAGGACTAGATTCTTGGTCTCCCCGCTCCCCCACAAGGTCAGTATGTTTTCCATCATACTAGACTACAGAATAGTACATTATTTTACTGATTCTAAAACTACCTCTTCAAAAATAATAGTTCTCCAAGTTAAAAATGCATAAGAATTATGAATAAGCTTTTTGTTTAAAATGCAAGTTCATGGGGCACCTGGGTGGCTCAGTTGGTTAAGTGTCCGGCTTTGGTTCAGGTCATAATCTCATGGTCCAAGAGTTCGAGACCAGCGTTGGGTTCTGTGCTGACATCTCAGGGCCTGGACTCTGCTTTGGATTCTGTTTCTCTCTCTCTCTGCCTCTCCTCCACTCACACTCTATCTCTCTCTCTCTCTCAAAAGTAAATAAACCTTGAAAAAAGTTAAAATGCAAATTAATGAGCCTCATATTCAGAAATGCGAAAAACCCAAGATTTGGGTTTTTGCTTTTTGGTTTTTTTAACCCTGTGATTTACCCAAGTGATTGTGGATGTAAACAATCCTTAGATCATACTCAGAAAAGCTTTATATTAAAGTTTCAACTAATGATCATTGTTTTGTGATTTGGTGTTATTAATAATTTTCGTAATTTTAAAGACTTTATTGATCTCTATGTCTTTGTTTCTGTAGAAATAAAAATCCTAAATGTTAAGGTCTTTTCTTACATTGAAGACTTCCAAATGCTTAAAAGTTTTAGTCTTTTCATCATAAAAAAAGTGACTATTCCATACTTAACTATCATGGCAGTGACCCCAGACTGAGTTGTTGCTCATGAATCAATACTTGTCTGGTGTGCAGGATTTTAGAAAGGATTTTGAGTTAGAGCAGAACACCTGGTAACTAACACAAACCCTAGAATTATGTCTTGATGACAGTATATACAGGACTCCAAAGGAAGTGGCCTCTAAGACCACATTAAAATTTTATCTGAAGCAACACACACACACACACACACACACACACACACACACACACCACATAACAATAATCCACAAATAGGTACTAATTGTTGGATCAGATTCTAAGATAATAATTGGATTATCTAATGCTAGTGGGTGAAATAACTATGTATGAAAATATCATTGATACTTGGTGTTTCTGTCTCTGTTTTATTACCTCTTTCTCTCTCTTGGAAGCTTTTATATATCCTCTTTCCATGAACCAGAAGCATGGCCCACTAATGCCTGCTCACCTCCTCTCAAGTATATCTTTTCAGTTTGCTGTACTATACAGCCAACTCCTGGCTGGTCTGACTGATTTGAGGTCAGGGAAGAGACCTCCATTAAATTTCCAGTCAAAGCCTGTTCTCCAACCAGTTTTACACTAATCTCAGTACTAGGCCTTTACAATTGCAGTAAATAACACTGTCACACGTTGCTTTCTCATTTGCCATTGTTTCTCATATGCTATCTCCTTTAGTTACCTCAAAGTGGAGAAGATGGTGATTGATGTGGTGGAGTACAGATATACTTGAATCTCCCTAGCACTTTAACCCTAATGTAGCAGAGAAATATTTTAGAACTGAATATTGTTAAACCTCTTTCATAGTTATGAGTGACTTGCTCAAGGTTCAAGAATTAGATGAGAACTAAGAAGCAGTATAAAGCCAAGGAATCTTGTGTTTATTGTCATAAACTCTTTGCACCAAACAACTACCTAACTAGCTATTTTGGTAACATTACCGTTCACACATATAGTAGTACTTGTGGGTTTTTTTTACACTTGCTAGAAACAAAATGGAATCACAAAATATAATGATTAGAAAGTAGACTTTCACTAATTCTATTTTAAGAGCTGGAGGATTTTTAGTATTTAAGAGAATGTAATTTAAAAATGTGGTGAGCATATGTTTGCACTCATAGGTCTAACAGGAGAAACCTAATGGAGGACCGTGGCAGGGGAAGAGGAAAAGAGAGTTGGGAAATGAGAGGGACGCAAAACCTGAGAGACTACTGAATACTGAAAATGAAACGAGGGTTGAAGGGGCGGGGATGGAGGTGGTGGTAATGGAGGAGGGCACTTGTGGGGAAAAGCACTGGATGTGATATGGAAACCAATTTGACGATAAACTATTAATAAAAAATTAAAAAATAAAATAAAAAAATAAAAATAAAAATGTGGTGACCTTATCTATAATTTTTAGTGTTTTTATTCATTTCTGAGGGAAGGAGTGAGAGCATGAGTAGGGTAGGAGTAGAGGGAGAGAGAGACAGAAGATCCAAAGTGGGCCCTGCTCTGAGATCAGAAAGCTCAATATGGGGCTTGAACTCACAAACCATGATATCATGAACTGAGCTGAAGTTGGATGCTTTACCCACTGAGCCACCCAGGGGCCCCAAGTATATGTATAATTTTAAGAATTAATACAGCACTCTGTATGTAATAGTTACTCCAAAATTCTTATTGATGATGATACCCTATACAAAAAATGGCAATCTTGTAGACAAAATCCACTGGGTCAATTTTGGTGCAGAACTTCAAACTTAAAGAGTTTAAACGGTTTTTTTGTAATAATAAAATAAAATAAAAAGGCTTTAAACAGTTTCAGATCATTGTTTAAGCCAACTAAGAAATCCTTTCCAATATCACTGGCATTTTTTCCACCTGCTCCATCCTCCCCAAGATTGTCACTCTAGCTGCACTGAGTTCAGTTAGCTGGCTCTTGATAAGCTGGCACTACCACCATCTCTCCAGCTGCGGTCATGATAACATTCTAGAACCTTATAAGCCATAATGAGATGTTCTCTGACATCTACAAGATCTGGAAAATTGCAGAGAGGCTGTGCCAGGAGGTGGAAGAGAAGATGGTCAGTAGGACAGTAGGTAACATTGACCTGTTCATTGATGAAAATGCTTCCATTGAAGGCCTGGTGCGCAAAGGTACCAAAAGCACAGTAATCACTGGTATTGATGTTGTCATGAACCATCACTTGCAGGAAACCAGCTTTACAAAGGAAGCCTACGAGAAGTATATCAAAGATTACATGAAATTGGGGTGCCTGCGTGGCTCAGTCAGTTAAGCGTCCGGCTTCAGCTCAGGTCCTGATCTCATGGTTCATGGGTTCGAGCCCCACTTCAGGCTCTGTGCTGATAGCTAGCTCAGAGCCTGGAGCCTGCTTTGGATTCTGTATCTCCTTCTCTCTCTGACCCTCCCCTGCTCGCACTGTTTCTCTCTGTCTCTCAAAAATTTAAAAAAAAAAACATAAAAAATAAAAATAAAATATTACATGAAATTAATCAAAGGCAAACTTGAAGAACATAGGCCAGAAAGAGAAAAACCTTTTATGACAAGGGCTGCAGAACAAATGAAGCACGTCCCTGCTAATATCAAAAACTACCAGTTCTTTATTGATGAAAGCATGAATCCAGATGTCGTCATTGCTCTGCAGGACTATCGTGAGTATGGTGTGACCTCATTTATGATTTTCTTTCAGGAACGTTTAGAAATGAAAAAAATGTTAATGAATTTGGCTATTACTTTGGATGTATCACCTGTTGTCCTAACTGGCTACTGCTCTTCATCCACACAGCACTGACTTAGAAAAATGGGACTGATGTCATCTTGAGCTCTTCATTTGTTTTGACCTTAATTTTATTTGGAGTGGAGTCAATTGTTTTTAATTTAAAAAAAACATGTCATGTAGGTTGTCTAAACATAAAATGCATTTAAACTAAAAATTTTAGGTTCATATATACATAAAGGTTTAAATATATTTCAAAAATTCTGCTCTTAAAAAAAAGAAAGAAAAAAACTAACTTTAATCATCATTTTGGTGCTATATTAGAAGAAAAAAAAGGCCTCCGGTTAATTGTCATTAACAAACACTGAGTGCGGCCATAATAGTTCCCAAAAGTCGAGAACAACTGGGACCCAGACAAGGCCTCTAATAACTATGGCATTTTAAATATATATCCAGATGCATACTAAAAATGTAATTCTATCACTCATCTATTATTTCCCTTGGCATATAACAACAGGACATGTTTTCACAGTTCCTTTTTTGCCACCTGCCAAATTAGAAAAGCAACTAGTCTTATAAGTAAATTAGTAAAGGTACTTATTAGAGGCGTATACTACTTCCCAAGCAGACAAAGGAAATCAGGCCTTAGAAAAAAGTACAAGGAAAGGTAGATGTATTAACTATGTATAATATGTTCGATTAGTCTCTTGAAAGAAGGCTCCTTTTCTTGAGTTCAATGGAGGGGTGATTTAAGAAATCAGAACCACAGGCTGTTTTAGAATATAATGACATTAGGACATTAGGACAAAAGCCATCAGAGGAAAATGTGTCAGGAGCACATTGGTAAGCACTGTGGTATCCACACTATATAGTTAAAACATGAATTCCTGAATCAGGGGACATTTGATTCTTTTCTTGATTCTTCACTTTTAGTAGAAGTGATGTCTGCTTTCCATAAGCTGACCTCAAGTTCTTCACTGCTAAAATGATTTAATTGCTTGCTCTGAAATTAGCTACTACAGTCACAAAATCTTTGCTCACTGAGTATGATAGCAGTACCCAGAGATTCACTTTTACAGTCAGAATTTACCATCCTTTACTCATGTAATACCCCATCCCCAATATACAGAAGAATGTACACTGTGCCACAGCAAACACAAGTTGAGGCACTGAACTGTGCCACTGTCTTATGTGAAAAATGCCAATGTGGGGGGGGACACTTTCGCCCCTCCTGCTCTCCAGTTCAAACCAGTCTTCTGTGGTTTTCCTGCCCAGAAAGGAAAAGAAAATAGTTACTATAACAACCATGATGTGAGGTTTCATAAAATGGATTATTTTCAGTTGAACAACCGCTTGCCACCTTTATAACTTCAAATAGTATAGTCTAAGACTTAACGTTTTTTCCCTATTTATACAAAATTTATTAATAAACTTTCCTAAGTGCTACAAGCCACCAAAAATCAATAACACAAGAAGCACAAATAAAGGAAAAGGAGGCCCATCTGCTGAATGACACGAGCTTGTCTTTGGGGGTAAAAGACTCCAGCCTGTGGAGCATCTGAATTTGGGGAGAAGTGAGGATACAACTAGGCATAGAGGTCCTCTCATTCCTCCACTTAGACCCCGCCTCTTGCAGGAGAGCAAAATTGAGGAAGTGAAAAGATCTGTGCACCTCGTGGTAGAACTTTTTGGGGTTTGCCAGCTGCAGCTTGTATTTCATGTTGGGATCATACCAGACACCCATAAAGTTATAGTTCTATAAGGACTGGGAAGGGACTATAAAAACCCCAAGGAAGCGGTCTGAGGGTAGAAAGCCCTTGGGATTGTTGTCCTTGTCTGTGTTCTGGCGACCACATTCTTAGCCACTGGGGGGTCAGTTTATAGGCTGTTAGTGTGCAGGAGCCTGGTGTGAAGCTGCAGGTGATGATAATGGTCTTCTTGCCATCTCAAGATGGGTTGTCAGCCATGATCTTAGCATGGGTGGTGACATCCTGGGGTGATAGCTGGGGGGACTCATTGGGCCAAGTGTGTATCCATACTAAGGGTTCCATTTCCTTGAGATACTCATGCTGAGGCAGCTGGCCAGGCAGATGCACGGTTTGGTAAGTGCCCCACTGTGGCACCATCACGATGCAGCAGATCTCCTTCACCTGGGGGTTATCAGGCGGGCTCACCCTGTACAGGTATCCTGCAATTTGGGCCCTCAGGTCAGATATGTGGATGAACTTCTTAAGTACATTCTTTGAAGGATATAGGTATAACCGGTCTCCTTTATGTCCTCAGATGACACATAGATATGATTGGACCTTAAGTGAAGGTTGGCAGCAGAGATGGCCCTAACCCACCATTAAGTCTTAGATGAGAAAGTCTGGGTGTCATAGTTGCTGGTGGCAGAAATAATGAACTCATCACCATGCTTTTTGACAGTATGAGTCTCTGCTGTTGTCAGCTGTGACTGTTCCTTGGTCTGCTTCTCAATCTCTGCTATCTGCTGCCACTGCTGTGATGGTGCTGAGATCTCCATCTGTCCTCATAACATAAAAGTACAACGTGAAGCAACAAGTGTTGATGTAGAAGATTCAGCAAGTTAACCAGTAGCTCTAGCTAAGCTAATTAATGAAGGTGGCTAAACTACACAACAGATATTCAATGTACATGGAACAGCCTTATATTGAAAGAAGATGCCATCTAAAATATTCATAGCTAGAAAGGAGAAGTCAATGCCTGGTTCCAAAGCTTCAAAGAACAGGCTGCTGACTGTTGACTCAGGCTAATACACCTGGTGACTTTAAGTCAAAGCTAACAAATACTAGAGCCCTTAAGAATTATGTTAAAGCTACCCTTTGGCTCTATAAATGAAACAACAAAGCATGAATGATACCACTTCTGTTGACAACATGGATTAATAAATATTTTAATTCCACTGCTGTAAACTACTGTTAAAACTAAAACATTCCTTTCAAAATATTACTCCTTATTGGGGGGAGGAGTTTAGTTGGCAGTGTAGTAGGGGAACTCTATACTTGCCTCATTTATCAAACACAGCTAAATAAATATCAAGTCCTTCTGAGCACCCAGGAAATCAGTCTGAGGGCTGAGAGAACAAACTGCACAACTAAAGGGATAAAAAAGGCCACACCATGGAAGGTAGGATGTGCAGTGATGGGATTTGGAGGAGAAACCCCACCACCACTGTGCTATGGTGGGGAGCAAGCCCTGATCAGAGAGAGAGAGAGAGAGAGAGAGAGAGAGAGAGAGAGAGAGAGAGAGAGAGACAGAGAGAGAGAGAGAGAGAGAGAGAGAGAGAGAGAGAGAGACAGAGGAGAACTGAATGCAGGGCATTTCCCAAGGAAAACACTTCCCAAAACTATTAATGGGAAAAAACAGAGGGCTGATTATCACACGTTTTTACAAGCAGTTGAGCTCTAAGTCTGAAATTTTAGAAGTCCGAGCCAAAACTAGGTGGAGCCTGATGGGCATAGAGGTGCTCCTGTGGAGAAAGAGGGCAGAAGCCCTTGAGCAGACAGTGTGGTCTGAGGATCCCGTGAGGCATTGGAAGAGACAGTTCTCTTTTTTTGGAGTGCATTTGGGAGAAGTGGCACTGGCTCTCCAGGGACAAAAGAGCCAGCAAGAAACACTGAGCAGACCCATTCATTAGCATAAGAACAGAGGCACCTGCTGAACACAACTAACCTGGACACTGGCAAAAATTTTGCTATGCTTTACCATAAACTTAAAAGTCCCTGCTCATGTGTGCACCTGCCTCTTTGGGACAAACCAGCACTAACCACCTCAGAGTGTGACTCTCCCACAGAGAATTAGAGTGTGCATATGCTGTGCCAGGTCCTTGAAATTTGGAGATTTGAAACCCAGTCTGAGCACCTGAGATAAAACAAAAGAGCACTGTGCCACCAATTGGGCACAGTTCAGAGATGGACAAGGTAAAGACAATGTTTAGAAGTATGCCTGGGACAAAACAGGGAAGATTGTTCACTCTTTTGTGAGGGTTTCCTGAGCAGTGATGGACATGATCAACCCACTTCAGGGACTAGACAGGTGGATGGTGCCATTTTTACCCCTGTCTAGCAGTATGAATGAATATCAGTAGACATAACACCCACACTGGAGGCTTGACATGATTACATTGAACCCTGCCCCATGAGCGCTACCTGTGCTTCTGAACTAGGGAAAGTGTGCCTGAGGACCAGAGCAGCAGTGCTCAGTTTATGAGATCCAGCCCCACATCAGGGTCTGACCTGACAGCATGAAGACTGCTTGGGATTCTCTCTCTCCCTATTGGTCTTTCTCTCGCTCATGTGTTCTCTCTCTCTCTTTCTCTCTCTCAATCCCTATCTCTCTGTCTCTCCTCTCTCCCTCCCTCAATCTCTCTTTCAAAATAAATAAATAAACATCTAAAAAAGTGAATATTATGAGAAATTATATGCCAACAAATTGGGCAATCTGCAAGAAATGGATAAATACTGGGGTGCATGAATGGCTCAGTTATTTAAGCATTCAACTTCAGCTCAGCTCATGAACTTGCATGAGTCCAAATCTCACGTCGGGCTCTTTATTGACAGTTCAGAGCCTAGGCCTTGCTTCGGATTCTGTGTCTTCCTCTCTCTGTCTCCTCCACTCACACTCTGTCTCTCTCAAATATAAACATTAAAAAAGTATTTTTTAAGAATGGATAAATTCCTAAGGACATGCAAACTACCAAAACTGAAACAGAAAAAATAAAAAATTGGAACAAACTCATAACCAGTAACTTAATTGAATCAGTAATAAGAAATCTCTCAAAACACAGAAATCCAGGGCCAGATGGCTTCCCAGGGGAATTCAACTAAACATTAAAAGAAGGGTTAATAATACCTATTCCTCTAAAACTGTTAAAAATGGAGATGGAGAAAAAATATTCCAAACACATTCTATGAGTCCAGAATTAACTTCATTCCAAAACCAAAGACCCCACTAAAAAGGAGAACTACAACCCAATATTCCTAATAAACAGGGATGTAAAAATTCTAGCAAGATACTAGCAAAATAAATCGTACAGTACATTAAAATAATTATTAACTACAATCAAGTTGCATTTATTTCATGGGTTGCAGGAGAGTTTCAATATTTCAAATCAATCAACATTATACACCACATTAATGAAGAAAGGATAAGAACCATGTGATCCTATCAATAGATGCAGAAAAAACATTTGACAAAATAGAGCATTCATTCTTGATAAAACCCTCAACAAAGCAGGGATAGAGAGAACATACTTAAACATTATAAAGGCAATATATGATAGACTCATAGCTAATATAATCTTTAATGGGGGAAAAAAACAAAGATTTCCCTCTACAGTCAGGAAGAAAACCAGCATGTCTACTGTCACCAATGTTATTTAATGTAGGACTGGAAGTCTTAGCTTCAGGAATCTGACGAGAAAAAGAAATAAAAAGCACCCAATCGGCAAGTAAGAATTCAAGGTTTCACTATTCATGGATAACATGATATTTTAGATAGAAAACCAAAAAACTATCAAAAATTGCTAAAACTGATACATGAATTTTAAAAAATTACAAGATATAAAATCAATGTACAGAAATCAGTTGCATTTCAGTTGCATTTCTATACACCAATAATGAAGCAGCAGAAAAATAAATCAAGAAATCAGTGCCATTTTGTAATTGTATCAAAAACATAAGATACCAAGGAATAAACCTAATCAAAGAGGTAAAAGACCTGTACTCTGAAAACTATAGACAACTTATGAAATAAATTGAAGAGGACAAAAAGAAGTGAAAAAACATTTCATGCTCATGGATTGGAAGAACAAACATTGTTAAGATGTCTATATTCCCCAAAGCAATATACACATTTAATGAAATCCTTATCAAAATACCACCAGTATATTTCACAGAGGTAGAACAATCTTAAAATTTGTATGGAACCAAAAAATCCCCCTAATAACCAAAGCAATGCTGAAAAATAAATTAAAGCTGGAGATATCACAATTCTGGACTTAAAGCTATATTACAAAACTGCTGTCATCAAGATAGTGTGCTCCTGGAATAAAAATTCACATAAATCAATGGAGCAGAATAGAAAACCTAGAATTATATAGTCAACTAATCCTTGACAAAGAAGAAAAGAATATCCAATGGTGTGGATTTTTTTCTAGAGAATGTGCTGTAAGCCCTGGAGGTTAATGAGGTAACAGCTGAAATGTGAAAAATGTTCTGGTCTCAGGCTGTCGAATGTGATAGCTTTATGAGATACACAGCCCCGTGATCCACCAGAAGGAAATTAGGAAACAGAATCCTCTATAACTTCCTGACACTCTTTGGAACTGCATGTACTCCCTGCATACCTTCATGTAGCCACCAGATGTATATCTGATTAATATTTAAAGATCCTTTGTGTTGTCTTTCCATGCTTTGACACTCTTCGATAATTATATTTCGTAAAATATAAAATAAAAGCTACGTGATGTCTACTTCTGTGGTTTCTCTCTCATAGATGCAGTCCTGCACATCCACTCAGTTGGTGTTCGAGAACTTCTTCAGTGCCCAGCCAAACAATGGAAAAAATACAGTCTCTTTAACAAATGGTGTTGGAAAAACTGGACAGTAAATTGAAAAAGAATGAAACTGGACCACTTCCTTACACCATCCCTCAAAATATATTCAAAATGGATGAAAGACCTAAATGTGAGGCAAGAAACCATGAAGATCCTAGAGAAGAACACAAGCAGCAACTTTATACCTTGGCCATAACAACTTCTTACTAGACACATCTCTAGAGATAAGGGAAACAAGAGCAAAAAAGAACTATTGCAACGTAATCAAGATAAAAACTTCAGTACAGTGAAGGAAACAACACAACTAAAAGGCAGCCTAAATGGGAGAAAGTATTTGCAGATGACATATCTAATAAAAAGTTAGTATCAAAAACCTATAAAGAGATTATCAAACTAAACACCAAGAAAACAAACAATCCAGTTAAGAAATGGTCAGAAGACATAAATAAACATTTTTGCAAAGAACACATCCAGATAGCTAACAGACACATGAAATGAGGCTCAGCATCACTCATTATCAGGGAGATACAAATCAAAACCATGATGAGATACCAACTCACACCTGTACGAATGGCTAAAATTAACAACACAGGCAATGATAGATGTAGGTAAGGATGTGCAGAAAGGGGAACCCCCTTGAACTTCTAATGAGAACGCAAACTACTACAGCCACTCTGAAAAACAGTATGGAGGTTTTTCAGAAAGTTAAAAATAGAGCTACCCTACAACCTAGGAATTGTGTACTACTAGGTATATACTCAAAAGATACAAAAATATAAATTCAAAGGTGTGTATGCACCCCCATGTTTATATCAGCATTAAGAACAAAAGCCAAACCATGGATAAAGTCCAAGTGTCCATTGACTGATGAATGGAAAAAGAAAAGGTGGTATACACACACACACACACACACACACACACACACACACACACACGCACACACACAGAAATATTACTCACCCATCAAAAGGAATGAAATCTTGATATATGCAATGACATGAATGAGGCTAGAGCGTATTATGCTAAGCTAAATAAGCCTTCCAAAGAAATACAAATACCTTATGATTTCACTCATATATGGAATTTAAGAAAAAAATCACTATGTTGTATTCCTTAAACTAATATGAAATTTCATGTAAACTAGACCTTCATAAAAAACAATCAAAAGAGAAAGTATAATGGTGATTTCTAGGCGTTGGAGAAATCAGAAAATGATAACATTTTGTTTAATGAGCATATACTTTTAATTATGCAAGATGTAGAAGTTCTAGAGTTGTTACACAATAATGTGAATATAGCTAACATTTTACCAAGCTGTACACTTAAAAATTGTTGGGAAGAGAAAGTTTGTATTGTATCACAATTTTTAAAACATTTTAGAAAGAATGATCACCTTATTTAAAAATATTTTATCAGTAATTAAAAGAGAAATCATTTTTCTCAGATGTCATGTCATATGTCCCTAAAGTCATTTTAATTAGTACTTTAAAAGATTCATATCTTTGCATGCATTTATAAAATACTGCATTTCAGTCTTTAAAACATGACTTAATTGTAACATTTGGCCTAGTCACAAACTTCCGTCAAACTATTTTATTTTTATAAACTACTGCAGTCTATGAATGGGGTATGACTCGTTCAAATTCTACACCTTATATTCTCACATTTATAGATTTGAAACCTCATTTTTTAAAAGAAATTTTATTCTAAATGTTATTATATTGATCTGTTGTCTCTGGAAACACAGGAACTTTATTGTACTCAGGAAGTTCTCAGGGGTCTCAAAGAGTCTATGTCAAAGCAGTTAATCCCCAAGACCCCTCTATCTTTTTCTTTAAGGTGCTAAGATATAGAAGATTATATAACAACCCTAAGAGTCTATAATTGTACTCCCTTCAAATTAATAATTTTGAAACGCTACACATTTTGTTATAATGGGCTACATGAGAAAATTAGTGTTATTATTGAAAAATGTGGGTTTAGATTCATTGTGTTTTCCTTAGGGACCATGTTTGTATTGATGTCTCTGGTGTCTTATATTCCTTGCTATATTTCTCTCATAGAGTCCCTCTTAGGATTTCTTGTAAGGCTGGTTTGGTGGTGATGAATTCTGTCATTTGTTTATTTGGGAAAACCTTTATCTCTCCTTCTATATTGAATAATAGGATCGCTGGATAAAGGATTCTTTGCTGCATATTTTTCCTATTCATCACATTGAAGATTTCCTGCCATTCCTTTCTGGCTTGCCAAGTTTCAGTAGAGAGATCTGTAAGCACTCTGATAGGCTTCCCTTTGTATGTTAAGGCCCTTTTTTCCCTAGCTGTTTTCAGAATTCTCTCTTGATCCTTATACTTTGCCAGTTTCACTGTGATATGTCGTGCTGAAGGTCGGTTCACTGAATGTAAATGGACTGAATGCTCCAGTCAAAAGACACAGGGTAGCAGAATGGATCAAACCCAAAATCCATCTATTTTCTGTCTACGAGAGACTCACCTTAGACCTGAAGACACCTTCAGATTGAAAGTAAGGGGATGGAGAAATGTCTACCATGAGACTGGACACCAAAAGAAAGCTGGAGTAGCCATACTTACATCAGATAAAGAGGACTTTAAAGTAAAGGCAGTAACAACAGATGAAAAATGACATTATAAAATAATCACAGGGTCTCTCCATCAGGAAGAGCTAACAAGTATAAACATTTATGAGCCGAAATCAGGAGCTCCCAAATACATACAACATCTAATCACAAACAGAAGCAATCTTATTGATAAGACTGTGCTAAGCGCAGGGGATTTTAATACCCCACTTAAACAATGGATAGGGCAACCAGACAAAAAATAACTAAAGAAACAATAGACCTGAAAGGAACATTGGAGCAGATGGAATTAATATATTTATAACTCTGCATCCTGAAGCTAGGAAATTCACTTTCTTCTTGAGTGCACATGGCACATTTTCCAAGATAGATCACATATTGGGGCATAAAATAGCCTTCAATAACTACAAATCAATTGAGATCATACCATGAACACTTTAAGATCACAATGCTATGAAACTTGAAATCAACCACAGGAAGAAGTCTCAAAACCCTCCAAAAATGTCGAGGTTAAAAATTACCCTTCTGAAGAATGATTGGGCGAACCAGGCAATTAGAGAGGAAATTAAAAAATATAAGGACACATGAAAATGAAACTACAAAAATCCAAACTCTCTCAGATGCAGCAAAGGCAGTCCTAAGAGGAAAGTTCATTGCAATCCAGGCCTATTTCAACAAACCAGAAAAAGCACAATATCAAAACCTAGGAGAGCACCTCACGAAACTAGAAAGGGAGCAGCAAGAGCCCCCCAAACCCAGCAAAAAACCAGAAATAATAAAGATCTGGGCAGAATTTAAAAAGATGAATCCAAGAGTTGGTACCTTGAAAAAATGTACAAAATTGATAAACCTCTAGCTAGGCTTCTCAGAAAGAAAAGAGAGAACACTCAAGTAGACAAAATCAGGAAGGAAAATGGATCTATTACAACAGATACCTCAGAAATACAAGCAACCATCAGAGATTACTATGAAGAATTATATGCCAACCAACGGGACAATCTAGAAGAAATGGACAAATTCCAAAATGCGCATGCACTACCACAATTCAAATGGGAAGAGGTAGAAAATCTGAGCAGAACCATAACCAATGAAGAAGTCGAATCAGTTATCAAAAATCTCCCAATGAATAAAAGCCCAGGGCTGGATGGATTCCCAGGGGAATTCTTCCAGACATTTAAAGCAGAGTTAACACCAATACTTCTCAAGTTATTCCAGAAAATAGAAATGGAAAGACTTCCAGACTCATTCTACGAAGTACATACCACTTTGATTCCTAAGCCAGGCAGACAGCCAAAAAAAAAAAATAATAAAATAAAATAAAGAACTACAGGCCAATATTCTTAATGAATACAGATGCAAAAATACTTGGCAAGACACTAGCAAATCGAATTCAACAGCATATAAAAAGAACTACCCATTATGATCAAGTGGGATTCATTTCCAGGTTACAGGTCTACTTCAATATTTGCAAATCCATCAATGTGATACATGACATGAACAAAAGAAAAGATAAAAACCATATGGTCCTGTCAATAGATGCAGAAAAAGCATTTGACAAAATACAGCACCCTTTCTTAATAAAAACCCTTGAGAAAGTCGGAATAGAAGTAACTTACCTAAACATTATAAAAGCAACTTATGCAAAGCCCACAGCTAATATCATCCTCAATGAGGAAAAACTGAGAGCTTTCCCCTTGAGATCAGGAACACGACAGGGGTGTCCACTTTCACCGCTGTTGTTTAACATAGTGATGGAGGTCCTAGCATTTTAGCCACTCTGACAGGCATGAGGTGGTATCTCAGTGTAGTTTTGATTTGTATTTCCCTGATGATGAGTGACACTGAGCATCATTTTACGTGTCTGTTGGCCATCTGGATGTCCTCTTTGTAAAGGTGTCTGTTCATGTCTTCTGCCCATTTCTTCACGGTATTATATGTTTTTTGGGTGTGGAGTTTGGTGAGTTCCTGTTAGATTTTGGAAACCAGCCCTTTATCTAATATGTCATTTGCAACTCTCCTTTCCCATTGTGTCAGCTGCCTATTAGTTTTTTTGATTGTTTTCTTTGCATTGCAGAAGGTTTTTATCTTGATGAGGTCCCAACAGTTCATTTTTACTTTCATTTCCCTTAACTTTGGGGATGTGTCCAGTAGGATATTGCTGTGGTTGAGGTCAAGGGGCTTGTTTCCTAATTTCTCCTCGAAATTTTGATGCTTTCCTGTCTCACATTCAGGTCCTTTATCCATTTTGAGTTTATTTTTGTGTATCGTGTAAGAAAGTGATCTAGTTTCATTCTTCTGCAGTTGCTGTCCAGTTTTCCCAACAACACCTGTTGAAGAGACTGTCTTTTTTCCATTGGATACTCTTTCTGGGTTTGTCAAAAATTAATTGGCCATACATTTGTGGGCCCAGTTCTCGGTTCTCTATTCTATTCCATTGGTCTATGTATCTGTTTTTGTGCCAATACCATACTGTCTTGATGATGACAGCTTTGTAGTAGAGGCTAAAGTCTGGGATTGTGATGCCTCCCATTTTGCTTTTCTTCATCAATATTACTTTGGTTATTTGGGGTCTTTTGTGGTTCCATATGAATTTGAGAATAGCTTGTTCTAGCTTTGAGAAGACCGCTGGTACAATTTTAATGGGAATTGCATTGAATGTGTAGATTGCTTTGGGTAGTAATGACATTTTCACAATATTTATTCTTCCGATATATGAGCATGGAATGTTTTTCCATTTCTTGGTGTCTTCTTTAATTTATCTCATAACTTTTCTATAGTTTTCATCATATAGAATGTTTACATTCTTGGTTAGCTTTACTGCTAGGTATTTTATGTTTTTCGTGCAATTGTGAACGGGATCAGTTTCTTGATTTCTCTTTCCGCTGCTTCATAAGTGGTGTGTAGGAATGCAACAGATTTCTGATCATTGATTTTGTAACTTGCAACTTTACTGATTTTGGATCAGTTCTAGAGGGCTTCTGGTGGAGTCTAATGGGTTTTCCATGTTGAGTATTATGTTGTCTGTCAAAAGTGAAAGGTTGACTTCTTCTTTGCCAATTCTAATGTCCTTTATTTCATTTTGTTGTCTGATTGCTGTTGCTAAGACTTCCAGCAGTATGTTAAACAACAGTGGTGAAAGTGGACACCCTGTCATGTTCCTGATTTCAGGGGGAAAGCTCTCAGTTTTTCTCCATTGAGGATGATATTAACTGTGGGCTTTTCATAAACCACTTGTATAATGTTTAAGCAAATTCCTTCTATTCCGACTTTCTGAAGTGTTTTTATAAAGAAAGGGTGCTGTATTTTTCAATGCTTTTTCTGCATCTGTCCACAGGATCATACGGTTCTTATCTTTTTTTGTTGTTTTTGTTCATGTGATGTATCACACTGATGGATTTGCAACTATTGAACCAGCCCTGTAAGCTAGGAATGAATCCCACTTGATCATGATGGGTAATTTTTTTTAATATGCTGTTGAATTCCATTTGCCAGTATCTTGTTGAGTATTTTTGCATCTGTATTCATTAAGGATATTGGTCTATAATTCTTTTTTTTTGTTGTTGGGTCTCTATCTTGTTTGGGTATCAAGGTGATGCTGGCTTTGTAGAATGAGTGGAAGTTTTCCTTCTATTTCATTTTTTTAATAGTTTGAGAAGAATAGGTATTAGCTCGGCTTTAAATATCTGGTAGAATTCCCCTGGGAAGCTTTTTGGTCCTGGGCTCTTATTCATTGGGAGATTCTTGATAAAGGATTCGATTTCTTCACTGGTTATTGGTATATTCATGCTTCTTATCTCTTCCCGTTTGAATTTTGGTAGTGCATGTGCATTTAGGAATTTTCCATTTCTTTAAGGTTGTCCAGTTTGGATATAATTTTTATAGTAATCTCTAATGATTGCTTGTATTTATAAGGGATTGGTTGTAATATCCATTTTCCTTCATGATTTTGTCTATCTTCGTGCTCTCTCTTTTCTTTCTATGGAGCCTGGCTAGGAGTTTATCAATTTTGTTTATTTTTTCAAAAAACCAACTCTTGCTTTCATTGATCTGCTCGACTATTTTTTTCGATTCTATATTGTTTATTTCTGCCCTGATCTTTATTATTTCTTTTCTTCTGCTGTGTTTGGGGTGCTCTTGCTGCTCCCGTTCCAGGTCCATTAAGTGCTCTGTTAGATTTTGAATTGGTGCTTTTTCTAGTTTGTTTAAATAGGCCGGGATTACAACATACTTTCCTCTTAAGACTGCCTTTGCTGTGTCTCAGAGATTTTGGATTGTTTTATTTTTGTTTGTATTTGTTTCCCTGTATTTTTTATTTCTTCTCTAATTGCCTGATTAGCCCAATCATTCTTTAGTACGGTGGTTTTTAACCTCCACATTTTGAAGTTTTTCCAGACTCTTTCCTGTGGTTTATGCCAAACTTCATAGCATTATGATCCAAAATTGTGCATGGTATGATCTCAATTTGTGTATATTGATGGAGAGCTGTTTTATGCCCAAGTATGTGATCTATCTTGGAGAATGTGCCTTGTACACTCGAAAAGAAGGTAAATTTTCTAGCTTCAGGATGCAGAGTTCTAAATATATCTATCAATTCCATCTGTTCCAATGCGTCATTCGGGTCTATTGTTTCCTTAGTGATTTCTGTGTGGTTGTAATACCCATTAATATCAGTGGTATATTAAAGTCCCCTGCAATTAGCACATTCTTATCAATTAGATTGTTTCTGTCTGTGATTAATTGTTTCACGTATTTGGGCACTCCCGAATTTGGCACATAGAGGTTTACAATTGTTAGCTCTTCCTGATGGAAAGACCCTGTAATTATTATATAATGTCCTTCTTCATCTTTTGTTACTGCCTTTACTCTAAAGTCCAGTTTGTCTGATATAAGTATGGGTACTCCAGCTTTCTTTTGGCTAACAGTGGCATAATAGATATTTCTCCATCCCTTTACTTTCAATCTGAAGGTGTCTTCAGGTCCAAAATGTGTCTCTTGTAGACACAAATAGATGGGTTTTGGCTTTTTATCCATTCTGCCACCTTGTGTCATTTGATTGGAGCATTCGGTCCATTTACATTCTGTGTTATTACTGAAAAAATGTGGGTTTAGATTCATTGTGTTCTCCGTAGAGCTCGTGTTTGTAATGGTGTCTCTGGTACCTTGTATTCTTTGCAACATTTCCCTCATAGAGTCCTTCTTAGGATTTTTTGTAGGGCTGGTTTGGTGGTCATGAATTCTTTTAAATTTTGTTTATTTGGGATGACCTTTATCTCTCCTATTTTCAATGACAGGCGTGTTGGATAACGGATTCATGGATGCACATTTTTCTGTTCATCACATTGAATATTTCCTGCCATTCCTTCCTGGCCTGCCAAGTTTCATTGGATAGGTCTGTAACCACTCTGATAGGTTTCCCTTTGTATGTGAGGGCCTTTTTATCCCTAGCTGCTTTCAGAATTCTCTCTTTATATTTTGCCAGGTTCACTATCATATGTCATGCCGAAGGTTGATACAAATTACGTCTTAAGCGGGTTCTTTGTACCTCTTGAATTTGAATGTCTATTTCAATCCCCATATTCAGAATATCCTCTGTCATAATTTGGTCTAGTACCCCTTCAGGACCTCTCTCTCTTCCTCTTCAGTAATTCCTGTGATCAGGATGTTGTTCCGTCTGATAGTATCACTCAGATCTCGAAGTCTCCTTTCCTGCTCCTGGATCAATTTCTCTCTGTCTCTCTCTCTGTCTCTCTCTCTTTGGATTCCTCTTTTACTATAGCCATTCCTTTTAATTCACCTATTCTTCTCACTGGCTCTTCAATCCGTGAGGTGGAAGCCTCCATTTTATTATTCACCTCATTTATAGACTTTTTCTTAACTCATCACACCTATTTTGAAAGTTCCTATTCATTGTATCAGTAGCTACTCTGATGCTTTTTTCAACCCCAGAGATTAATTTTATGACAATTGTTCTCAATTCTTGTTCAGTTATGTTGTTTAGATCTGTTTTGAGCAGTTCTGTGGCTGTGACTTCTTCCTGGAGTTTCTTTAGAGGAGAGTTCTTTTCGTTTTATTATTTTGGCTAGTTTTCTCTCTCTTGTAAATTTTAAAAGCTCATTGGGCACTGTGCACCTGTTAGTATTGCTCTGTTAAAGGAGGCTTATTGACTCTCCATAGCTTGTCATTTCAGGAAATATTCTTTTAATGGTGTCTCTCAGTTTCTCTTGTTGTGCCTTTGAATATTTTATTTCCCTACTCAGCGATATTTGGGACTCTCCGTCATATGTACTTTGGTTTGATTCTTGGGTTAGCCCTGAAAAGGAAAAGAGAGAGACAACACACAGGGAACAGAAGCAAGCAAACACACAGACAAATCAAACAAACAAATTAACAGGGGGAAAGGAAGAAAGAAAAGGAAGGGAGAAGAAGGAGAAGAAGAGAAGGAATAAATAAGGGGTGCAGAGACAACGAAGGTCAATGGACAGTCAAAAAGTGTATAACCAGTCGAGGGGATTGATAAGGATGAGATAAGGGAGAATATATCTGGATGGTAAGAGAAGAAAAAAGAGGGAGAAAGGAAAAAGGAAAATAAAGATTAAAAATTTAAAAAAATAACAAAAAGAGTAAAAAAGGTAATAATAATAAAGAATAAGTACCTAAAAGCAGCAGCTCCCCCAATGGATAGGCATGGTTTGGTGTAGGTAGGTCTCGGGGGCTACTCTCCGAGGCCCTGCCTTGGTGGTTGAGGAGAGTAGAATGGCGGCATCCCAAGCTCTGCTGGAACTAAGCTCTGCCAGCCACTCTCATGAGTCCAATCTTCTTGTGGTGCAGCTGAGCCAAGCTGTAATTTCCAGGCCGGCCTAGCTTCAAAATTGTAGTCCATGCACTTTTATGCTACCACAGATGAGATGTACTCACTTTGGTGGCTGGCTTCTTAGCTGGGATCTCGTAGGAGGAGGGAGCAGTTTCTCTTGGTGCCAGCCAGGATTTGTGCTGCCGCTGCTGGAGGCGGCAAAGTGAGCGCCCTGCAGCTGTCACTGCCGCCAATTCCCTCCAGGGATCATGCAGGGATGGGGGCTGTTTTTTCCTTGTGCCACCTAGGATTAGGGATTCGTGCTGCCCAACAGTTATATATGGAGTATGAGTTTTTCTCTCCATGCCAGGTTAAACATTCTTTATCTCTTCTCTAGAGACAGTACTATGAGCTTGTTCAGTTTCTCTTTCTCTTCCCTTTGTCTCTCAGGGGCTCTGTGCACTTTCCCTGTGTTGGGCTGAGGCTTCCACCTCCCCTGCCCCTCTTGGGCTGTCCTGTTTTCCAATCTGCCCAGTTCGCACTCACTCACTCAAGCATATCTGAGGTTGCCTTCTTTCTGGAGTCTGTATTTTCTCCTTCCACTCTTACAGATAAGAGTAATGTCAATCTCAGTTCAATAGATGGGGCACAGGAAGTTACAGAATTCCTTTCTTCTACGCCATCTTGGCTCCTCCCCTCTTTAGTCTCTTGATATGGTGAAATACATTGATTGTTAATCTAATGTTGAGTAACCTTTCATTCTCATCAGAAATCTCTTATGTTGTAAAAAATTTTCTCTTTCTTTCTTTCTTCATTTTTAAAATCTATTTATAAAACTGCTTATATATTGCTAAAGATATTTGCATTTATAATCTTGTAGTATATTGGCCTATATTTTTTTTAATGTTCATTGATTTATTTTTTGAGACAGAACATTCAGTTGGGGCAGTGGCAGAGGGAGAGAGACTCCCAAGCAAGCTCCACTCGGTCAGCACAAAACTTGACATGGGGCTCAATTCCATGAACTGTGAGATCATGACCTGAGCTGAAATCAAAAGCTAGACACACAACTGACTGTGCCATTCAGGCACCCCCTATCATAATCCATTTTTAACTCTTTGAGGACTATGCTGTTTTCCACAGTGACTGCATCAGTTTGCATTCTCACCAATATTACATGTGTGTTTCTTTTTCTTCACATCATCCCCAACACCTTTTGTTTCTTGTGCTGTTGATTTTAGCCATTTTGACTGGTGTAAGGTGACATTATATGGTAGCTTTGTTAAGCATTTCCTTGAAGGTAAGTGATGATGAACATATTTTCTTATGTCTGTGGACCATCTGTATGTCTTCTTAGAGGTAATATCTATTCATGTCTTCTGCCCTTTTTTAATTGGATTATCTGTGTTTTGGGTGTTCAGTTTTATATATTCTTTATATATTTTGTATACTACTCATCAGATATGTTATATGCAAATACCTTCTCCCATTCTGCAAGTTCCTTTTTAGTTTTGTTGATTGTTCCCTTTGCTATGTGGAAGCTTTTTACTTTGACGTGATCCCAATAGTTTATTTTTGTTTTAGTTTCCCCTACCTCAGGAGACATATCTAGAAAGAAGTGCTATAACTGATGTCAAAGAACTTAATATCTGTGTTCTCTTCAAGATGTTTATGGTTTCATGTCTCAGATTTAGATTTTTCATTCTATTTTAACTTATTTTTGTGTATGATGTAAGAAAGTGGTCCAGTTTCTTTCTTTTGCATGTTGCTGTCCACTTTTCCCAGCACCAATGAAGAGACATTACATTCCTCATTGGATATTCTTTCCTGGTTTGTCAAAAAGTAATTGACCAGATAGTTGTTGGTATACTTCTGAGATTTCTACTGTTCCATGATCTATGTGTCTATTTAATTTAAAGTACCATACTGTTTTGATTACTACAGCTCTATAATATAGCTGGAAGTCTGTAATTATTATGCCTCCAGCTTTGCTTTTCTTTTTCAAGATTCCTATGACTATCCAGGGTCTTACTGGTTATCTACAAATTTTAGGACTGTTATAGTTCAGTGAGAAATCTGTTGGTTTTTTGATAAGGATTGCTTTAAATGTGTGGTTTGCTTTGGATAGTATAGACATTTTAACAATATTTTTTCTTTCAATCCATGAGTGTGGAATGTGTTTCCATTTCTTTGTGTCATCTTCGGTTTCTTTCATCATCATTTTTTAAACATTTTTTTATGTTTTATTTTATTTTTTGAGAGAGAGAGAGAGAAAGAGAGAGAGAGAGAGAGACAGTGCAAGCAGGGGAGGGTCAGAGAGAGAGGGAGACATAGAATCTGAAGCAGGCTCCAGGATCTGAGCTATCTATAAGCACAGAGCCCAACAGGGGCCTCAAACACATGAACCGTGAGATCATGACCTGAGCCAAAGTTGGATTCTCAACTGACTGAGCCACCAGGCACCCCTCATCAGCATTTTATAGGTTTCAGAGTAAATGTCTTTCACCCATTTGATTATGTTTATTCTTAGTTATCTTATTATTGTTGGTTTAATTGTAAATAGGATTGTTTTTTAAATTTCTGCTCCTTCGTTATTACTGTATAGCAATGCAACTGATTTGTGTATGTTGATTTTGTATCCTGTGACTTTACTGAATTCATTTATCAGTTCAAGGGCAAGGGAAGTCCTTATGAGTTTCTATATATAGTATCATATCATTTGCAAATAGTAACAGTTTTACTTCTTTACCAATTTGGTGGGTGCTTTTATTTTTTTTTTCTTGCCTAATTGCTGTTGCTAAGACTGCCAGTACGATGTTGAGACAACATGGGGAATGTGGATATCCTTGTCTTGATTCTGACCTTACAGGAAAACTCTCAGTTTTTCTCCATTGAGGATGATATTCATGGTGGGTTTTTCATATATGGCTTTCATTATGTTGTTATGTTCCCTTTAACCTGCTTTGTTGAGGGTATTTATCAAAAAATGCTTATTCTGTATCAAATTTAAATGATAGTATGCATCTTATTCTTTCTCTTATTGGTGTGATATATCCTGCTGAATGATTTGTGAATATTGAACCCTCCTTGTAACCCAGGAATAAATCCTAGTTCATTGTGGTGAATGATTTTTAAGTGTATTGTTGAATTTCATTTGCTAGTATTTTGCTACAGAGTTATTGGCCTGTGGTTCTCTCTCTTGCTCTCTCTCTCTCTCTCTTTCTCTCTTTATTGTCATGTCTTTATCTGGTTTCAGTATCAGAGAAATGCTGTCTTCATAAAATGAATTTGGAAGTTTTCATTCTTTTTACACTTTTTGGAATAGTTTGGAAAGAATACCAATGGACTCTTCTTTAAATGTTTTGTAGTATTTGCCTGTGAAACAATCTGGTCCTGAACTTTAGTTTGTTGGGAGTTTTTAATTACTGATTCAATTTCTTTGTTAGTTATCAGTCTGTTCAAATTTTCCATTTTTTCCTGCTTCAGATTTGGTAGTTTATATGTTTCTAGGAATTTATCCATTTCTCTTAGGTTGTCTAATTTGTTGGCATACAGTGTTCATAATATTTTCTTATAGTTGTTTGCATTTCTGTGGTGTTGGTTATTATTTCTTCTCTCTCAATTGTAATTTTATTTTGGTTATATATTTTTTTTCTTGACAAATTCTGGCTAGCAGTTTATCAATTTTATTGAATTTTTTTAAAGAATCGGCTCTTGGTTTCACTGATCTATTCTCTTGGTTTTTGTTTATTTGCTTCTGTATCATTTATTTATGTTCAAATTACTATTATTTCATTCCTTCTTCTGGTTTTGTTTTCTTTGTTCTCTTTATAGTTCTTTAGATGTCAGGTTAGGTTGTTTACTTGAGATTTTTCTTGCTTCTTTAGGTAACCCTGTATTAATATAAATTTCCCTCTTAGAACCACTTTTGCTGCATTCCAAAGTTTTGAATTCTTGTCTTCATTTTTATTTACTTCCAAGTAATTTTTATCTCTTCTCTTATTTCCTGGTTGACCCATTCATATTTAGTAGTGTGCTATTTATCTTCCATATATTTGTGGTCTTTCCAGAGTTTTCCTTGTGGCTGACTTCTGGTTTCATAGTGTTGTAGTCAGAAAAGGTGCATGGTATGACTTCTATATTTTTGGATTTGTTGAAGCATGTTTTGTGGGCTAATATGTGATCTGTCCTGGGGAATGTGTCATCTAAACTTGAAAAAATGTGTATTATGCTCTTTTAGGATGGAATGTTTTGAGTATATCTGTTAAATCTACCTGTTCCAATATGTCATTGAAAGCCATTGTTTCCCTGTTGATTTTCTGTTTGGGTGATCTGTCCATTGACACATATGGCGTATTAAAGTCCCTTACTATTATTGTATTACTTTTGATTAGTTATTTTATGTTTGTTTTAAACTGTTTTATATATTTGGTACTTCTGTGGTGCTTCTGTGTTGGGTGCATAAATATTTACAATTGTTATATTTTCTTGTTGAATTGTCCCATTTATTACAGAGTGTTACTCTTTGTTGTTATAATCTTTAAAGTTTATTTTGTCTAATGTAAGTGTTGTCGCTTTGGCTTTCTTTTGACAGTTATTTGCATGATAAATGTTTCTGCCTCCTCTCACTTTCAATATGCAGCTGTCTTTAGTTCTAAAATGAGTCTTTTATATGCAGCATATAAATGGATAATGTTTTTTAGCCATTCTGTCACCCTATGTCTTTTGATTGGACCTTTTAGTCCATTTTAAGTCAGAGTAATTATTGATAAATATGCATTTATTGTCATTTTATTATTTGTTTTGTAGTTGTTTCTGATAATTTTCTCTGATCCTTTTCTGTCTTTTCTTTCATAGTTTCCTGATTTTTAGTGATATATTTGTACTTCTTTGCCTATTTACTAGTGATTTTTAATACGTGGTGAATATTATGTTTCCGTGTAACCTCTTCTGCATAAAGCTGGGCATACTAAGTTCATGGCCATTTAAATTTCAACCCATTCTTTATTCTTATCCTCCCCACGTTTCAGGTATATGTTGTCATCTTTTACATCATTTTATCTTTTGAGTTCTTTGATTTTTTTTACAGAAATATTCATTTTTTTTTACAGCTTTTGTGTTTCCTACTATATACTCTCATTTTTGCTCTCTCCTTTCTAATCAAAGATTGCCCTTTAACATTTCTTGTGGGGCTGGTTTAGTGGTCATAAACTCCTTTAGTTTGTCTTTTTCTGTGAAACTTTTTATCTCTCCTTTTACTCTGAATGATTGCCTTGATATATAGAGTATTATTTATTGAAGTTTTTTTTCTATTCAGCACATTTAATATATCATGCCCTCTCTCTGGGTTGGCAAGTTTCTGTTGCAAAATGCCCATATGAAGAAGAGGGTCCCTAGTGCCCTGATGTGTAGGGTCCTCTATTCTACAGGGTGGGATGCTTCCAGTAGTGTCTCCAATGTGCTATGCATGTGCCCTGCTGCTTTGATCTAGCCTCTTTATCTTTCAGGCCAGTTGTCTCCATAGGCTCTCCTTACTTGTTGTGGGCAGTGTCTTGTCCCTGGCCTTAATGTGGAATATTTTAACTAGGTGTCTTCTGCTCCATTGAAATGAGACCTCTCACCACCACCACTAGAATCAAGGTTCTAAAAACTCCCATGTTGTGTTGAATGGTGTGAGCAGGGTTTTGAGAGGGACTTCTGGGAAAAAAGAACTCAGACTGCAAAAGGGAGTTCCATAGGATCACAGGGGTGTGGGGCTTAGTGTAACTAAGTTAAGTAGTGAGTGTTGGCACCATTCTGGTTCCCTCAGGTGGCTCTTCATTTACATGGAAGGGCAGAGAAGAGAAATAGCACTGGCCAGTTCTGAAAGGCACTCTAAGTTGAGTGAATACTCTCCCCACTATGAGCCCCAGGCGCTCTTCAGGTTGGTTTTTCCATGCCGTATGTACATGATTTGTTTTCATGCCTTCTTTGTAAGAGCAGCCCCAATGACCTCTGAGCTCTCTCAGAGCCAAGCATCCTGACCTTTAAAACTCCAGGCATGGTGCACCTGGGCGGCTTAGTTGGTTAAATGTCCAACTCTTGATTTCACCTCAGGTCATGATCTCATGTACTGAGCATGGTGCCTGCTTGCCTTCTTGGCATTCTCTCTCTCTCTCTCTCTCTCTCTCTCTCTCTCTCCCTCTGCCCCTTTTCTACTCATACTCATTCTCTGTCTCTCTTTCTTTCTCTTTCAAAGTAAGTAAATAAACACTAAAAAAAAAATAAAAATAAAACTCCAGGAACTAAGCCTGGATGGTTGCAAGAACGCATGAAACTAGGTTCCTCTCATTTTCCAATCCAATTGCTATGAGGATTTGTTTTCCCCCATGCAATCCCAGTGTGCTAGCGTGTCTGCCACTATTTCCCAGGATTAGGGCTCACTTCCAACCACAGAGGTCATTATCCTTTTCTCTTCCAAACTGCATCTTCATGGATTATTTCTAAATTAAATATTTTTTAGAATTCACCAAACATTTTGAGCTTGAATTTTTTTGTTGGACATTTTATACTATGATTTCAATTACTTTAATAGAGTAGTCATGCTATCATTTTTATTGAGATACAATTTACATACTATAAAATTCACCATTTTAAAGTGTAAAATTTAGTGTATTTATGATTTTGTATCATCATCACCACTATATAATTACAAAATATTTCTATCATCCCCCCCAAAAAAACCCAAGTACCTCCTTGGTTAATAGTACCTCCTTATTTTCCTCTCCCTTCATCCTTTGGAAACTAGTAATCTGTATTCTATCTTTATTGCTTTGCCTATTGTGGACAATTTATATAAATGAAATAATACAATGTGTGGTATTTTTTTCACTTAACATGTTTTCAGTACTCATATATGTTGTAGATGTTACAGTAGTTCATTAATTTTATGGCTGAATAGTATCCATAATATTCTATAACAGTATCTGGATACTATTATTTTACTAGATATTTACCCAAATAATATGAAAACACTAATTCAAAGGGATATATGCAGTATTATATACAATAAACAAATTATGGAAGCAGCTTACGATTCCAGAGATAGATGAATGGATAAAGAATATGAGGGGTATACATATATTTGGAATATTATTCATCCAAAAGATTGTTCATTTCATCTTAGCACTGAATAATATTTGTTGTGTGGGTGTATTACAGTTTACATATCCTTTCACCTACTGAAGGAAATCTTGGATCCCTTGAAGTTCTGGTAATTATAAATAAAGCTGCAATAAACATCCATGTGCAAGTGGATATAAGTTTTCAGTTCCTTTGGGTAAATATCAAGGAGAACAACTTTTGGATCACATGTTTAAGAGTTTAATTTTTTAGGGAACCACCAAACTGTCTTCCAAAATGGTTGTACCATTATGCATTCCCCCAATAATGAATGAAATATCTTGTTACCAGAATTTGGTGTTGTCAGTATTGAATATCTTTTCACGTGTTTACTTGCACATATGTTTTGTTTGGTGGGGTGTTCATTCCTGTATTTTTCTTATATTTGTAATTTAATTGGATCCTTCTTTTCTGTTGAAGTTACAGAATTATTTATATATTCTGGGTACAAGGTTTTCTTCAGATATGTGGTTTCTAAATATTCCCTAGTTGTAGCCTATAGTTTTATACTCTTGATAAGAACTTTTGCAGAACAAGATATTTTAATTTTTAAATATTTATTAGTTTTGAGAGAGAGAGAGATAGAGCAAGTGGGGGAGAGGCATATAGAAAGGGAGACAGAGGATCCAAAGACAGCCCAATATGGGGCTTGAACTCACAAACCACAAGATCACGACCTGAGCCGAAGTTGGACGCTTACACATCTGAGCCACCCAGGGGCCTGGAGAGCAAAATATTTTAATTTTGATGAGATCTAATTTATCAATTCATTTTTCTATGGATCATGCCTTTGGTCTCATATTTGAGAACTCTTCACCTAAGACTTGTGATGTCAAGTCGCAAAGAAATTTTGGTTTTCTTTTAAAAGTTTTACATTTTTTTAATTTTATAATAAAGTTCAAATTTAGTTAATTTGCTATTTGCTTTTTATTTAGTACATGCAAGCATGTTAGTGGGATAAGGGTATTTCTCGGTTGTCCTGATTTAGTCTTAGTCTTAGACAGGCTTGTGTCCTTGGTTTTCCAGGGTGTATTCTTAGCAATACAGACTCTTCTCTACATGGCAGCCAAATTTTGCCTTATATCTTTGGTGAGCATTTGAAGTAATTTTTTTGTCCCTTCCCATTGGTAAGAGTCTTCTAATTATCTGGGTCTAGAACACTTTTCCCCCCTCTCCTAAGAAATAGAGGGATTTTTTTTCTTTTACCTTCCTTGGAAACAGTGGGTGTTCACATGTTTCCTGAGAGGCACCTGTGTACCTCCACCATCCCACTACCAGCTAGTAGCATTTGTGCAGTGTTATTGCTTTTCCTTCACCAGTGGCAGTCCTCCTCTCTCAGGCCTGTAACGGTCAGGAAGACTTTATCTGATGTTTTGCCCTACCATCCATCTTTCCCATGATCACCAGAAGTAAGTCTGTGGAGGACAGCCTAAGAGTGGAGGCCAACTTTATGTGTCTCTGCAACTCCAAGAAGTTCTATGATATCATGCTACTATTCTATATTTGGCTCTAGGTAATTCATTAAATATTTAACTCAATTCTCATTACTGCTTTATGGCACCCTATGTCTCTGACCCCAGTGGTCTGCTATAGGTGAACCAATTTGCATTCTTTCTGTCGTTGGAAGGCTTGTCTTTGGATTTGTGGCTATTCTGCTGCCCTGTGACATCAGCTATCTCAAGGGTTAAAGAAATTTTAAGATTTTGTTGTTCCTTTTTTGTTGTTGTTAGGGAAGAAGTGATGCCCTTTCCATCTTTTCTACATGCTAGATTCAAGTGAAATATTGGTTAGTATCTTCTTAAATATTCAATTTGCTTAAATAATGTTGAAAGAGAAAACATATATGGGTTTACTTTAGTATCATGCTTCCTTGTATATAGGCCCAGTTATCTGTTCTAGTACTAAGGTGTATTGCAATGTCAACATTTTATTATTTTTAAAAGGTTGAAGAATCTTCCTTGATTTAATTTATAGTATTTATGTTTTTAATTTTTTTGCATTTAAATGTCATATGATAAACAACAAAGTGTTCTAAGGTATCATATTAGACTCAGGTTGAATAGCTATCCAATTAAGACTTTAATTTATTTTCATCAAACAGATTAAATTCATAAGACAGGAAATATCATTGATGAACCTCCAAGTAAAGGTAGAGTTATAAAAAAAAGAACAACCATATGATCCAGCAATTTCTTTTCAGGATATATATCCAAAGGAAATGAATTCAGTACTTTGAAGAGATACCTGCACTCCCACGTTCACTGCAGCATAATTCACAACAACCAGGATATGGAAACAGCCTAAGTGTTGATTGGTGAGTGGATAAAGAAAATATGTTACTTGAAATATTATTCTAATTATTTAAAAGAAGGAAATGCTGCTATTTGTAACAACATGGATGAAATTAGAGGACATTGTGCTAAGTGAAATAAACCAGAGACAGAAAGAAAAATTCTAGTTGTTTTCACTTACATATAGAATCTAAAAAAGTCTAACACAAAGAAGCTGAGAGTGGAATGGTGGTTACCAGGGGCAAAGAAGTAAAGGAAATGAGGAGATACTGATCAAAGAATACAAAGTTGCAGTTATGTAGAGTAAATAAGACTACAGATTGTCTATAGCATGATGATTTTTTTTAGAGAGGGAGAAAGCGAGGGAGAGAGACCACACGCATGAGCAGGTGGGGGAAGGGGTAGAGAGAGAGAGAGAGAGAGAATCATAAACCTCTCTCTGGTGTGGAGCACAATGCATGGTTCAATTGCATGACCCTGAGATCATGACCTAACGAAAATCATGAATTGGATTTTTAACCAACTGAGTCACTCAGACTTCACAACTAATGTAAAGAATACTAACGTGAATCTGGAAATTTGCTAGGAAAATAGATTTCAGGTGCTCTCATTACACACAAAAAATCGTAGCTAGGAGGAAAGATAGGTTAATTAGCATGGCTATCATAATCCTTTCACTATGCATATGTATATGAAATCATATTGTACATGTTAAGCATGTACAATTTTTGTTAAAAATAGGTTTTAATCTTGTTTTAATTAAATTTCCATTTAAATATCCTCAAAAATGTAAAAGCAGAGAAGTTAGGTAGAAGCTGTATTGCTTTTGATAACTTTTAAGGGTTATATAGAATAGATTTTCTAGGTTTATGTTAAGAAGTTTGTATTACATTCACCTTGGAAATCTGTTGAGACTAGATTTTAGGTCAGTTCAATGAATAATTTAGGACCCAATGAACTTTGACTCACTAAATACAGAAAGGAAATAATGAAAATAATTTTCATTTTCAGAATAAAAAAAATTCTTAATTTATTTTTTATTGCTTTTTTATTTATTATTGAAACAGAAAGAAACAGAGCATGAGTAAGAGAGGAGCAGAGGGAGAGGGAGACACAGAATTGGAAACAGGTTCCAGGCTCTGAGCTGTCAGCACAGAGCCCAATGCAGGGCTCGAACCCACCAACCCTGAGATCATGACCTGAGCCGAAGCCAGATGCTTAACTGAGTGAGCCACCCAGGTACCCCCCCCCAAAATTCTTAATTTGATAAGTCTTGTTTTATCTACAAATGTCTGGACCTTGACATAGACCTACTTGGGATTATGGAAGTCTCTGTTACTCCAAAGTAGTAAAAATATGTACATCTTTCATCTGATAAGCATTCCAAATATTACTTAGGGAATTTAAATAATCTTTCACCCACTAGTTCCCAGGAACTCAACGTTACATAAATGTGTGGCCTCCTTGAACATTCAGTATTCTAATATGGAGTGGGGCTCTATATATGAAAGAGGCTTACCTAGGTGAGACCGGGCTTAGACTCAAAGCAACAGCTCTTCCAGGGAGCTATCTAGGATACTATACTGCATTTACTTGAAATTTTCCTGATTCTTTCCTTCTGTAGCCACCTCCAAATTTGCCCATTTTTACAGATGAATTTTTAAAACAAGGCACCAGAAAGAAAAGGAACTTTTCATTACATTCAACTTTGTATATTAACAATAAGTTATTAACATGCCAATTGTTTTTATATAATAATGTCTTTATTTGTAAATATTTATTTCTTTTTGAGAGAGAGATAGCACAAGTAAGGGAATGACAGAGAGAGAGAGAGAGAGAGAGAGAGAGAGAGAGAGAGGATCCGAACAAGCTCTGTGTTGACAGCAAAAGCCAGACATGGGGCTTGAACTCAGGAACCAGGAGATCATGGCCTGAGCCAAAGTCGGATGCTTAATTGACTGAGCTACCCAGGCACCCCAATAATGCTTTTAAATGCCTCAATAGGGTTGGTGCCTTCCATAGGTTTTTCTTTGAAAATTTAAATTTAAATTTACTTTCCAAGTCTCTATTCATTTGTTATGAGTTCAAAAGATCTGAAATTTGAATGGATTAATTAGACCTTTTGAACAAAATTACTCTAAAATATCTATGTTTTACTTCGGCTAACTATAACTTAAAAAGCAGTTGTTGTCAAAGTGCAGTCCCCAAGCCACCATCATGAGAATCCCTGGGAACATGGTAGAAATGCAAACACTCAGTTTCCAATCCCAATTTACTGTATCAGAAACACTAGGGTTCAGACATCTGTGTTTTGACAAATCCCTGCAGAAAATTCTGATGTACACATTCAGTGACTTAGAGTATGATGTTAATAAGACATAACTATAAGTATAAAATTATCTGGTTCAATTTACTGTAAATTCTATGTAGACACCTTAAATACTGAGAGAACCTAGTAAGCAAATATGGATGGGCCTAAGGAAACCTTTCATCATTACCTCAGTCATGGGAACTCTAATCACATGTTTTATTGTAGGTAATGACAGTTTTGCAAATTATATACAAAAGGCATTCTGAAACTAGTTAAATTGACAGTTGCACACATTTGTATATTTTAATTGCTTTACAGAGTTATGAGTATGTTTGAAGTTTGAATAGGGTAACATAGCTATTCCCATATTCTTTTTTAATTTGTTATTTATTTTGGGGGGGGGCAATAGAAGAAGAGAGAATCCCAAGCAGGCTCCGCACTGTCAGCAGAGAGCACTACGTGGGGCTTGAACTCATGAACCATGAGATTATGACTTGAGTAAAAATTAGTTGATTAAATGACTGAGCCACCCAGGTGCCCTAGATATTCCCACATTCTTAATCAGTGACATTATCTTAGAAGTAACTCTCTTCAACAAGCTTCCAAGATTTGCTAGAAACCCAGTGGAAAATTGTGAGTTAGGAAGGAGACATCAAATAACTTGTCAAATTGGCTAACTCAATTGGTGTGAACAATGCTATGAAGGATATGGGCAGCCAGATTATTTTCACAGCTGGTGTATTCTTTTGTCTTGTAAAAATGTATCCATTTTATCAATTATCGTTACTATATTTATTTACATCATCCTTGGAATTAATTTTCTGTCATTCTAGCATTTTATCAAACCCACTAGTAAAATCAACTGTTCTTTCCCCCTGGAAAATAGCATTATAACCAATATATTGACATGATTTGAAGAGATTTAGAAATAAAAAGAAAATAAAATTTTACTTCTTGTTATTATCCTTATTTAGAATAGAGTAGAATTCCTTTTTAGCAACATACCATTGTTACAATCTAAGGAGTTGAAGCTAAATCATGATATGTAAGTATCTTTCATAAATATTCTATAAGTTAGACTACAAATGATGGTTACCACTCTTCCTACTTCTAGACTTATTAAGGGATTTCACTTTTCATGCACTGTAAACTTTAGGTACTGTTCAAAGAAGAACAACTCTTAAACTATGAACATATTTATAATTTATTTACTGTTTAATCTCATTAATTTCAACAAAAAGATAATAATGACCTCACATTTTACAAGTAAGTGTGAAATGCTCTCCTTTTGAAATTGATTTGTAGGGGGCTCAAAGTGATTATTTTTAGAGAATGAAAGTTCTCTGACACACCTAAGGGATTATTTAAAGATTTTAAGTACAGCATTTGTTAAAACTTAAACACTTAAAACTTCACTGTTTGTACTGGTGCCTGTGTGGCTCAGTCAGTTCAGTGTCTGACCCTTGATTTTGGCTCAAATCATGATCTCACTATTCTTGAGATCAAGCCCCGTGTGGGGGTCAGCTTTGGATTCTCTCTCTCTCTCTCTTTCTCTCTCTCTCTCTCTCTCTCTCCCTACCACACTTGAGATTTCTCTCTCTCAAAAATAAACAAATAAGCATTAAAAAACCTCCATGTTTGTGTACATGAATCTATTTTTATATTTTATGTCTGAATACCTTCAAAATAAAATATTTGAATATTTTCCTAATTGTGCTTTTATGTTCCATGTTTGCTCACTATTTTCCAGTTATTTTGATTATAAACTTTGAAGAATGCTGAGATACTATGTGGCTTTTTCTATAATTATACCACAAATATGCATGACTTTGTATATGCTACAGTTTAGAAATCAGTACCACAGTGTAGAATCCGTGGGTTGTCAGTGATCTGCTGATCAAAGGCTCTTAGTTCATATATTACACCCCTTTAGTGGGGCCAAGAAGTTTTTATCTCCAAATGGGTCAGTTAACTTTTATCACTTAAATTTCATGATCACTTATTTTCACCTCTGACCCTGATAATTCAATGTATACCATTTATCACAGGATAAATGAATCACCATGAAGGTTTAAGTGTACCCTTTCTTTAGTCCTGAAAATACTCAGAACACATGCTATAATGAGGGTGGAGCCCATCTCATCACCTTTTATGATGAACAATATATTATTTAGAAACTAGATGTTGTGCATCCCAGTTCCAGAGATACCAAAGTTATTACTAAATATTGTGTAAACTTTTAATGTTATGGTAGAATAATTATAGATCCAGAGATACATAGGCATACAGAAAATTTCAAGATAAAAATTTGCTAAAGACTCAAGAGAGCAAGAATCTCTGCTACATATACTTTGCTGAAGACTGAAGCTTGAGTCTTCCTTAATGTCTGCCTTTGTGCTTAAATAAAGCTATCATCCTTTTCACCAGCATCTAAGAACCTCTGGCCTAGGACATAATAGGTCCTGGTTACTAGGAACTTAAAGTCAGACAATACATCTTTGATATAGGGAATCAACACAGAACAAAGAAGCATTAAACTCTGCAGAGTTAAGTAGTGTCATACATTTTTATATTAGCCAATGGCTTTAACACAGTGTCTGGATAGAGTAGAGTATTGTTTGCCCATCTAACATATTGAGCGCCAGCCGTATGTTCTGAATGCAGAGGTTAATAGGTTAATTCACTAACATGAAAGTATCAAAATTTGTTAGTAAAGAAATTTAAAGTGTTGAAATCTGGAAAATATTTATGGAAGTAAAGAGGAATAGGTGACTAATTTTACCCAGGGATTAGTGGAAGTAGGAAACGGAGAGGGAAGGTAATATCAGAGGGATTTCACAGAGTAACAGAGTGAGATAGAAGGTTTGACATCAGACAGACCTAGTTTTAATTTTAGAATTTCCATTTAATATCTGTGAGGTCTTGGTAAAAACAATGAACCTTTCTGGGCTCAGTTTCCTCATCTCTGAAATACAGATAATATATTTTTTACAAGTTTTTATGAGTGCAAAATGAATTCGTGAAAAGCATATGTCTGGAACATAGTGGGCTCTCATATTTACTACTACTAAAAATAAATTGTTTAGGAAGACTAGGGTAGGGAAGATATAATAACACATGCATGGCTTTGACAGGCAACTGAGGTAGTAGATGAGGATGGAAAGATAGCCAGATGCAAATTGGTAAAAACCTTTAAATTCAGAGCTAATAAGTATGGATATTTTACTGGAGATGATGGAGTATCATTGAGTAATTTTGATTCCTGGGTTTCCAGTGAGTAGGATGGCTTGGAGAAAGAGTATAAATTTAGTCAGAAAGACAAGTTAAGAGGAATCATTAGTATCACTAATTCAAGGAAATAGTCTATGAGATGAAGTGAGGCAATGAGAGTGGGGGATGGAGCAGACATCAAAAAATATTTGAGGGGCACCTGGCTTTCTCAGTCGGTTAAACATCCAACTCCTGATTTCAGCTCAGGTCATGATCTCTTGGTTTGTGAGTTTGAGCTCCATGTTAGGGTCTGTACTGATGGTGCAAGAGCCTGCTTGGGATTCTCTCTCTCCCTCTCTCTCTGCCCCTCACCCACTTGTTTTCTCTCTCTCCCTCTCTCTCTCTAAAGTAAATAAATAAACATAAAAATATTTGAGATAGAAGTAAAGAGATTTGTTAAATGAAAGAACTAAGAAACAGGAATTTATTAAAACCTTTGAGTTGAGGAAGAAGTATTTTTTAAAATGAGAGATGTATGCATGTTTATATGTTAAGGGGAATGTTGGATGAATAAACATATGGACATTAAATTTTATACAGAAGCAAATAAATATATTCATAGTGGAATATTACTTAACCACAAAAAAGAATAAAATCTTGCCATTTGTAACCACATGGTTGGAGCTAGAAAGCATTATACTAAGAAAAATAAGTTAGTTAGGGAAAGACAAATAGCATATGATTCCACTTATAAATGGAATTTAAGAAACAAAATAAATGAACATGGAGGGGGTGGGGTAAGAGAGGAAAACCAAGAAAAGCCTCTTTTTTTTTTAAAGATTTCTAAAGTTTATTTACTTTTTGAGGTAGAGAGAGAGAGAGAGAGAGAGAGAGAGAGAGAGAAAATCCCAATCAGGCTCGACGCTGTCAGCACAGAGTCCAATGCACGGCTTGAATCCACAAACGTTGAGATCATGACTTAAGCTGAAACCAAGAGTCAGACATTTAACCAACTGAGCAACTCAGGTGCCCTTTTCTTTTAAAGTTATTTATTTATTTATTTATTTTGAGAGAGACAGAAAGTGAGTGTGAGTGGGGGAGGGGCAGAGACAAACAGGGACAGAAGTTCTGAAGCTGACTCTGTGCTCACAGCAGAGACCCATACACAGGTCTCAAACTCAAAAGCCATGAGATCATGACCTGAGCCAAAGTCCAATGCTTAACTGATTGACCCACCAGGTGTCCTGAACAGACTCTTAAGTATAGAGGACAAATGGAGGGGTACTGGGTGGGGTGTATAAAATAGGTGATGGGTATTAAGGAGGACACTTGTGATGAGCACTGGGTATTGTATGTAAGTGCTTAATCATTAAATCCTACATCTGAAACTAATACACTGTATGTTAACTAATTGGAATTCAAATAAAAATTTCGAGAAAGAAAAAAAGGAATACATTCATAGGAGGCAGCTTCTAAATTAGGAGATGTGGCGTATTTATCAAATGCACAAAACAATAGCAAATGATACATTAATTCATTCAGCAAATATTTACTGGGCCCCATTATATTCCAGGTGTTATGCTAATTGCCAGAGGGAATGAATAAACAAAAACAGACCACATGCTGATTGCTGTCATGAAGAAAAAGCAGGGAAAGGCTAGATAGTTATGGGGATGGTGTTTCAGAAGGTACAGTCATAGAAGCATTCTTAAGTGACATTTGAGCAGTAAGCCAGGTGGAAGGTGGAGGTCATTAATTGCCTGGAGAAGTCCAGGCAGGGAGCACATTGGTTGTGATTGAATCAATATTTTAGTTTTGAACAGGCTAAGTTTGAGATACTTATTAGATATCTAAGTAAATAAGCAGTTGTGTGTACAAATTTTGACTTCAAAAAAGAGTTTGTGGTTGGAGATAAAATGTGAGAGTTCTCAGCATACAGATGAGATTTAAAGCCATGGAACTGGATGGGTTATGGGAATATCTATGTTGGAGAAACTAGAGGTGGAGAATGGAGCTCTGAAGTTTCAATTTCTAGAAGCTGGGAAAATGAGGGTTATCCAGCAAAGAACATTGAGAAGAAATGGCCAGTGATGTAGGTGGAAAATGAAGTTTTTTTCTGGAAGTCTAGCAAGTAAAATATTTAAATAAAAAGAGAGTTTTAAAAAAATAAAGAAGGAGTCATGACTTGCATCAAATATTAAATACGGGTTCAACAAGTTAAAGTCAGTAACAACAAAGCCTTTTTTTTTTTCTGATGGGAAAGGTCCAGTAGAGAGACAAAACTACATGGTGCTAATGGATTGGAGTGGGACTGATGGAGAATTGCAAGCCTTTGAGTGGCAAGAAGGAATGAGATTCAATGCTCAAAATGATTGATCTTATTTAAGAACACTGTCAGTTCAGCCAAACAGAAATTTATGCTAGTATGTGCACATGCACATTTTAACTGTGTATAGCCAAATGTCCCCGCTACTTTCAAAGTTTTCACTTTTACAGTATCATATTTGTAAAGCTCACTTTTTTTCCCTGGGATTTTAAACAGAATAGGTGGGAGAGCACTATTAATGATCCTTATTTGCAACTCACGGCCATCCTCTGTGCTCTTTTTACTTCCATAGCACTGCATGCCAGATGGTGAAATAAATGGAGGCCATAATTCAACGTTTTCTTAGAGCACAACACAGTAACCTTACCTGTAGTAGTGGGAAAATGGTGCTTGCATTTTACATTGACCATTAGAAACCTCTCCAAGATATTGCGCTGCCTTATTACTATTACCTTTGGTATTTTAAGTGTCTCTGAAGTGTAAACGGTGGAATAACTTTGTTACTATGAGTTCTGAAGTGTTTTGATAAGGATCTTGATCATTCCCCATGTATGAGACTGTACTTTATCTCAGTTACATCACTAGCTCATAGTATAGTGTGTGGGTTAGAGTAGAAAGGCTTGATTTGAAGAAGATAGGAAAATGATTATTACTTTCACTACAGATCCAATACCTTCAGAGAGGGGTCTGTGTGTGTGAGAGTGAGGGTGAGGTTATCTTCATATACTTTGCCTTAAAAGCCACAAATAGAGTCCAGTAAGTGGCGTATTTATGTGTATGTGAACACTAGAAACACTGCGTGTCATCGTGTCATCAATACTATGAGGGCAACCTGAAGAAATGCTGTAAGAAGGACAAAAAGAAAGGGGTGGAGGAGTTAGGGAGCGCAGGTATACTAATTTATTTTAGATGCATTTTCTTCCTGCATCCAGCTCCTAGAAGTCCAATCCTGGACTAAAATCCCCTCTCTTGTATTCATCACTATATAAAATGGGTGTGGTTTGGTGTATAGGATAACTGCTTTTGTGAGCCCTGCAAGCAGATATTACTGGAGTCCTCCTTTGACACCGACTCTTTCAATGCTCAAGAGCATCTCCCAGTTCCAGCATTCATTTTGGCAATACTTCAACCAGCAAGCCAGCTTCATAGACTTGAGAGGGCCTGCTGAGCATGTATGAACAACGACGTGCATGCTCCCTATAGTGGGCAGGTATACTGAAGCATTAGCAGTGGCTTTTACTACTCTTATGCCTCTACTCCCCATGGGTCCACCTTCCCTCTTACCCACTCACAACCACGCTCTCCTCCGTATCCACCCCCGCCTTTCCTTCCCACCCACTCTTCACTCCAGGCTATGGAATCTTCATTGACCTTCTGGTGACGCTACTGTGTTGCCGCGGTGGGGTGGTGTGGGAGATCTGCCCACGCACCAGAGTCTAAGGGTCCCTGAGTACGGGGTTGATGGTCCGCATTGAGTGGCACCTGAACAGGGACCTGAGTAGAAGAAAAAAAAAAGAAGAGAAAAAGAAAAGAGAAAGAAAATGAAGATATTCAAAGGTAAGTGGAATATTCTCTGAGATAGTTCTACTTCTTTCGGGTTGGTTAGGATCTCACCCAGGGCGCCTGTGGCCCCTCTATGTGTTAAGACAGAGAACAAAGAGAGTGAGTAAAGTATAGAGATTGCACAGCTAAGTGTTGTTTCTGTAAATGTCTCAGTCTTGTCTGTAAAACCTCTGTGGGAGGGAATGTAATAACCTTTGGTGTGTATGTGAGAGTGAATGTGCGGCTTGGTTTGGCTTGCCTGCCAAGTTCAATTTTGTGGCTCCACGGGTGGGCACCCGTAAGGTCCCCAATAGCCTATGGAGTCCGAGTGGGCCTGATCTGCGATACCGTGGTGAACAGCACATGGTCTATGGCGTCATCGGAATAGTCTCCGAATGTAAGTCACAACGCTGAGTCCGCTAGGGCTAAGCTTCACCTAAGTTCCTTCAGGACACGGCCAGACAGGTATCTGATTGGTTTCCTCATTAGAGGAGGCGCCCTACCCTTTGTCTGTCTTTGCGACACCGTATCATAAGAAATAAGGGATGGGCAATACAGCTTCTAAAAAGAGAATACTTTTTACTGAAGTACTTTTGCACCTCCTTAATCAAAGAAGGATTAAGGTGACTCATAACCAAATGGCAAGATTTTTACACTTTGTTCAGGAGCGATGTCCATGGTTTCCAGAAGAGGGAACTGTTAATTTACAAACTTGGAACAAAGTTGGGGAACAGTTACGCTTGTATTATACTCTACATGGACCAGAAAATGTCCCTGTAGATGCTTTTTCTCTGTGGAATTTGATTGGAGATGTTTTAGATCCTGACCATAGGGGAAGTAAATTGTCATCTAATAATATAGCCACAGAGACTACTCTGCTTTCCCCTAGAGGTCAAACTCCTACTCCCTTGGTAATGGCAGCTCAGGACAATGAGGATTCTAAGTGGGAAGTTATTAATGGTAATCAGACAGATTTAGAAGAGGCAGAGGCTAAATATGCGACAGAGAAAGAAGGAGAGGATCTACTTGATTTTCCTCACCTCCCACTGCCTTTTAATTTCTCTCTGCCCAAAAATCCAAAATTAAAAAAAATTAAAAAGGACTTACAAACTTTAAAGTTAATGTGGCAATGGAAACAATGGGAGCCCTTTAGCCATGCCTCCCTTCCCCTGTAGCAATTCCAAAAGGAGACGACATTATAGTAATAGACCTTCAGGATTGTTTTTTCACCATACCTTTACATCCTGATGATTGCAAACATTTTGCCTTCAGTCTGCCATCTCCAAATTTAAAAAGGCCCTTTCAGAGATTTCAGTGGAAAGTTCTTCTCCAAGGGATGAAAAACTCTCCTACTTTATGTCAAAGATATGTTGATAAGGCTTTGAGTGAGATCAGAAATAAATATCCTGAAATTTATTTAATTCATTATACGGATAACATTCTCTTAGCACATCAGGGTAAAGCCCATCTTCATGATGTTTTGGATGAATTGATTCAAACTTTATCTGTTCATGGCCTAAAGGTGGCCCCTGAAAAAATTCAGATTGATCCACCCTACTCCTATTTAGGAAGATTAATTGAAAACCAAACTGTGACTTCACAGCCTTTGTAATTAAAGACAGAGCATTTATGTACTTTAAATGATTTTCAAAAATTATTGGGAGATATTAATTGGATTCAGCCTCTTTTAAAACTGTCTACTAAAGATCTTATCCCCCTGTTTGAAATTTTGCATGGAGACTCCCATCCAAACTCCAAACGAGAGTTAACTCCTTTAGTATTGGAATCCTTGTCTAAAGTTAATGAGGTTCTACAAGGAGCCATGCTTACTAGGGTTAATTATGATGAGCCCTGGTCTTTAATAATTTTACCAACTGAACACTCTCCCACCGCTTGCCTATGGCAAGAGGGAATACTAGAATTGCTCTATTTATCAGCTACTCCTAAGAAGGTTTTGGCTGATTATCCATCCTTAGTGGCACAATTAATTATTAAAGGAAGAAAAAGAAACAGATAGTTATTTGCTCAAGAGCCAGCAGAAATTGTCCTTCCTTATTCTAAATTTCAGATTGAGGAATTAATGCAGGGATTCACTGATTTTCAGATTGCCATGATTGGGTAAACGGGCATTCTCAGTTTTAATACACATAAGGACCCTATATTACAATTTGGCAAATTAAATTCTTTTATTTTTCCCACAAAAACAAAAACTAAGCCTTTAGAGGATGTCTTATTAGCATTTACTGATGGGTCCTCTAACGGCATGGCTTCAGTAATCATTTATGAAAACCCATCTGAACCTAAAATAATTTCTTTTCAAACCAGGGAAACTTCAGCCCAGAGGGCTGAAATTGTTGCTGTTATTAGATTATTTCAAGAAACTCCAGAGAGGTTTAATTTATTTTCAGACTCTAAATATGTGGTTGGACTCTTTCCAGCCATTGAAACCGCAACAGTTCCTCTCTATAAAACAGGAATTTCAGGTTTACTTTTGCAATTACAAAACAGGGATTCCAAGTTTGCTTTTAGAATTACAGGTTAAAGTACAACAATGCCAGGAGCCCTTTTACATAGGACACATCAGAGCTCATTCTAATTGCCTGGCCCCCTCTCTGAGGGAAATGCTTTAGCTGACTTTCATACCAAAGTTGCTTATTTAACCTGTTCAGGCGCCACTTGGTGCAAGGTACCAGCCCACGCACCAGAGTCTAAGGTCCATGAGTAGGGGGTTGGTGTCGGCGCAATATCTATAAGAAAGAAAACAAAGTGAATGGTGGCAAGATTGCACTTTACTGTGATGCTTAGGCTCTTTATATACCATAGGTGATTACATCATTTTTCTAATGATTACATTGTTTGTAACTTCCAGAAAAAATTATTATTTTCATGGTAGCAAAAACAGAAAATCAAAACAGAAATGAGGGACAATACAGAAGATCAAAAAACATAATTCATCATTCAAAATACATCAGCAGAGGTTTGTTTTATGTATATAGTAATATTATTAACCGAAGCTTATGACAAGGCTATTCTTTTTAAAGGTGAACAAGATGATTTACGGGTAAAGTGCCCCTGACCAGGAAGGGAGTTTCAATCTGAAAATTTGCCCATTCACTGAAACTAATTAAAGGTCATAGAAAACTAACTCCAGTCTCTAATCCATCATGATCAAGAGGTCATGTGCACATTCTCTAAAACAAAGGAAAACAGGACCCAACAAGCCATATGACACTGTACGCTCAGTCTCCCAGGAGAGCGACTCAATCCCAATCCTCAACTGAGGAACCTCACTTGCACCAGGGTCACACTTTCCAGACAAGCTGGAGATATGCACGTTCCTCTTGGTGACTTACAGCGGGATCTCAACAGGTCTTTTGGCAGAATGGGCCCCTACAGGGTGGTGGTGGGAAGGTGGTTTCCAAGCGCTGCACAGGTAATGCCGCCGTGGTGGTCATATTGATAGAGCTGGGGCCTGGGAGGAGGCCTTAAGAAGTGGGGTGGGGGACAGAGTCAAAGCTAAGCGTCAGTCGCGGCAGCGACAGTGCTGAGCATGAGCCGAGTGGAGCTCTCTGTGAGGCAACACAGAATTTTCTTGTCTATGGAGAGCAGCTGCCTGTGGTGGCGATTCTTAGCTCTCAGCTTGGGAGGGGACACTGCAGCGAGGGCAGCGGTAGCTGAAGCGGGGTCTGGGAGTTCCTCTGGTGGTGGCGACGGCAGCAGGCAAACTTAAACGACTGGATGCGAGGCCACGCGGGAGGTTGGCTGCTCCTGTTCAAGTGTTCCTGAAGGGGCGATGCTACCGTTCGCTCTGCAGGATGAGCTTTGGAACTAAGAAATGGAGGTGTTTGGAGGCAGCTCGAGCAGAGGCGAGGTTAGTATGGTCGCCAGGGGCTGGAGGCACCCCCCTCCTTTCCACAGGGCGCTGGCAGGAGACCTGACAGAGAAGGTGCGTGGGGCTAGGGAACGGGGTGCCCAGGCAAGTTTCCATGAGGCTTTGAGATGACTAAGCACGCGCTGCCCCAACTGTGCTTTCTTTTGCTGGAGATGGCGGCTAGGGCCTGAGGAGTGACAGCAGCCCGGGCCTGGGCTCCGTTTCAGGAGCTCCTGCCTCACGGGCCATGCTGGAGCTGTGACTAAATTTCTTCACTTTGCGACCTGTAGAGGACTGGGGAACCCCCCTGGTGCTCCGCCTGACTTGGTGCCTTCCTTTTTTCTCTGCTGTGCTGGGTTTGCTGGCTTGGGACCACTTTTGGTGAGAGTTGCTGATTCCAGTTACCTGTAGAACCCCAGGTGCTTCAGGAATCTAGAGCAACAAAAACATACCCAGGTGTCAGACTAACTCTGGGGACCTTTGCTTATAGGGATATGTGCTCCTTAGATTTCTCGTTTGTCTGAGTAGAATCTCTACAATCCAAGTAGAGATTAACTGGAGGCCAAGTGTCTTTATTTACATTAAGGTGATGTTCTGTGGTCCCCTCAATTCTACCACTCTCTTCCTCCTGCCCTTCTTTCCCCAACTGCCGTCCCCGCCTTGTTGGTCGGTAAAAAGAAAAAAGCAAAGTGAATTCAAGCCCTTATTAAGAGGAATCTTTGGAAGACTGTTAGGTTCAACTAGGATAATTTGGTTCTCCTCTGACCTCGCTTTTCTGAAACTGTTCTAGTTGGACTTAGGTCAGCCACCTAGTGAAGACTTAGATATGCACAGGAACTATGTAAAAGCAGTATTATTGCTATTTATTGGTGTTGTTAGAAGCAGGCAGTATTTAAACAATAAGAACCAGCCTTTTGGGATAGAAAAACGGATCCTTTAATGGTAACTTAAAGGATTGACAGCATAGGACTCCAGTAGAGGCCACAATAGACCTAATAAATATACTTGAATGCGAAGTATTGATTCACAGTAGGATATTTTGAGGTAGGACTGACAATGGCAGTCTTCCACATTTCAAGATGAAAATATGACTTCAAGTACTTGCTCCATCCTTAAAAATACACTTTGGACTTTGTTTAAGTCATTCTTTTATCTTTTTCAAATTTTCAACAAATTGGGATTAATATTACATGCCAGGATAACATTTAACAAGAAATATGTAATAGAAATTAATTCAAGAGTCTAAAGTTGAACTGTCTCCACTATAGGACATATTTTACAAGTAAACCAAGCAGTTCCAAAATGCATTTTAATATTCTACATCTCCTAAGAACAGGATAAATGAAGAAGGGTTCATTTCTTCTTGGAATTATTCCATACATGCAAGAATTTTCTAGCAAGACCATTAAAAGGGAGAGGAATTTTGTTCATGAATGTAATCAATTGACTTACAGTCCCAGGTGTTGAGTTTATAAAAACATTTAAATGTTTCTGTATAAGGATGGGGTGGGAGATGGAGAGCCTTTTGCATGCTTACTATTTTATTATTTTTGTTAAATTTGCATGGGGAAATGTTTTAAATCATAATTACCATATATGGTATTTTTATTGTTTGCAGTATGTTCTAGGTATTGTAGAGATTTAACAATGGGTCTCTCTAACTCAGCAATTTGGAAAAATACTCAAGTGAATATTGTTAAACCTTCTGAAGTAAAGCAAAAGGTGAAGGTAATGTGGCAAAGGTAGAATTTTTGCCTCCTTTGTCTAAGACAGTTATGATTGGTTAGATTTAATTCTTCAATTGACTTAGTATTCTAGGCAAAACTTAAGTGCTGTATCTGAACAGACCTGTTTAGTATGTAAAAGAGCTTTTTGTTGTTTTTGTTGTTGTCATGTTGATTGATCTACAAATATCAAACCACCCTTGTAGCCCAGGAATAAATCCTACTTTCTTGTGGAGAATGATTCTTTTAATGTACTGTTGGATTCAGTTTGCTACTATTTTATTGAGAATTTTGCATCCATTTGCATCAAGGATGCTGGCCTGTAGTTCTCCTTTTCAGTGATGTCATTGTCTGGTTTTGGTATCATGGTAATGCTGGCCTGAGAGAATGAATTTGGAAGTTTTTATTCCATTTCTTCTCTAATCTTTATTATTTCGCTTCTTCTGCTGGCTTTAGGCTTCATTCACTGTTCTTTTTCAAGGTCCTTTAGGGGTAAGTTTAGGTTGTTTAGTTGATATTTTTCTTGCTTCTTGATATAGGCCTGTTATATACTTCCTTATGACCGTTTTTTGCTGCATCTGAAAGGTTTTAGACCATTATATTTTAATTTTCATTTGCTTTCATGTATGTTTTTATTTTTTCTTTGATTTCCTGGTTGCTCCAACCATTATTTAGTAACATATTCTTCAACCTTTTTGTGTTTGTGGTCTTTCCAAGTTTTTCCTTCTGGTTGACTTAAAGTTTCATAGTGTTGTAGACATAAAATATGCATGGTATGATCCAACTCTTTTTGTACTTCCTGAGGCCTAATTTGTAATCTAGTATGTGATTTTTTTCTGGAGAGTGATTGTCCCATGTGCACATGAAGAGAATGTGTATTGTGCTGTTATAGGATGGACTGTTCTGAATATATCTGTTAGGTCCAGCTGGTCCAATGTGTCTTTTGAAAGCAGTCTTTCCCTGTTGATTTTATGCTTAGATGATCTATTGATGTAAGTGGGATATAAAGTATGTTACTATTACTGTATTATTGTTAATGAGTTCCTTTAAGTTTGTTATTATTTATTTTGTATATTTGGGTGCTTTCCTATTGGGAGCATAAATATTTACATTTGTTTGATCTTGTTGAATGGTTCTCTATATGATAATCAATGCTCTTCATCTCTTGTTACAGTCTTTGGTTTAAAATCTCATTTGTCCAGCATGACTCCCTCTAGGTCCATCCATTTTGCTACAAATGGCCAGATTTCATTCTTTCTCATTGCCATGTCATATTCTATTGTGTATATATATCTCTATCTCTATATCTATCTATCTATCTATCTATCTATCTATCTATCCCACATCTTCTTGATCTATATTGTCACTCATAGGTCTAACAGGAGAAACCTAACAGAGACCATGGAATGGGGATAGGGGGAGAAAAGTGTTGTGGAGAGGGAGTGAGGCAAATCACGAGAGACCTTTGAATGCTGAGAACCAATTGAGGGCTGAAGAGGGAGAGGGGAAGGGGAAACGGGGGTGATGGTCATGGAGAGGGGCACTTGTGGGGAAGAGTGCTGGGTGTTACATGGAAACAAACTTGGCAATAAACTATTAATTAAAAACAAGAAAAAATATCTCCAAAAATTGTTTTCAAAAATCTCATTTGTCTGACAAAAGTATTGCTCCTGTGGCTTTTTTTCAACTTCATTTGCATGATAAATATTTCTTCATCCTCTCACTTCAGGTAACTTTACTTCTAAAATGGGTTTCTTGTAGGCAGCATATTGATGGGGGATTGTTTCTTTTTAATCTATCTGACACCCTATATCTTTTGATTGGAGCATTGATTCTATTTACATTGAGAGTAATTATTGATAGGTATTTAGTGCCATTTTAATGCCCATTTTTTCATTGTTTCTGCAGATTTTCTCTGTTTTTTTTTTTCCTTGACTTTGTCACTTCTGGTCTTTCTTTTTGATTTAAAGAGTCCTCTGTAATATTTTTTTGCAGCACTATTTTAGTGGTCATGAATTCCTTTCATTTTTGTTTGTTTGGGAAACTCTTGATCTCTCCTTCTATTGTGAATGATAGCTTTACTGGATAGAGTATTCTTGACTGCAGATTTTTCCCATTCAGCACTTTGAATATATCATGCCATTCCCTTCTGGCTTGCCAAGTTTCTGTTGAGAGATCTGTAGCTAGCTCTATGGATCTTTCCTTGTAAATTAGGGCCTTCTTTTGTCTTGCTGCTTTTAAGGCTTATCTTTTTTGCTATATTTTGCAAATTTAATTACACTATGTCTTGGTGTTGTCCTGCTTTTATTGATTTTGATGGGAGTTCTTTGTGCCTCCTGGATCTGGATATATGTTTCCTTCCCCATGTTAGGGAAGTTTTCAGCTATTATTTCCTCAAATAAATTTTCTCCCCTCTTTTCTCTTCCTTCTTCTAGGATTCCTATAATACTAATGTTATTATGTTTGATGGAGTCACTGAGTTCCCTAACTCTCCCTGTTCCATAATTCTTTTTCTCTTTTGTTGAACATTATTTGCCATTACTTTTTTTTCTATATAACTTATTCATGCCTCTTCTTCCATCCTTGTGTCATTGCATTCACTGTGTTTCGAATCTCAGTTGTAAGGACGCAGGTCTGAATCAATCTGACTCCATGACAGGCTTCATGTTTCCCTCTGACCTTAGAGGCCTAAGTGTTGGTTTCTCAGAATCATTACACAATAAAAGGGCACACATTGCCCAAGGCAGGAGGGACCACCCTTGTAACACCCAATCAGGAAAGGCCAGCTAACACCCTTAACATTTCTAAGGGCAGGCCTAGACATAGAAGCTATAGATAATCACTTATTGCTTAAGGCTAGTTACACCCTACGTGAGGGTTCTGGGTCCACTCTGTAATTGGTTAATACTCTAAATGCTGTGATTGGGTCCCACCAAAAGTAACAAGCACTCTGGACAATGTGTATGGTTAAAGTTACTGCCAATAATGTTATGTGATAATGATTGGGTCACTGTACCTGTGTCACAATTTCCTGTAACTCCCCCTTCCCAAACCCCATAAAAATCCTGCTCAGCCCTTGTTTGAGGCTCTCAGCATGGATCCACTGAGTTGGTGAAGTCTGTGAGGCTGAGCTTATAAGCCTGTAATAATAAATGCCCTTTGCTTTTGCATGCATGACTTGGTCTCCCTGGCAGGCTCTGGTTTTTGGGGACAATATTGAAATCTTGGGCATAACACAATTACTGCATTTTTCATTTCTGACTGATTTTTTAACTGTTTTATCACTGCAGAAAGGACCTCCCTGAAGTCTTTCATTCTTTTCTGAGGCCCAGCGAGTATCCTTATGATTGTTACTTTATTTTTATTATTTTTTTAAAGTTTATTTATTTTTGAGAGAGTGAGAGAGCAGGGAAGGGGCAGAGAGAGAAAGAGAGAAAAAGAGAATCTCAAGCAGGCTATATACTGTCAGAAAAATTTGGCTACATACTGAGCCAAATCAGGAGTCAAATGCTTAACTGACTCAGCCACCCAGGTGCCCCTATGATTGTTGCTTTAAATTCTCCTTCTGGCATATTTCTTATATCTGTTTTGCTTATATCTTTCACCATGATATTATCTTGTTTCATTTGGAATGAATTCCCCCATTTTGCATTTTGTCTAAGTCTCTGTCTTCTTCTCTGTTAGAAAAGCCCGTTATGGTTTCTATTCCTTAGTGTAGTGGCTTTCTGCAGAACAGATCATGCAGTATCCAGGCCCTGGCACTTCAGGGAGTCTCACTGGCATGTGCATCTGCTGTTGTGTTTTGGCTGCTGTGTCCTTCATGCCAATTGTCTGCAGAGGCTCTCCTTGCCTGCAGTGGGCAGTGTTCTGTCCTTGGCGAGAGTGTGGCGAGGTTTAATTACCTGTGCTTTGGTCTGCTTATTGAATGAAACCTGATGCTATTTCCACTAGAACTGAAGCCTTGCAAAACTGTCATATTGGGAGACATGGTGTGGACGAAGATTCTGCTGGTCTTCTTAGGAGTAGGCCCACCATGCTGTGACAGAGGCAAACTTGACTTAGAAAGTCCTCACATGCAGAGTACAGGGGTATATGACCTGTTGTAAGCAGGTTAGGCAGCCAGTATTGGCACTGTGGTGCAGAAGTTGGTCCTGTGTTTATGCGGAGGAGGAAAATGGTGCTAGCCAGCTCCTTTGTCCCTGAAGTGGGATTTCTGTGCTTGCTGCTGTCAGAGAAGCACCCCAGGAAGAGAAAACAGTCTCCCTCCTTTGTGTGCCAGGTGCTTTCTCAGATCACTGTTTGCCTCTGGGCTGTTTTACTGCCTTCTCTCCAGGAGCAGTGCAGTGCCATCCAGGTTGTATCCTAGCCAAGCCTGGAGACTTTCAGAACTCCGGGCTCTAGGGAAGTGGTGTGGGCAGCAGCCTGCACCAGTTCTCTGGGAAGGGTTTTGATGTGTTGGGTTGAGGGAGGCTTGACCTGGAAGGGCAGTTGTGCCAAAGTGCATAGATGTGGTGGGACCCAGAGCAAGCAGATTAGGCAGCCAGTGTTGGGGCTGAGCTGCCCTTGGCAGATATTTCTGTTATGCTAAGGGGTGGGGGAGGGAAATAGACACAGCTCCTCTGTCCCTAAAGAGGCTTGCTTGTGAATGTTATCTCTCATGGAGGATCTCTAAGAAGAACCACTAATCTACCCCTTGTGTATGCCCAAGATTTCAATATTGTCCCCCAAAACCAGAGACCGCCAGGGAGACCGAGTCATGCATGTAAAAGCAAAAGGCTTTATTACAGGCTTAGGCTGGCAGGGCCTAAGCTCGGGCTCGCAGACCTCACCAGCGCAGTGGATCCATGCTGAGAGCCCTGAACAAAGGCAGGGTAGGGCCTTTATGGGTTTGGGAAGGGGGAGTTACAGGAAATTGTGACACAGGTACTGTGACCCAATCACAACATTTAGAGTTACAACATTTAGAGTTACCAATTACAGAGTGGATCCAGGACCCTGGACCCTCACTTAGGGTGTAACTAGCCTTAAGCAATAAGTGATTATCTATAGCTTCTATCTCTAGGCCTGCCCTTAGAAATGTTAAGGGTTGGGGCGCCTGGGTGGCTCAGTCGGTTAAGTGTCCAGCTTCGGCTCAGGGTTCATGGGTTCAAGCCCCACATCGGGCTCTGTGCTGACAGCTAGCTCAGAGCCTGGAGCCTGCTTCAGATTCTGTGTCTCCCTCTATCTCTGAACCTCCCTTGCTCGCAGTGTCTCTGTCTCTCAAAAATAAATAAAAACCATTAAAAATTATAACTTTTAGAAAAGAAATGTTAAGGGTGTTAGCTGTCTTTTTCTGATTGGGTGTTACAAGAATGGTCCCTCCTGCCTTGGGAAATGTGTGCCCTCTTATTGTCTAATGATTCTGAGAACCCAACACTTAGGCCTCTAAGGTTAGAGAGAAACTTGAAGCCTATCATGGAGTCAGTTTGGTCCAGACCTGTGGCCTTACACTTGTTACCCAGGTATTCCTCAGATTATAGTTTCTGTGCTGTCTGCCCCTGGGCTTATTTGCCTGCCTATCTCCAAGAGTAGGGCAGCACCCTCAGGGCCTAGCCTCTGACCTTTAAAACTCTAGCCTTCAAGCCCTGGTTCTTGCAAAAACTCATTAAAATCAGCCCCTCTCATTTTCCCAGGCAGTGGGATGCTTCTCTCTCTCTTACATCTCTCTGGGACCATGGTTTCCTTCTTTACACACCACTTGTGATCTCTTTCTCCCCCAAACCAGGTCTCTGCACTTCCTACCTTCTTGGATTGGGCTTCTTTTCTTCCTTTTGTTGTGGAGTTCATTCTGTCAGTCTTCAGGTTGATACCTTGGGTATTCAGAATGATTTGATAGTCATCTAGTTGTATTCAAGGGATGGGATGAGACGGGTCCTCCTGCTATGCTACCATCTTCATTTCTCTAATTGGTACTTTTATAGTATTTTTTTTAGCAGTACTGTTTTTGTTTAAAGAAGTTAATTTTGAAAGTAACAAGGTTCACTGATAAAAGACTGGGATTAAAGCCACAGACTTAAAAAATTTAACCAGAACGGCAAATATATGACAGATTGAGGAAAGTGCTAGTTTTAATTAATTTACTGAGACCCTATAGTAACAGAGGAAAGAACATGGGTTTAGAAAGTTTATTAATCTGGGTTCTAGGTCTCCCCTTCAACTCATACTAGATGTGTGACTCAACACTAAGTTTCTTCATTTGTAAATGGAGAAAAAAAATCTTCAAGCATTGTTATGTTAAAAAATTCAGTACTGGGTTTAATACACTTATCACAACAACAACAAAACAAAATGAAACAGTATCTTTCAGTACCAGATTCAAGGCATACGTCTTTCACAGTGCAGTTGTTTCATAAAAGGGGGGAAAAGAAATTCTATCTTATTTCAGCTCTATCAGGAAAATTTGTTTGTAGTTGTTATAGCAGTATTATGCATAAATACAAGCCTTCTGATGCTTCTGGTTTTTTGTTCAGATGAGGGTATATTGAAAAGCAACAGAAATGTATGTAGCTTAATTCTTGGACAAGATAACTTTTGCATTACAAAGTGCTGGGAGTTGTTTTAGAGATAGTGAATACAATTTAACTGAAAGGGGTTGTAATCTTATCAAATTTAACCATGACTATTTTGTTTAAAAATTTTAAGGATAACAGAATAAATAAAATGTGCTTTGCATATGGTAGGTCTCTAATACACAGTGGTTCCTTCTTTTTTTCCCCACAATCATCATTCCTTTTTCCGCCACTCTTAAACTCTGAATTATTGCCCCCTATATTGAACCTTTGGGATTTAGATAGCCTTGGTCATAGCCCCCAGCTTTCTCTATTATGAATAGTTTTTCTTAGGACTTCCATCCTATATCTGAGTATTTCATTGAAGTATAGTAATCACTTCTATAAACACACATAGGGTGATTAAGGGATAAAATGTGAAGTTAGGAGCACTATGGAGGATAATAGACAATTCCATTTATTATAACTGGCTAATGAGGTGTTTCATTGACATTTCTTTTTTTCCCCCCTTCCTGAATTTTTGTCTTCGTAGGAATTGGTTGATTTCATCAAGTGTTTATAGGGTATAAGACAGTGCAGTACATAGTACTGTAACGTGAAATGCCTAAAGATATACCACACTGTTTCACCCCATTCCCATGGGTTTACATTTGGGTGGGCAAGATAGACATGTGTGGAAACTTGTGTTATACAGAACACAAGACCATCCACAATGCAGTGGTTGTGGTTAAGGGATAGATCTAGTAATGCCTTGTGAACAGGTGGAATTTGAGCAGGACATTAGACAGTGGGTAATGTTTTCACAGATAGAGATGAAAGGAGCATATTTCTGGTGGATGGAGACAATGTACGCAAATACATGGAGGTGTTCTTGGAGGAAGGAAGAATCTGGTACTGCTAAGATATAAGTCTATGATGTGAGAATGGAGATACAGTGTGAGATGAGGTAGGGAATGTACTAAAAGTAGGTTAGGCCCAGTTTGTATGGGACTTTAAAAGTATTTAAGGGTTCAATGTTAATTTATAAAGGGGAGATAATAAAGGATGCTGAGGACATGAGTGACATGACCAGATATATGCTTTGAAAAATAACTGATGGTAGTGTGCAGGATAGATTAGAGTCAGGGAGAGACTGAAGGTGGGGAATACTAGCTAAGAGGCTATTATATTAGCTGAAGTAGTAGTGAGATTTTTGAACTAGGGCAAAAGGGGTAGAAAAGAGGACTGATGGGGAAAGAACTTGCAGAGATAAAACAGGATTTGGCAACTGATTAGAAGTAAGAGGGAAGAATGAAAAAGAACACTTATTAGGAGTGTTTTCATAGTCCTTAATTTAACACATATTTAATTCATGCCAGCCAATATAAGTGTCTATGTTAGCCATTGGACTAGCACAAAGATAAGTAGATCTTTGCAGCATAGGTAGATAGAAAGCTCCAATGAACTTTCCCTCCTCTCATATTGTCTTGAACAAGAGAAAACCACTCTGATGATTTCTTAGGGTATTTAGAATTTTTACTGCTACAGACAAATGCACTTATTTCTTAGCTAAAAAGGTTTTTCATGCTTTTTAAATGGTTCTTGGACCTATAATTCTTGCTTCATCAATATTCATCTTAAATGGTCAGCAGCCCCTGGGTGCAGAGGGCTGTTCTGAAAATACTGGCTGGTGCCTCTTTCTGGGATGTAGAAATGGGAACAGGGACATCTGTACTTCTTATGTGTTTTCAAAAAGTTTATTGGGAATAGGAAGGGGGAGGGGCCAATAGAGCCCTGCTCTCTCCACCACAAGTGCCCTCCCAGTTTCCTCTAAAACTGTTTCCCTTTAAGCAGGTCTGGTCTGGAAATATTCCAGTCAGTTCCTTCAGGGAAAGACCTCTGTATTTACTGACCTTGATTATTTCATCAAGAGAGCTAATCATTATCATTACCATTCCATAATAAGGCTTGACTTGGTGATGTTGCCATTTTGGACCATATTGTTGTTTCAGTACCACATTTCTTATAGTCTCCATCTCAAATTTTGAGAAGGAAATGTAAGATTTTTACATTCCTGAAAATTTCTGTATTGGTGGATGCTTTCATTATCTTTAACGGCTCTGAAGATTTGGTAAGTACTTGGAATATTTAGATAAGCCTTTTAGTACTTTGTCAGAATTTGCTATATAATCTTTACACGTTTTATTTTCAAAAATTATTTACTATTCTTATTTTTTAATGTTTATTTATTTTTGAGAGAGAAAAAGAGAGAGAGAGACTGTGAGTAAGGAAGGTCAGAGAGAAACACACACAGAATCAGATGTAGGCTTCAGGCTCTGAGCTGTTAGCACGGAGCCGGATGTGGGGCTCAAACCCATGAACCATCAGATGATGACCTGAGCTGAAATCAGAAGCTCTATCGACTGAGCCACCCAGGCGTCCTGATTATTTGCTATTCTTGCTGATAGTTTTCTTTCTTTGTGTATTTCATTTTCTTTTGGTTTGTTTTTACATAAGAAGTGGGAAAGGAGTTGGATGGGAGATTTAGAGTTGAGTTTAATCAGATACTGCTAGATAATAGCAGTATTTTCTGAATTTACCTGGAGGAGTTCTATATAACTGATTTTGCTGCTGGATTTTAACCTATATCTATACATTTGAAGTAGGCCCTGCTGTGTGTGTGATTGTGTGTGTGTATTCGCATGTGTGCACCTGAGAGAGAATTTTACTTATACCTTGCTTCCTTTCACAAAGTCTTTGAGATAGTTTATAGAAAATTCAGTCCAATAACAAACTATGTTGATATTTAGGATAAAGAAAAACATAAAGTAAGAGATGTATGGAAAGGTTGGAGAATGGGGTTGGAGAGTGAAACAGAACACAGGTAAGTAGGTTGTAAAGGTCTACTACACATTTAAAATATAGTTGATCTAGCTTTGAGAAGAATATTGGTGCAATTCTGATGGGGATTGCATTGAATGTGTAGATTGCTTTGGGTAGTAATGACATTTTCACAATGTTTATTCTTCAGATCCATGAACAGGGAATGTTTTTCAATTTCTTGGTGTCTTCTTCAATCTCTTTCATACGTTTTCTATAGTTTTCATCATATAGGTCTTTTACATCCTTGGTTAGGTTTACTCCTAGGTATTTGATGGTTTTTCGTGCAATCGTGAATGGGATCAGTTTCTTGATTTCCCTTTTGGCTGCTTCATTTTTGTTGTATAGTAATGCAACTGATTTCTGTACATTGATTTTGTACCCTGCAACTTTACTGAACTCATTTATCAGTTCTAGAAGGCTTCTGGTGGAGTCTGCTGGGTTTTCCATGTAGAGTATCACGTCATCTGCAAAAAGTGAAAGTTTGACTTTTTCTTTGCTGATTCTGATGCCTTTTATTTCCTTTTGTTGTCTGATTGCTGATGCTAGGACTTCCAGCACTATGTTAAACAGTAGTGGTGAGAGTGGACACCCCTGTTGTGTTCCTGATCTCAGGGGGAAAGCTCTCAGTTTTTCCCCATTGAGGATAATATTGGCTGTGGGCTTTTCATAAACCGCTTTTATAATATTTAAGTAAGTTCCTTCTATTACGACTTTCTCAAGGGGTTTTATTAAGAAAGGGTGCTGCAAAGCCTAAATGTCGATCACCTGATGAGTGGATCAAGAAGATGTGGTATATATACACAATGGAGTACTACATGGCAATGAGAAAGAATGAAATATGGACATTTGTAGGAAAGTGGATGGACCTTGAGGGTGTCATGCTAAGCGAAATAAGTCAGGCAGAGAAGGACAGAAACCATATGTTTGCACTCATACGTCTAACAGGAAAACAGGAGAAACCTAATGGAGGACCAGGGGGAAGGGAAGAGGGAAAGAGAGTTGGGGAGAGAGAGGGATACAAAACTTGAGAGACTACTGAATGCTGAAAATGAACTGAGGGTTGAAGGGGAAGAGGGAGGGGGGGAAAGAGGTGGTGGTGATGGTGGAGGGCACTTGTGGGGAAGAGCACTGGGTGTTGTATGGAAACCAATTTGACAATAAACTATTAAAAAATAAAATAAAACATAGTTGAACTGCAAATTTGGCTTTGAATTTCTTTGGACTGGTAGTTCTCAACTCTGACTGTATATTATATATACCTGGGAGTTTAAAAATAATTTTTCATACTAGTGACTCAGATAGATTTATATTTTACTGATCTGGTGGGGGCTCGGGTATTATCATCTAGATGATTATGGTATATAGCCAAGAGAAAAGAACCATAGCTCTGGGCCAAAGTAAAACAAGAAATGGTCATATAGTCCTCATTATCCAACAACAACAAGAAGCATATCAATTTTAAGAAGTTAGCAATTAACTTTAACATACATTTTCTGTCAATTTTAATGTTTTTCTGCATGTTTCATTTTGTGGCTATTTTAAGATATGACTGGGGTATTGGAAGTATTTGAGCTGTTTTGTATATTCTTGTTGTATAGTTTTGAGAAACATGCTTTCCCATAAGTGTGAAAACAAAACATAAGTGTTCTAGATGATTTTGGTACTACTTGGCCTTATAATATGTAGGTTAAATGATCTGTGTACCTTAACAGCTAAGTAAGGAGATAGAGACTCTGTTTTCAATAAAATATTTTAGTACAGGGGCACTTGGATGGTTCAGTCGGTTAAGCATCCAACTTTGGCTTAGGTCATGATCTCACAGTCTGTGGGTTCAAGCCCTACATAGGGCTTTGTGCTGACAGCTCAGAGCCTGGAGCCTGCTTCAGATTCTGTGTTTCCCTCTCTATCTCTGTCCCTCCCCTGCATACTCTCTGTCTTTCTCTTAAAATAAAATGAATATATAAAAATTAAAAATAAAACTATCCTAGTACATCTCTAACCAAAATTTCAAAGGCCATAGATAATTATTCTTACTATAGGACCTATCTTCCTGTCGTTTAAAGTGATTGGGGACACACCTTAAGAGGGAATATAGTAATTCTAACACCAATGCAAAATTTTTAACTAAAAGACATTGGAATCTATTCCATTTTCAATGTTTCTAAACTTAAGGGAGGAAGATATGACATTTATTGAGCATATATTATCTCTTCAGTTTTATTCACTCTTCAAATGAGCTTGGTAAGAAAAAGGTGAGTCTTTTTTAACAGAGGAGAAAAAGATACAAATTAGTGGGAGGCATATTTGGAATTTGAACCTAGATCATTTTAATAATTTTATGCTGTTTTCTCCATACATTGTTGCCTCCCATAAGGACAATATTAAAGATAAGGAGAGGATATAGACAAGTTGTTGGTAACCATATTAGATCAGTAAATCAGATCTGCCGATTTAATAGCCATATCTACTCAAAATAAAAGTCAACAAAGTCAACAAAGTTTTTCCGAGACATAAACATTTTTATATAGGACCTGGAATATCTAAAACAATTTTGAAAAAGAAGACTAAAATGCAAGGACTAATTCTATTGGGATTATTACAACAAATAATTAAGACAGTGTTGTATTGATGGAAGAATAGATACATAGATTAATGGATCAAAATAAGGAACCCAGAAATAGATCCACACAAATACGCTTAACTGATATCTGAGAAAAGTGCAAAAGCAAATAAAGGTCTTCAGTTTCTTCATATATAAGATACAAACTAATGTGTTTCTTATTATTTTGAGAAGTAAAACAATTGCGCTTTGTATATAGTGTTTGACAAGATTAATAAAGTCCTGTTGTTTTAACAAAATGACTCAAAAATTCAAGTGTTTTAAGCAAAGTACTTTTTTACCCTGATAAATAATTCAATGGACAGTTTAAACTCATTTCACATTTCCCAAGGTAGTTTCTTAATGAAATTACATGGATTTCATATTTCTAAGAGGTTACTACAAGAAAAAGAATTACTACCGAAGAACACCATATTATATATGTATGACATGTATACACATGAATTCATCTACACATCTATATGTACATATCCTTTGAAAGTAACCTTTCTAATGCATGTGTTGTAGCTCATATGAGACTGGCCATATGGACAGTGCCTTGGCATTATGAGTACCATTAAAACCCATTAAAGTCATTAGCTTTGATTTCAACCCAGCAGGGTAAACATCCCAGCCTGAATAGTGACCAGGGAAGCTGTTTTTTTGGTCACTGAACCAACTTCTAAAAACTCAGATGTTCCAAAAATACCTTCTGATGTGTATATAATATCGATATGTTTAATTCAAATAATAATCTATCATTTGCAGAACTACTAGTCATTTTTATTTTTTACTATTTTTAATATTCTATTTATTTTTGAGAGAGAGGCAGAGCATGAGTTGAGGAGGGGCAGAGAGAGAGGGAGACACAGAATCTGAAACAGGATCCAGGCTCTGATCTGTCAGTACACAGCCCATTGCGGGGGTCAAACCCATTAACTGTGAGATCATGACATGAGCTGAAGTCCAACGCTTAACCACTGAGTCACCCAGATGCCCCACTACTAGTCCTTTTTAAAGCATGATGGTAATGAGATTGGATTTAATTGCTTCTAAATATTATTTTTCATGCATTTATTCAGTAGATTATTTTATTTTTTCACTTTTTTATTGTCAAGTTAATTGACAGTTACCAGAGGGGATGGGGCAATGGGTAAAATAGGTGATGGGGAATGAGGAGTACATTTGTCCTGTGAGGACTGTGTGATGTATGCAATTTTGAATCACTGTATCAAACACTTGAAACTAATATAACACTGTGTTACCTACACTGTAATTAAATTAAAAAAAGAGAATGTGATTCATGAAGTTAAGTTTCTACTAATTTTACTGACAAAATTTGGGATTAAGAATTTAACTCAGAAAAAATAACCCTTTGAAATAATTTCCATAAATATATCAAGAATTTATAAGATATTTTTGAAATTCATATGAATGACACAAGCTAAGAATTTGTTTTTTTATAGATTATTGTCAAGTTGGTTTCCAAATTACACCCAGTACTCTTCCCCACAAGGCCCTCCTCCATGACCATCACTCTGCTTCCACTTTCCCCCTCCCCCTTTAGCCCTCAGTTTGTTTTCAGTATTTAAGAGTCTTTCATGATTTGCCTCCCTCTCTCTACCGAACTCTTTCCTCCCCACTTCTCCTTCCCATGGTCCTCTACTAAGTTTCTCCTGTTAGACCTATGAGTGAAAATATATCGTATCTGTCCTTCTCCCCTGACATAGCATGACACCCTCGAGGTCCATCCACTATACTAACAAATGCCAGATTTCATTCTTTGTCATTGCTGTGTAGTATTCCATTGTATATATCAATCACATCTTCTTGATCCATTCATCAGGTGATGGACATTATGGCTCTTTCCATGATTTGGCTATTGTTGAAAGTGCCACTATGAACATTGGGATACATGTGCCCCTGTGCATCAGCACTTCCCTATCCCTTGAGTAAAGCCCCAGCAGTGGTATTGTTGGATCATAGGGGAGTTCTATCGATAGTTTTTTGAGGAACCTCCAGACTGTTTTCTAGAGTGGTTGTACCAGGTTACATTCCCACCAACAGTGTAGGATGGTGCCCATTTCTCCATATTCTTGCCAGCATCTATAGTCTCTTGATTTGTTCATTTTAGCGACTCTGACCAGCATGGGGTGGTATCTCTGTGTGGTTTTGATTTGTATTTCCCTGATGATGAGTGACGCTGAGCATCATTTCATGTGTCTGTTGGCAATCTGGAGGTCCTCTTTGGAGAAGTGTCTGTTCAGGACTTCTGCCCATTTCTTCACTGGATTATTCGTTTTTTGGGTGTGGAGTTTGGTGAGTTCCTTGTAGATTTTGGATACTTGCCCTTTATCTGATACGTCATTTGCAACTATCTTTTCCCATTCCATTGATTGCCTATTAGTTTTTTTGACTGTGTCCTTTGTAGTGCAGAAGCTTTTTATCCTGATGAGGTCCCAATAGTTTATTTATTTATTCATATATATATATATATATATATATATATATATATATATTTATAGATGATATGCTGTTAATTTATTTAAAGTTTGGATTGTGTGTTACCTTATACAATACAACAACATAAAGACAATATAAATTGTTGAGTGACCACACCATTGGCATTATTATATTAAAATAAAGCAACCTCTAATTTCAGGAAATCAGTACATGAATAATTATTTTGACCATATAAAGAATGTATATTTCTCAATGCTGTTATGTATTTATATCATATTACCCTACTCCATAATTAAATATAGAGAATGATTATATTTTAATTATATTTAAGACGGAGTTAGCATCATGGTAGGATAATTTATGAATGATACTACCTTATATGGTTGTAATGCTTTTTATTACCATTGCGCATATATCTGTATTGTTTATAAACTTCTTAAAACAAATCTTATAAAGGTCCATAATTATCCAGTGTAGATTTTAAGTTTCTTTTAATTTAATCTAATTTTTCTAGAGGTTAAGCAACTTGGCAAACACCACATAGTTAATTTTTGCTCTTGATTCCTTTGCCTTTGGGGATGTGTCCAGGAGGAGGTTGCTGCAGTTGAGGTCAAGGAGGCTGTTTCCTGCTTTCTCCCCTAGGGTTTTGTGGTTTTCTTTCTCACATTCAGGGCCTTCATCCATTTTGAGTTTATTTTTGTGTATGGTGTAAGAAAGTGGTCTAGTTTCATTCTTCTGCATGTTGCTGTCCAGTTTTCCCAGGACCACCTGCTAAAGAGGCTGTCTTTTTTAGATTGGACACTCTTTCCTGCTTTGTCAAAGATTAATTCGCCATACATTTGTGAGCCCAGTTCTGAGTCCTCTATCTATTCCATTGTTCTATGTGCCTGTTTTTGTACCAATACCATTCTGTCTTGATGATGACAGCTTTGTAGTAGAGGCTAAAGTCTGAGATTGTGATACCTCCCGTTTTGGTTTTCTTCTTCAATATCACTTTGGCTATTCGGGTTTTGTTTTGTGGTTCCATATGAATTTTAGGATAGTTTGTTCTTGTTTTGAGAAGAATGCTGGTGCAATTTTGATTGGGATTAAATTAAATGTGTAGATTGCTTTGTGTAATAATAAATTTCAAAAATGTTTATTCTTCCAAAGCATGGACATGGAATGCTTTTTCATTTCATTGTGTCTTCTTCAATTCCTTTCATAAGTTTTTTATAGTTTTCTTTTTTCTTTTTTTTAATGTTGTTTGTTTATTTTTGAGAGACAGAGAGAGACAATGCGAGCAGAGGAGGGTCAGAGAGAGAGGGAGACACAGGATCTGAAGCAGGCTCCAGGCTCTGAGCTAGCCATCAGCACAGAGCCGGACATGGGGCTCGAACCCACAAACCATGAGATAATGACCTGAGCTGAAGCTGACGCTTAATCAACTGAGCCACCCAGGCGCCCCTATAGTTTTCATTGTAAAAGTCTTTTACTTCTTTGGTTAGGTTTATTCCTATGTATTTTATTGTTTTGCATGCAATTGTGAATGGGATCAGTTTCTTGGTTTCTTTTTCCATTGCTTCATTATTGGTGTATAAAAATGGAACCAATTTCTTTACATTAGTTTTGTCCCCTGCAACTGTACTGAATTTATGGATCAGTTCTAAAAGGCTTCTGGTGTAGTCGATCAGGTTTTCCACATAAGTTTCATGTCATCTGTGAAAAGTGAAAGTTTGACTTCTTCTTTTCCAATGCAGATGTTTTTTATTTCCTTTTGTTGTTTGATTGCTGATGCTAGGACTTCCAGCACTATGTTAAACAACAGTGGTGGAGTGGACATCCTTATCATGTTCCTGATCTCAGGGGGAAATCTCTCAGTTTTTACTCATTGAGGATGAGATTATGTGTGGACTTTTCATAAATGGCTTTTATGATGTTTAAGTAAGTTTCTTCTACCCCGACTTTCTCGAGGGTTTTTATTAAGAAATGATGCTGTATTTTGTCAAATGCTTTTCGTGCATCTATTGACAGGGTCTTATGGTTTTTATGTTTTCTTTTACTAATATGATGAATCAAATTGATGGATTTTTGAATATTGAACCAGCCTTGTAACCCAGGAATGAACCCCACTTGATCATAATGGATAATTATTTTTATATATTGCTGAATTCGATTTGCTAGTGTCTTGTTGAATATTTTTGCATCTGTATTCATTAAGGATATTGGCCTGTAGTTTTCTTTTTTTGCTGGGTTTCTGGTCTGGGAATCAAAGTGAGTTGGCTTGGTAGAAAGAGTTCAGAAGTCTTCCTTCTATTTCTAATTTTTGGAATAGCTTGAGAAGGATAGGTATTAACTCTGCTTTAAGTGTCTGGTAGAATTTGCCTGGGAAGCCATCTTTCCCTGGGCTCTTATTCATTGGGAGATTCCTGATAATTGATTCAATTTCTTCACTGGTTATGAGTCTGTTCAGATTTTTGTTCTGTTCCTGTTTGAATTTTGGTAGTGCATGTGTTTGTCCATTTCTTGTAGATTTTCCAGTTTGTTGGCATATAATTTTTCTTAGTAGTCTCTGATGATTGTTTGTATATCTGAGGGATTGGTTGTAATAGATCAATTTTCATTTATGATTTTGTCTACTTGGGTGTTCTTTCTTTTCTTTCTGATGATCCTTTCTGGAGGTTTATCCATTTTGTTTACTTTTTCAAAAAACCAACTTTTTCATTGATCTGCTCAACTGTGTTTTTGGATTCTGTGTTGTTTATTTCTGTCCTGATGCTTATTATTTCTCTTCTTCTGCTGGATTTAGGGTGCTCTTGCTGCTCCCCTTCTAGTTCCTTTAGGTGCTCTGTTAGATTTTGAGTTTAGGCTTTTTCTAGTTTGTTGAAATAGGCCTGCATTGCCATATACTTTCCTCTAGGACCACCTTTGCTGCTTCCCAGAGAGACTGGATCTTTGTATTTTCATTTTCATTTGTTTCCATATACTTTTTAATTTCTTTTCTAACTGCCTGATTGGCCTAATCATTCTTTAGTAGGGTCATTTCTAACATCCATATTTTTGGAGTTTTTCCAGACTTTGTCCTGTGATTGATTTCAAGTTTCATAGCATTGTGATCTGAAAGTTTGCATGGTACGATCTCAGTTCATTTATATTTATGGAGGGCTGCTTTATGACCCAATATGTGATCTATCTTGGAGAAAGTGCCATGCATATTCAAGAAGAAAGCGAATTCCCTAGCTTTAGGATGCAGAGTTTTAAGTATATCTGTCAATTCCATCTATTCCACTGTGTCGTTCAGGTCCACATTTTCTTTAGTGATATTCTGTCTGGTTGATGTATCAATTGCTGGAAGTGGAGTATTAGAATACCCTGGCATTAGCACATTCTTATCAATATGATTGTTTCCTTTTGTGATTGTTTTATGTTTTTGGGTGCTCCTGAATTCAGCTCGTGGATGTTTATAATTGTTAGCTCTTCCTGCTGGAACGACCCTGTAATTGTTATGTAGTGACCTTTTTCATCTTTTGTTACTGACTTTACTTTAATGTCCAATTTGTCCCATATAAGTATGGCTACTCCAGCTTTATTTTGACTTCCAGTAGCATGGAAGGTATTTCTCCATCCCATCACTTTAGATCTGAAGGGGTCCTCAGGTCTATAATGAGTCTCTTGGATACAACAAATAGTTGTATTTTGTTGTTTTATACATCCTACTACCCCGTGTTGTTTGATTGAAGCATTCAGTCCATTTACATTCAGTGTCATTATTGAAAAATGTGAGTTTGGATTCATTGTATTCTCCATAGAATGTAGTGGTATTTCTGGAACCTTGTATTCCTTGTAACATTTTCCTCATAGAGTCCCTCTTAGGATTTCTTGTAGGCTTGGTTTGGTGGTGATAAATTCTCCCAATTTCGTTTTTTTAGGAAAACCTTTATCTCTCTTTTCATTTTGAATGACAAGCTCACTGGATAAAGGATTCTTGGCTGCACATTTTTTCTGTTCATCACATTGAAGATTTCCTGCCATTCCTTTCTGGACTGCCAAGTTTTGTTAGATAGGTCTGTAACCACTGTAATAGGTTTCCCTTTGTATGTTAGGGCCCTTTTATCCCTAGATGCTTTCAGAATTCTCTATATTTTGCCAATTTCACTATGATATGTCGTGCCAAAAGTTGATTCAAGTTATGTCTTAGAAGATTTCTCTGTGCCTCGTGGATTTCAATGTCTATTTCCTTCCCCAAATTGGGGAAGTTTCAGATATAATTTGTTCAAGCATCCCTTCAGGGCCGTTTTCTCTTCTTCTTCAGGGTCAGGAATTCCTATGATACGGATACTGTTCCATTTGACTGTTTCACTCAGGTATCAAATTCTCCTTTTGTGCTCCTGTATCAATTTCTCTCTTTTTCTCTGCTTCCTCTTTGGTGTAACTGTGTCTTCTAATTCACTTATTCTCCTCTCTCCCTCTTCAATTCGTGCAGTTGCCACCTTCATTTTATTATGCACCTCATTTATAGCCTTTTTTTTTTAACTCGTCACAGCTACTTTGAAGGTCCCTAGTCTTAGTATCATTAGTTTCTTTTACGCTTTTTTAAAGCCGAGGTTAATTTTATGACAATTATTCTATATACTTGTTCAGTGTTGTTGCTTATGTCTGTTTTGAGCAGTTTTGTGCCTGTGACTTCTTCCTGGAATTTTTTTAGAGGAGAGTTCTTTTCTTTCATCATTTTGGCTAGCTCTCTGTCTTTTGTCAGTTTTAAAAGCTCGTTATGCACTGTGCACCTCTTAGTATTGTTCTGTTATAGGAGGTTCATTGACTGTCCAGGGCCTGTCATTTCAGGAAGTGTTCTTTTGATGGTGTTTCTTGGTTTCTTTTGTTCTGCCTTTGATTATTTTATTTCCCTACTCAGTGATATCTGGGACTCTCCACCATGTGTACTTTGGATTGTTTCTTGAGGTAGCCCTGTCTTGATGTGGCCCTTTTAGTGTTGTTGTGAAGAAGTTCTTTCCCTGGTTTGCAGGACTTTAAAATTTTTTTCTTAATATTTACTTATTATTGAGACAGAGAAAAATAGAGCATGGATCGGGGATGTCCAGAGAGAAAGTGAAACACAGAATCCGAAGCAGGCTCCAGGCTCTGAGCTATGAGCACAGAGCCTGACTTGGGGCTTGAAACCACAAACCAGGAGATCATGACCTGAGCAGAGTTCGGACGCTTAACTGACTGCACCACGCAGGTGGCCCTGCAGGACTTTTTCAGAAGGAATCTGTCATGTGTAACTGCAGATTCCTTATGGCCATAGGAGGAGGTGAATTCAGGATATTCCTATGCTGCCATCTTGGACTGCCCCAGTTCACTGGTTGATCAAGAAACGAACTGACTCATGGGTAGCCGGACTGCAGAGTTACAAATGGGGAGGTCCCCAGGAGGGGCGGGCAGCCGGCCTGCTCTCTCCAGGCAGCCACTTGCCCTGTGCCTCCATGTGCTCACCAACCAGAAACTCCAAGCTATGTATTTTTTAAACGATTTTGAAAGAGCTGAATTTCTGTTAGCTGTTAAAATTTTAAATTGAGAGAATTGATAAGAAAGGTGACTCACTGGAAATACTTTATGATTACGTTTTAAAGTGTAGTTTAAGTTAGAAAATATAATCTAAGTACACCTATCACAGTTATTTATTATTGAAGTTACTTTTTACATTTAGTTCATTCAGATTACAAATTCAATCATTTCATTCCAGAAATATTTCTGGACTCTGTTTTTATGCTTTATAAACCTATCTATTTTATATCAGAACCTTATAACTGTTTTTGTATGGCTGAGATAGAGGGACAATAACTTGGATTTGGTACACTCTTGCCCATCATGAGACTCTTTAAAAGACAACTCTTTAAGATCAATTTGAAACAGAATTTTCCTTTCTTTATCTGATATTTTTTTTTATTTGAGAGAAAGAGAGAGAATCCAAAGCAGGTTCAAGCTCCAAGCTGTCAGTGCAGAGCCCTATGTGTGGCTGAACTCATGAACTGTGAGATCATAACCTGAGATGAACTTGTATACTTAACGTACTGAACCACCTGGGTGCTCCCAGAATTGTCTTTTCTTAAAATTGCTCTGATGCAGTGACAGTGATGAGGTAGGTGTTTCAAAGGACTAACCTATTGGAATAAAAACAACAGGAATATTGTAATTAGAAAACCAAAAAAGATCCAACAAGTGAGCATTGTAGGTGCTATCAAATTTTTCGTAGTGTGTTGACTATCAAATTCAATCTAAAATACTAAAACGGTAGTCTGTTGGGGAAATGGCCATAACTTTTTGTGGCCATAACTCTTAATAAAACTTTGAAAATATTTGATGGTTTTAATCTCAGGATGTAAATGAAACCTTCCATGTAGAATTAAAACAAAAAGACCTTTATTCTTGGAAATGTCCAACTAAAAAAAGACTTAGTGAAATTGATAAGGTATATTATAGTAAAAATATATATAGATACACTTCACTTCTGTTCAATTTGTGACTCTTAAAGGAAAGTGTATTTTCACGAGTATGTATGTACCAGTATGGTTTGGAAGATTATTTCCAAGTTGACTAACATGATTCCATTACTATTTTAATTTAAGTGTTTATTTATTTTAAAAACTTAATGTTTTAAAATTAATTTTTGAGAAAGAAAGAGAGACAGTGAGTGGGGGAGGGACAGAGAGAGAGGTATCTTAAGCAGGCTCTGAGCTGTTGGCATAGAACTTGATGTGGGGCTTGAACTCAGGAACCACAAGATCGTGACTTGAACTGAAGTCAGATGCTTAACTGACTGAGCCACACAGACACCCCAATGTTTATTTATTTTTGAGAGAGAGAGACAGAGCATGAGGAGGGGATAAGAAGGAAGAAACAGGTCCCAAGCAGGCTCTAGGCTCCGAGCTGTCAGCACAGACCCTGACATAGGGCTCAAATTTAATGAACCACGAGATCATGACCTGAGCCGAAGTTGGACGCTTAACTGACTGAGCCACCCAGCTGTCCCAATTCCATCATTATTTTCAAAGTAATCTTCCCACACACAATTGGATAACATGTTGAAATCAAAACTGTTAAATCAGTACTAAATGGTAATGTAATAGTAAGTTTTGATTCACAGATCTATTATTTTGTATATAGGTAGCATCATTCACCTTTGGTGAATTATTAAAGTGTTTCATATACATTTTGTGTTTTCTTTTTGGCAGGAAAACATTCGCACATCAGACATTTATTGAACACATGTCAGATACTACCAGTTTTAAGAACATCATATTAATCTTTATAACAACTCAAATTGCTTATTTTACAGATGAAAAAATTGAGACTTAGAAAGTTTAAGAAACTTTCTCAAGGCAGTAAAAATGGGGTTTTAGAATTGTAATCTAAATTTGCTTGACATTAAAACACTGCTGTTTTCATGATAGTACTAGTATACCTTTCTCATGAATAAAGTGCAGTATCTGTCATCAAAAAGTTTAAGTCTAGATGCATATGGCAAAATTTTACCTGACGTTGGGGAATTATTGTTTTATTATTATTTTTATAGTATTTATATGTTCATTTAGCATTTTAGCCACTTTAAGTGTACAGTTCAGTAGTGTTAAGTATCTTTACATTGTTGTACAATTAATCTTCAGAGCTCTTCATTTTGCAAGACTGAAACCCTTTAATCATTAAACAATTACTCCCTATTTTTCCCTCTTCCCAGCCCCAAGAAAACACCATTCTCATTTCTATCTCTTTGAATCTGAATACTCTAGATTTCTCATATAAATGGAAGTATGCAGTGTTGGCCTTTTTGTGACTGATGAATTTCACTTAGCATAACATCTTTCAGATTCATCTATGTTGTAGCATGTGTGAGAATTTGCTTCTTTTAAAGGTGAATAATACTCCATTGTATCCATGTATCATGTTTTGTGTATTCATTCAACTGTTGATAGACACTTGGGTTGCTTACACCTTTTGGTTATTATGAATAGTTTTGCCTTAAACATGCTATACAAATATCTCTGAGATCCTGCTTTCAGTTTTTTGGATATATAGCTGGAAGTGGGGTTGCTTGATATTATGGTCATTTTATTTTTAATTTTTTCTAGGAATTGCTATACTGTTTTTCATGGCTGTTGTACTTTCTTACATTGTGAGCAACAGTGCTTCAAAGTTTCCAATTTCTCCACATTCTCACCTGTGGTGGGATTATTTTGCAAAGGCTAATCAATCACATTATGGATATGTTCTGGGCTCATTGCATTTGTTAATAAAATTTTTAATTGTTTGAGAGAGAGAGAGAGAGGATGAGAATGAGTTGGTGAGAGGCAGAGAGAGAGGGAGACACAGAATCTGAAGCAAGCTCCAGACTCTGACCTATGAGCACAGAGCCTGATGTGGGGCTGAACCCATGAACCGTGGGATCATGACCTGAGCTGAAGTTGGACAATTGACCAACTGAGCCACCCAGGTGCCCCTGGGCTCATTGCATTTTAATTTGGCAATTTCTTCATACCAACAAAGCTGCACTGTTGATAATTTATGTTCAAAGGGATAGCTTAGCCGTGATTGGTAAAGGAATATGATTTTATGTTCATTATACTGTGCTTATGAAGTTGGTAATAGATTTTTGAAACAAGATTAGAGGACAAAAATGTAACTGTTCAATTTTAAGTTAATTAAAACCAAAACTAATTAGGTTGCCCTGTTGGTCATATTTTGTTTAACAAAAATTTGGCTCTACTTGATTAATATTTCTAGGTCATTTAAATGCATGTAATTTACAGTTTCATGCCTACCAAATGAGAACAAAGACATGTCTTTAATAATTAAAAAATATAATCTAAAACTATTAAATAGTAAAAATTTTCTTGAGAATGTTTTAGGGGAGAATTCAAAATTATATACACTTTTTGTCCAGTAATAATATTGAATCTATTAAATATGCATTGTTGCATAACAAATCCCCATGTACTTTGTCGATTAAAACATGACACATTTACTATTTTACAGTTGATATGGGCCAGATGTCCAGGCGTTGCTTAGCTCGGTTTTCTCCTTATGGCGTACTACATAGCTGTTATGAAGTTTTCAGTTGTCCTACATTGTTATCTGGAGGCCTGATTGGAGAAGAACCTACTTCTAAACTCCCTCAGATTATTGGCAGAATCCTTTCTTTGCAGTTGTAGGCCTGAGGACCTTGGCTTCTTCCTGGTTGTTAACTGGAGGCTGCTCTCAGCTCTTAGAGTCTGCTATGCTTGCTGGGCTTCCTCAACATGACCACTTCAATCAAGCGAGGAAGGAAAGTCTCTAGCATCTTAGGTAACACAACACAGAACTGAGATCTCATCAATTTTGCCATATTTTGTTGATTGGAAGTAAGACGGATCCTGTCCACTCTCAAGGGGCTACAGATTATACAAGGAATGAACACCAAGAGACATGGATAATGTGGGCCCATTGTAAAATCTGTCTGCCACATTGATCAGTTTGGAGGTTTTTTTTTATTATGTCATGGGATTAATTCAATATACAGACATAATTTTATTCTAGGCAGGAATGGACAACCTCTAAGTTTAGATCTAATATGCTGGAATTACTTAAATGAAGTGAAAAATTGAAGAACTCTTGTTCCTAAATCTGTCAGTGGTTAATCTACAAAAGTGAAGCATATTTGAAAATAAAAATTTTCTTTAGATTTGAGCTTCTTAAGTTTTTACCACTGGGTACCACATAAATATAATGCTTTTGTTTATGATGTGGAATTTGTGAATCCTAGAGACTACTTGAAAGTTTATAATACTATCAAATTTGTTGTAAAGACTATTGTCCTATGTATGTTTTGTTAAACATTTACATCACCTATATTTCTTCTCACCTTGTAACTTGTTCTTCCTTACTTGTTTATCTCTCTACTTTCTTCTTCACTGTATAGTTGAACACCCAGACATGAGATTTCTTAATTAGTTCTGAATTTAACATTGTGGGATAGGTGTATACTTAATAGGGTTATCATGGCCAGATAACATTTCTTTTACAAAACTATATGTACTTGTATGTGCATTTTTCCACACCGCCTCCAACTCTAAGGATTTGAAGGGAAAAATATTTTTTATTCTCAGTTTAGTTTTCCATAATGAAATGCTTTTGTTGTTAGTTGTATGAAATGACTGGTTTGAGATGACCCATGTGGTTTTCTGAAATCAGGTGAGTACTGCAGCTCAGTTTAGTATTACTGTTTTCCCAGAATCTTTCTTCCCCAGTCTTTTAAAGTGATTTATTTAATTATTTTTTGAGAAAATAAAAGTAATTTTAAAGAATTTTGAGAGACAAAGAGAGAGTGAACAAGGGAAGGGCAGAGAGTGAAAGAGACACAGAATCTGGAGCAGGCTCCAGGTTCTGAGCTAGCTGTCAGCACAGAGCCCAACACACAAGATCCTGACCTGAGCCGAAGTCTGACACTCAACCAAATGAGCCACACAGGCGCTCACAATTACTTTTATATGAGAGTCTGTTTACTTGAGTTTTGGAGTATCTGAATAAGTTATTTCTCAGCTTTCCAGAATCTTCTATAGAAAATGGCTTCTTCTCTATTTCATTCTTAGTTGGTGGAAACAGCATGTTTGCTTATCTCTTAAAAAATAAATTTTACTTTTGAAATAAAGGTTTCTTGTCACAGAGGATTCTGGAAATATTTTCATTTTCATACAGATGAAAATGACTTAAATTTTAGTAATTAATAAATGCTGAAGTCTTCTACAGGAATGAATATTCTTATATTGAAAATCTGGTACCCTAAAGGAGGACCATGGGGAGGGGAAGGGGGAAAGAGTTGGGGAGAGAGAGGGACACAAAACCTGAGAGACTATTGAATACTGAAAACTGAAAACTGAAAACTGAGGGTTGAAGGGGAGGAGGATGGGGAAGGGAGGTGGTGGTAATGGAGGAGGGCACTTGTTGGAAAGAGCGCTGGGTGTTATATGGAAACCAATTTGACAATAAACTATTTAAAAATTAAGAAAAATAAAGATGAAGGAAAAAAAGAAAATCTGATACTTTGTTGAAGGTAGATGAGGCGAGAGTAATTGAGTGTTCTGGTTTTAAAAATTATATCTGTAGACTGAAATGACTTTTAGGGTGTGGTGATCTCTTTGACTCATTCAGATTAACTTTATTTCTAGTTCTTTCAGACCTATGGATTCATGATAAATTTGTTATAAGATAGTATGAGTAGGAAGTAACCAGTGACTAAGATAACAGGAAAGCAGTATTACATTTTCTGCGTATAATCCTGAGAGTTATTGTGTACTAAAATTTCAGTTACCAAGACTCTGCCTTAGTATTGGTTTGTGAACTATTTTGCTAAATGTGCTGCTTCCTGTATGTTAATGATGAATCAGTTACAAGTGTTTTATTTTATTTTATTTTTTAATTGCTCATAGTATTATTTGTGCCTTTGAGGTAAGATAGTAGATGGTAGCACTATTTATTGAAATTGGGAACCCTGGAATAAAGCACATTTGTGTGTGTCTTTGTGTGGCAGTATCACCAATTCCTTTCCTGTACTGATTTTTTTTGAGAGAGGTGAGATAAGCAAGTGGAATTGTCAAAAGGGTGTCAAGTGGGTAGTTGGATATGTGGATCAGGAGCTCGGGAGAATAGTCTCTGAGTGAATATGAGTCATGTCAGTAAATTGGCTGTCTGGAGATATAGTGTAGAGTGAGATGAGAAGGTAACCTAAGTCCCTTTCCTAAGGATCTTCAATGTTTGATGGATACTGAAAAGGAACAAAAAAGTTAGAGTAAAAAAAGTGAAAGTATAATATCACAGAACATATACACTCAAATAAGAAAGAGTGTATGCTGCAGAAACATCAAGTAAGATAGGACTGATGGATCTGTTAGCAAAATAGAAATCATTGGTGACTTTATTTGGTATTCATTGAGTTTTTTAGAAGAAAGGTGCTATGTCCAGTTTAAGATGGCAATGGAAGTTCCTGAACTCACCTTTTCCCACAGACATACCAAATCTGTAACTACATATGGTATAATTCCCATTGAAATAGAACTAAAAACTAGCTGAACAGCTTCCTCTACAATGAGGGATAAAAGAGCCACATTGAGACAAATACGAGATGGGGTCTGGCCGAAAATCCCATTCGTGGTGCAGCAACAAACAATAGTGAGGGGTCTCACAGTCCCAGAGTCTCTCCCTGGTGAGTGATGGATTTGTGCCCCACATTGGGCATCCCAGTCCATGGAACATGTACCAGAGAGAAAAGGTCCTTAGAACATCTGGCTTTGGGAACCAATGGTGTTTATACCCAGGACATCTGGGAATCTATGGGGATCTGAGATACTACTTTAAAGGGGCTTGTTCATGGACTCATTTATCTGGGGAACTATCAGGAAGTCAGCAGTTTAAGAGGTTGAGTGGATTATATGTGAAGGCGATTCAGTTGCTAATCTTAGAGTCTGCTGGAAGGGCAGGGATCAGTTGTGATTTTCCTCATGGAAATGCTGGAGAGCACCATTTTTTTGCACTTTCCATTACCTAGCATAGGTGAGGTGTGGATACAACCTCGCCAAAGATGAGGATATGCCTTGCTGCCAATGCTCTTCTCCAGCATCACTAAACTGCATATCTGCCTGCCAGTTCTCTTTCCCTGCCATGCTAAAGTCATTGGGTGCCCACCCCCATATTATTTTACAACATGACTAAAACTGTAGGCTTGCACTGCCTACAACACTCTTTCCTGGCTTTAGTAAAGCCATAGTGGTGCCCACCCACCCAACCCCTCAGTGTTCTTTTCAGGACTTCCTAAATCCATGGACATGCCCCACCACTAGGGTCTCTTTTCCAGCATTACTAAATTTGTGGGCCTTCCCTGTTCCCAGCACTCCTTCATGGCCTCACTAAAGACATGGGCATACTCTGCTCGTAACACTCTCCTGCAACCTGCTAAAGGTGGTGTGTGAGTGTAGTCCACACAGGGGATGCCTCTTGATTCCGTGGCTCTTTTGATCGGAGGAGCTTGTGCTCTAGGGCTTTGCAGCATAACAATCAGAAAGATGGTTCTGGGCAGGATACCACACCCAGGGGACTACACAGCAGACTGAAACACACCTCCTCCAGTTTGCCCATGAAAAAGGCCCATTTCATTGTCCTGACACTTCAAGTGAGGCACAGGCTTTAGGTTTGTCAGAAAATCTAAAGGCTACACAGACACTCAGGGAATGTAGTCAAGGAGACAGCATCTTTGTGCCCCACGTTTGGCCTTGCCATAGCTCACTTGTGCCTCCCAGAAAGGAACTTCTTATACACTTGTATGAAGTCCTAATTCATGCAACGTTCACCCAGGGACAAATCCAGATCTCCTGTTCTGAAGGTGGGTAAGGTCTATGAATGTGGTCTGACTGTATGTATTTGCGTACTTTAAATGCTACTGCCTGCTGAACTGACTCTTTTTAAAATTCTTTAATGTTTATTTTTGAGAGAGTGTGTGTGTTTGTATGAGCAGGGGAAAGTCAGAAAGAGAGAGAGACACAGAATCAGAAGCAGGATTCAGGCTCTGAGCTGTTAGCACAGTTCAACGTGGGGCTCGAACTCACAAATTGCTAGATCAATACCTGAGCCAAAGTCAGATGCTCAACCAGCTGAGGCACCCAGGCACTCCTGGAACTGTCTTTCAATCAGACTGAACCTACGTGCTGAATGAGATCACTCCTTTTCAGAAACTGTCAGATTTTAGTATACCCTCAACAAGTGGGACCTATTAAGGGTAAATCAGGCTACTTAGACAATCACAAAGGTTTGAAAGATAGTCAAGAGCTAGGACAAAATAATGACAAGTTTTACCTTCTACACAAAAACACTCCTTCAAGACTAAGAGAAGTAGCTCTTTTGCCTAGTACATAAACACAATGTCAAGCAAAATGAGGAAGTGTAATATGTTCCAAACAAAAGAACAACAGAAAACTTCAGAAAAAGACCTTAATTAAATGAAAGTAAGAATCTTCCTGGTAAAGAGTTCAAAGTAATGGTCATGAAGATACTCATTGACCTTGAGAGAAGGGATGAACACAGTGAGAACTTCAACAAAGAGTTAGAAGACAGGGAAATACCAAACAGAAGTCACAGAGCTGAAGAGTACAATGACTACACTGAAAAGTACATGAGGGGGGGTTTAATAGTAGACTGGTTAAAGTAGAAGAAGAAAGCAAGGACCTGGAAGATAGGAAAGTAGAAGTAACCCAAAAAGAGCAAAAGAAAAAAATGTGCAGATAGTTTAAGAGACTCATGGAACAAGTGGAATAATATTTATATAATATGGCTCCAGAAGGAGAGAGGGAGAGTGGCAGAAAATTTACTTGAAGAAATAAAGGCTGAAAACTTCACTAATCCAGGGAAGGAAATAGACATCCAGGTCTAAGAAGCCCAGAGTTCCAAGTAAAATGAACCCAGAGAGGTCCACAGAGACATGATATAATTAAAAGTCAGAAGTTAAAAAGAATCTTTAAAGCAGCAAGAGAAAAACAAATTGCTGTATGCAAGGGAACCTCCATAAGACTGGGGGCTGTCTTTTGGGCAGAATTAAGCAAGCGAGAAGGGAGTGGCATAATATATTCAAAGTGATAAAAGGAAAGAACTTCCAACCAACAATACTCTACTTGTCAGGGTTATCATTCAGAATTGAGTGAGATATAAAAAGATTTCCAGAAAAGTCACAGCTAAAGGAGATCATCAGCAATGAACTGGCCTTACAAGAAATGCTAAAGGATCTTTTCTAAGCTGAAAAGAAAAGGAACTAAAAACAATAAAACATGTAAAAGTAAAAATCTACTTGGTAAAGGTGAATATATAGGAAGGTAGTGGATTAAACACTTATAAAGCTAGTATGAAAGTTAAAAGTCAAAAGTAGTAAAATTATATAATAATTAGTTAAGGGATACCCATAATAATGGTATGAAATATGGGGGCGCCTGGATGGTTTTTTTGGTTATGTGTCTGACTCTTGATTACCACTCAGATCATGATCCTGCAGTTTGTGGGATTGAACCCTCTGTTGGAGTCTGTATCTGCTTGAGATATTCTCTCTCTAAATAAATAAATAAACTTAAAACCTATACACACACACACACACACACACACAAGATATGACATGAAAACATAAAACATAAAGGGTAAAAATGTGGAGTTTTTACAATGTGTCCAGATTTAAGTGCTACTAACATAAAATTGACTGGTGTGTATAAAGACTGTTATGTGTGAACCTCATGGTAACTGCAACGAAAACATATTACATATACAAAATATAGTGATAAAGGAATTTAAACATATCACTAAAGAAATTCATCAAAACCACAAGGGAAGTGAGCAAAAGAAGAAAGAAAAAAACCAGAAAATAACTACAAAAACAACCTGAAAACAACAAAATGACAATAAGCGAATTCCTGTCAATTTCTTCAAATGTAAACAGACTACATATCCAATCAAAAGACTAGAATGGATAAATGGATTAAAATGCAAGCTTCATCTCTTGCCTACAAGGATTTTTAATATAAGGTCTAAGGACACACACAGTCTTAAAGTGAAGGGATGGGAAAAACATGAAAATGGAAATGAAAAGAAAGCTGGTGAAACTATATTCATATCAAACAGAAAAGACGAGACACAGACTGTAATAAAAGTCAAAAAAAGGGCATTATGTAATGATATAGAAGTCAATCCAACAAAAGGATATAAATTTGTAAATAGTTATGCACCCAAAATAGGAATATCTAAATATAAAAAGCAAATAATGACAGACTTAAAGGGAGAAACTCACAGCACACAATAATAGTAGGAGGTTTTATTACCCCACTTACTTCAAAGGATCATCTAGACAGAAAACTCAGTTAGGAAACATTGACCTTAACAGACATATTAAACTGGATAGATTTAATAGATACATATGGGACATTTCATCCAAAACAGCAGAATACACGTTCTTTGCACATGCATATGGGACGTTTTTCAGGATGGATCATATGTTAGGTCACAAAACAGGCTGCAATATATTTAAGAAGATTAAAATCATATTGAGCATCTTTTACAGTGAGAGTGGTATGAACCTAGAACTCAAATGCAAGAAAATGGGGGGGAAATCACAAATATGGAGACATTAAACATCATGTTACTGAACAACCAACAGTCACTGAGGAGTTTAAAGGAGAAATTTAGAAAAAGCTTGAACAAATGAAGATGGAAATACAACTTAACAAAATCTATGGGAGACAGCAAAAGAATTTCTAAAACAGAAGTTAATAGCTATACAGGCCTAACTTACGGGCAAAAATTTCAAGTAAATAACTTCACACTTACAGGAAATGGGAAAAGAACAAAGCCAGAAGTTAGTAAAAAGAATGAAATACTAAAGATCAGAAATGAAATAAATGAAACATAGACAAAAAAAGAAAACAATAGGAAAGATCAGTGAAACTATGTCCTGTGTCTTTGAAAGGATAAAAAAATTGACAAACCATTAGGCAGACTCACCAAAAAAATAAGAGAGAAGGCTTAAATAAGCAAAATCAGAAATGAAAAAGCTACTACAACCGATACCACAGATATACAAAAGATCATAATATACTGCTATGAATAATTACACCAACAAAGTGAAAAGGGAAGGAATGGACAAGTTCTTAGAAACATACGATCTTCCAGAGCTGAATTACAAAGAAATAGAAAATCTGTATAGACTGATTACTAATAAGGAAATTGTATCAGTAATCAAAAATCTCCCAACAAACAAAAGTCCAGGACCAGACAGCTTCATTGTAACCTCTACCAAACATTCAAAGATGATTTAACACCTATGCTCTCAAACTTTTACGAAAAATTGAAGAGGAAGGAATGCTTCCAAACTAGCTTTACCAGGAAAGTCATTAATCTTATACCAAACCCAGAGAAGGACATGATAAAAATAAAATTATAAATTAATATCTTTGATGAACATAGATGCAAAAATCCTCAACAAAACATTACCAAATTGAATTGAACAACACATTCAAAGAATCATTCACCATGACCTACTGGAATTGATTCCAGAGATGTAGGGATGGTTGAACATCTGCAAATCAATTAGCATAATACACCACATTAAGAAAATGAAAGATAAAACTAATATGATCCTCTTAATAGATACTAAAAAGCTCTCAACAATGTGAATATAGAGGGAATGTACCTCATTATAATAAAGGTCATGTGTGGTGACAAAACCCACAGAAACACCATACTCAGTGATGAAAAGCTGAAATCATTTCCACTAAGATCAGGAATGAGACAAGGATATGCACTCCAATCCCTTTTATTCAACAGAATATTGGAAAATTTAAACATGGCTACTAGGCAAGGAAAAATAAATAAAAGGAATACAAGTTTAAAGGACAAAATAAAACTTCCATTATTTGCAGATTGCATGATGCTGCCTGTAGAAAACCCTACAGACTCCACCAAAAACTTTTAGAAATAATAAATGAATTCAGTAAAATTGCAGGATACCAATACAGAAATTAGTTGTGTTTCTATACACTAATAACTAGCTGCCAGAAAGAAATATTAAAATACAATTCCATTTACAATAGCATCCAGGAATAAATTTATCCAAGGAACTGAAAGACCTATACACTAAAAACTATAAGACATTGATGAAAGATATTAAAAGCATGAATAAATGGAAATATATTTTGTGCTTATGAATTGGAAGAATTAAAATTGTTAAATGTCCATAGTAGTAAGAAATCTACAAATTCAGTGCAATCCTTATGAAAATTTTAATGGTATTGTCACAAAACCAAAACAAATAATATTAAAATTTATATGGAACCACAGAAGACCCTGAATATCCAAAGCAATCTTGGAAAAGAATAAAGCTAGAGGGATCACATTGTTTGATTTCAGACTATATTATAAAACTATAGTAATCAAATCAGTGTGGTATTACCATAAAAACAGACATATAAATCAATGGAACAGAAGAGAGAGCCCTTAAGTAGACCCACACATGTATGGTCAATTTATGAAAAAGGAGCCAAGAAAAACAATGTTCCAAGGACAGTCTCTTGTATATATGGTTTTGGGGAAACTGGACAGCCACATGTAATAGAATAACACAAGACCAGTGTCATCTGCCATGCACAGAAACTAACTCAAGATGGATTAAAGTTTTCAATGTATGACCAGAAATCATAAAACTAGAAGATAGGTGGCAAGTTCCATGACATTGCTCTAGGAGATATTTATTGGCATCTGGCTCTAATGGCAGTGACAATGAAAGTAAAAGCAAATAAATGAGACTACATCAAACTAAAAACCTTAGGCACAGTGAAGGAGACCTCAATGGGAGAAAATATTTGTAAATCATATATCCAGCAAGGGACTAATATCCAAAATATACAAATAATTCATGCAGCTTAATAACAAAAAAGAAAATAATTTGATTAAATTGGCCTAGGATTTGAAAAGGTTAACAAAGAATGCATACAGATGTCCAATTGGCACATGAAATGACAGTCAAAATTACTAATCATCAGGGAAATGAAAATCAGAGCCATAATGAGATATCATCTCATACCTGTCAGAATGGCTATTATCAAAAAGAGAAGACAACATGTGTTAGATAATGTTAAAAAGATAATCCTGTACACTCTTGGTGGGAATGTAAATGGTATAGCCACTATGGAAAACAGTATGGAAGTTTCTCAAATTAAAAATAAAACTACCATATCATCCCACCTCTCCACTTCTTGGTATTTATCCAAAGAAAACAAAACACGGGGCTCCTGGGTGGCTCAGTCGGTTGAGCGTCCGGCTTCAGCTCAGGTCATGATCTTACAGTTAATGGGTTCGAACCCTGTGTCAGGGTCTGTGCTGACAGCTAACTCAGAGCCTGGATTCTGTCTTCAGATTCTGTGTCTCCCTCCCTCTCTGACCCTTCCCTGCTCACACACACTCTCTCTCTCTCAAAAATAAATAAAACATTGAAAAAATTTAAAAAAAGAAAACAAAACACTAATTATATATATATATATATGTATATATATATATATATATATACACCCCTATGTTCATTGCAGTGTTATTTATAATATCAAAGATAGAGAATCAACCTAAGTGTCATCTATGGATGAATGAATAAAGATGTGGTATTTATACACCTTGGAATACTACAGAGCCATAAGAATAAGTAAATCTTGTAATTTGCAACAACATATATAGACATTGATGGTATTATGCTAAGTGAAATAAGTCAAAAACAAATCCCACATGATTTCACTTACATGTGGGATCTAAAAAACAGAACAAATAAACAAAATAAGTACAGAGAACAGATTGATGGTAATCCAAGGGAAGGGAGTTAGGGTGTGGGCAAATGTATGAAGAAAGTCAATTATATGGGGATGGATGGGAGCTCAAATTATTTTGGTGATCATTTTTGTAGTGTATGCAAGTATCAAATATCTTTGGTGTATACCTGAAACTAATGTTATTTACCAGTTTTACCTGGGTAAAAAACAGGGGAAAAAATAAAGATGCAAATAAAATAAATAATACTGGCTCATTTTGTTAATAAGCCTACTGTAAAATTTATATACAGTAAAATTCACTCATTTTTGTGTATGTTTCTGAGTTTACATAGGTACATAGAATTGGGTAACCTCAACCAGAATCAAGATACGAATATTCCCATCACCCTACAAAATTCCCATTGCTGCCTCTGTAGTTCACCCCACCTGTAGCTTCACCTATGACAACTGCTAAATCCTGCTCCATACCTTATAATTTTACCCTTGCTATAATGCTGTATCAGTGGAATCATATAGTAGCCTTTTCAGCGTGTTGTTTTTTCTTTACAATAATGTATTTGAGGTTGATTCATGTTGTTGAATGTGTCAAATAGATCATTCCTTTTCGTTGCTAAGTATTATTCACCTTCCTTTATTTCTTCCCCCTGGAAAATAGTGATACAAATGATTTCCCTATAGGTTTGCATTTTTCAGTGTGTCATATACATGTACTTGTACATTTACCATTTTGGATCTGTGATTCATTCAGTTAACACAATGGATTTAAAATTTATGCATGTTGTTGAAAGTATCAATAGCTCTTCTTTTTAATTGATGAGTAGTGTTCTTTCTCCCACCTACCAGTTGAAGGACATCTGGAATGATTCCAATTTTTGACAATTACAAGCAAATCTTCTGTACACATTCATGTATATATTTTTGTATTAACACAAATTTCCAAATATCTCAGGTAAATATTCCTCTGTTTTCTGACTTCCATGATCTCTCATGAGAAATCTGCAGTTACTCAATTTGATGTTTATATGTTTGTTTCCTCTCACTTCTCTCAAGACTTTTCCCCATTTTCTCTTTTGTTTTAAAGTAGATTAATTAAGATATGCTTTGGGGTGGTTTTCTTTAATTTTATCCTTTTTGAGGTTTACTGAGCTTCTTTACATTGTAAATTTATATTATTCACTCTATTTGGGAAATTCTCAGCCATTTTTAAAAAACAGCTTTACTGAAACACAACTCACATGCCATACAATTCACCCATTTAAAATGTGTAGAGCAGGGTCCTTGTTGATGGTGTAGGAAAATCCTAAACTCGACTCCTCCCAGAGGCACGTCATATTTATATATATGTGTATAGGATCATTTCTCTCTGCAAAGGATTTGAAAACTTGATGGAATCCTCTCCACAACAAAAGATAAAAGGACCACATCAAAACAGATAGGAGAGTTAGAGACATTGTCTTACAAAAAAACCTCACTCATCAGCACAGCAATACACAGAAGGGAGGAATCTCACCAGACAGGTGCTTCTTCCTGAGGAGCAAGGGATTGGTGCCCTACATTATACACTATGGCCCCTGCTGTCTGCACCAAAAAAGATGATCCCCTGGAGTGTCTGGCTCTGAAAACCAATGGGGCTGAGGTCTGGGAGTGCCAAAGTGTTGTAGGACACTGAGATTCCCCAGCAAGCACTGTTCTTGCTTGCCTCAAAACCCAGCTAAAAAAACAGCAGTTCCAAAAGTATCTAGATTATACGTAAAGGAGATTAATTTATTTATTTGGGATCTTCTTCTGGAGGATAAGGAAGCAGTTGAGATGTTCCCTGGAGAGAGAGATGCTGGTGGATGCCATTATTGTGCTTACCACATAGCCTGCTAGCAGAGGTGGACAGGCTTGAATGCAGCATCCTTCTACCACCTTGCTGGGACAGTCAGGGTGAGCAGTTATGACACTTGCTGAAACTGGAGAAAGCATGGATATTTCCTGTACTCCTCAGTTCCTTTCCTGAGGTGGAGAAGTGTGAATGGTCATGGAGTTCTTCCACTCCCTAACTAAAGTCCATAAGGACAGGTGGTCATGACATTCACCCACACCCTGCCTGGGGCTGGGGAGTATGAGTTGTGACCTTGTCCTACAGTTTCCAGACTAAAGCCCATGTGCATGTGTGTACAAAGGGTCTTTGAATTGTTGAAGTCTGTAGGTGCCTGCAGACATGTTTCCAACATTTGCCTTCTGAAGCCTCCAAATGTGACTCACCCGATACACTCTCCATCTGCCTTGGTAGAGCCAGTGGGACCATGGAAACCACACAGAGGGTACCGTTTGATTGCCTGGCCCTGGTGGCCAAGAGGGCTAGAATTTGAGAGCTGTACCTGAAAAGACAGTACTTGGCAAGCCATAAGGGCACTACACATAGAACAGATTGAAATACAGCCCCAGTCTTCCTGTGTAAAGACCCATTAAATTAGCCTGAATCTTTAGCCTGAGGAAAAGATTTCTGATATCTACACATGTAGAGCCTGAGGCACATCCAGGAAATGTAAGAAGGAAGACTCCATCTTTCACACTCTCTTGGCTTTGTTACAGTGTAAGAAGACTTCCCAGAAAAAGGGGTATACACTCTCTTAGAGCCCTGAGTTTTGCAACTCAACCCAGGAGACACTTCTAAATCTCCTGGTCTGGAAGCAAACAGGGATTATGGTTATAGCCCCCACGGAACTGTATATATTTGCATACATTAAAAGCTGCTGCCTGAGGGTCTGGCTTCCAATCAATCTGAAACTAGGTGCTAAATGAGGTTCATCCACTTGGATTATTGACAGGCTTTGACATAGTCTCAGAAATGGGGGCATATCAAGAATAAATTAGGTGGTTTAGACAATCATAAAGTTTCAAGAGACAACTAGAGCTAGGGCAAGGTTGAATGTGGAGTACCATCACCTATGCAATTCGACTTCTTCAAGCCTGAGAGAGGTTGCTGTTAAACCTCATAGAAACAAACACATACAAAAGCAAAATGAGGATACAAAGAAATATGTTCCAAAGAAAAGTACAGAACACTTAGAAAAAAGATCTAATATTATGGAGATAAGAAATTTACATGATAGAGAATTCAAAATAATGGTTACAAAGAGGCTTACTGATGTTGGAAGAAGAATGGATGAACAAAGTAAAGTGATCAAAGACAAAATGCCAAAAGGAAGTCATAGAGGTGAAGAATATAATAACTGCATTGAAAAACACAAGAGGGTTGTTCAACAGCAGACTAGATAATGTAGAAGTATAGATCAGTGAGCTGGAAGAGGAAGCAATGGCACTCACTTGTAAAGAGTGGGAAGAAGAAAAATATATATAATGAAATATGAAGTAATATAAGAGACCTTTGCCAGAATATCAATTGTAGAAATAATGACTAAAAGTTCCCCTAATATAGGAAAGAAAACAGACATCTACATCCAGGAAGCCCAGAGAATTCCAAATAGAATGAACCCAAGGAGAGCCACACCAAGACATATTATAATTAAAATATTCAAAGCTAAATATAAAGAGTAAATCTTATAAGCAGCAAAAGAGAAGCAAATTATTGCATACAAGGAAACCTCATAAGGCTATCAGTGGATTTCTCAGCGGAAGCATTGAAAGGCAGAAAGGAGTTTCAAACTGACATATTCAAAGTGATGAAAGGGAAAAAAATAAACATATTTTACCCAGGGAAATAATCATTTCCGCTTTGAAAGAAAGATAAAGAATGTTCCAGAGAAGCAAAAGCTAAAGGAGTTCATCACTACTAAATTGGCCTTATAAGAAATGTCAACAGGACTCTTTACTCTGAAAATAAATGGCACCAGTTAACAACAAGAAAACATACAAAAGTTAAAATTTCATTGTAAATGATAAATATAGACTTAAGGAAATGGTTATATCACTTATAAACTTCTATGAAGATTAAAAGGGAAAAGTAATAAAATTAAATAAAACTATATTTATTAAAGAAAAATAAAAATAAAATCGTTAAAATAAAAAGATGTTAAAAGTGACAAAACATAAAATGTGGGGTGAGAATTAAAAATGCAGAATCATGGGATATGTTCAAATGTAAGTTGCTAGCAACTTAAAATAGACTGTTATATGCATATACGTTTACCTCATGATAACCACAATGCTAAATCTGATACAGGAAGTTTTCAGCTTTAAATGTTTATGAGCTCTGGTTCTGGCCTCCAAAGGAAGCTGTATTTACCAAGGTCAAAATGATTTGACAAAACCTCAAAAGATAGGCTCCATTTATGGCCTAAAAATACATTGTATATATCCTGCATTAAAGAAAATTAAACTTTTAGACAAGATTAAAATCTTGAATTATATAAGAAAAGCCTTAAACAGTGTATTTAATTCATTTTTAATGTAAAACAAAATATTTTAGGTGAAATATATACTTCTTGAAGATAGTTTACTATTTTTGAAATCCTTGAGTGTTGCTAGTTACTTCTGCATGGTCAATATTGTGATATATTCTGTATGGTTATTTTACTAATGCAAATTCAAGTCTGTTTTTGATAGGAAAAGTGAACACCATTCCTTGTAAATACAAGTGCTGTGTTTCCTTGTCTCATTTGATTGTGTATATTATCTCTCAAATTTTTAGAATTTGGTTAACGGTATTTGAAGCCTGTTAAAATTTTATTTAATAAATTATGAGCTTGTTAAAGACTGAATATTATGTTCTGCTTTCCCTTAAAGATATAATTTTAAAGTGTTGATTTTGTGTTATGATTTTGTGTTATTCCGCTATTTCTTCTAGAAATTATATAGAAGAGAAGTTCAATCTCCTTACCAACCAGCTTGTGGAAAACCAGATGATACTTTTTGTTTTGACTCTGAATTCACTGCAAAAACACCTAAAGGTAATCCATGTTTGTTTATATGTAACATCAGGGTTTCATTCGATTAGATGATTAAAATCAAATTAGTCTTTTAAGTAAAAACTAAATAAATTTTAAGTTTGCAGATAATTGATTACTCTTTATGAAAGTGAAGATCTTATATACAGCATTGTTGGGCATCTTTCAAACAGAGGATTTAAATAGGAAATATTTATTAAGGAAGCAGGGCTACAGCAAAAGGTAAAAAATATTTTTCTTTCTTCTTTTAAAAGTCCCTTGACATGCTAATACATTATAGGGTAAGGGGTAGGAGGTAAGACATGACATATATGACGGACTCTTAAAATTTATAATTTAATAAGTTCTACTTATAGTAGCATCTATTTCATTTGCTCATTCAGCAAATATTGAATGCCAACAAACATTGAAGGTACTAAACAGTGAAGATGCAGCAGTAAACAGAAGAGACAAAAATTATAATCCGTGGAGCATGCATACTACTGTGAGAAGAGAGATAATATACAATAAATCAAACACATTATATACTATGTCGGATGGTAGCATTTAATGGCTTCTTTTCTATTTCAAGAAATGTTAACATTTAATATCACAGAATTCTGTGTAGTTCTAATTACATAACATTATTTGGATATTAGATTCTCCTGGTTTGCCTTATTACTAATAATTTACAATAATTTTTAAGTAATTTTTAACTTCAGAATTTATCTCTATGCATAATATGATTTAAAGATGTTTCAGTTTGTTTTGGAAAAAAGGCAGATAGTAATGAACCTTTGATTATATTTATGTAATATCATCTGGCAAGAAAAATATAATGGCTAGTTGATTTATTGTGTTGGCTTTGGGGATCTAGAAAACTTAAAATTTAGGATCAGTTCAGAATCTCTTTAAACCTTTTATAAATACTGATAAAACTTCTCTAAAATGAGTTTTTTTTAAAGATTTCAGATTAATGCATATTTAGCAGGGAAATTAAAGAAAGTGAAAATATCTCATTCTCCTTAGTATTTTACTTTTTAAAAAACAGATAAATGGAAATTCTGCAAAATTTCCTGAAGTATATGAATTAAAAGAGGATATTGGTGTTGGCTCTCATTCTGTTTGCAAGCAATGCATACATAGAGCTATGAACATGGAATTTGCAGTGAAGGTATTATCTGAGTCTAAGTCTTTTCTTTTGTTTTATAAATAAATTACATATATAAAGTTAAATTACAGGTTAACTGGTAGACATTTTTTAGTGAAGCAAATGGAGATAGGAAAGATAAAATGATGGGGGAAAAGCCCTAAGACTTAATATTTTCATTTGAATTTATAAGACTTTATTTTGGAGGAATGATATATTTAATGAATATCTTGTTTTAAATAGTTTTATTTTAATATAATATATAAAAATCTTTCAATCATGACAATTACTGTCACATTTGAATCACACCAGTTGGTATAGTTTCACTTATCTAGAATATGTTAAGGAAAGTGTTCTTTTTTATTGTTAAGTTTCAGTTATAGGAAAATTTTAAATGTTAACATAATGCGAAGCAAGTATCACTCTTGAGTTTTATATGTTTGCTTAAAATATGACCAAATTGAAAATATTTCATTCATTTTTAGACAAAGAAAATAATTTAGTTTTCTCTGAGATTTTTGTTGACTTATTTCTTAGATCATTGACAAAAGTAACAGAGACCCTTCAGAAGAAATTGAAATATTGATGCACTATGGACAACACAACAACATTATTATTTAAAGGACGTAGGTGTTTAAAATTTATACATCAGCAATTAAGCTAATGAAGTTATGACTTGGCACTTTATTTTCTTTTTGAAACTTTTCATGTTTATGGTATATTCTACTTTTATGTCACAGAATCTCAAAATTTTTTAATTTGCCACTTCATTTCTTTTATTCCCCTGTGATTCTCCTACCCTTCTTATACAACATCAAAAACGAACTATGATGATAGGTAAATGAGAGTGTCCTGATTACTTGAATATATTCTGGCTCATTAACTAGTCAACATTATAATCAGCACCATTTATTATCCGATTGTACTATATCTATAGAAGCTAGAGGAGATTGGGAATCTGCCAAATTCTAAAATATTTTACTTTCTTGATTATACAGTAAATAGCTATAACATTATGGATTGTCTTAAGTGAAGTAGTATTATGCATTTTGATTTTTAATCTTTAAGGAGTAGTTCGATATACATAAACACACACACACATCTCACATGCTCTAAGTGTAAGGATACACATATTTTTCTTATTTCTTCTTCCTAATATATTATTTGAATTCAACAAATATTTAAGAAACCATATCAGATACTAAATTGTTGGGATGGCATTTAAAAACAATATGTTTACTGCCAGAAGAAAACTTAATGTTAGTTGGGAAAGAAGTGGCTAAAACAGTAAAAAATGAGATGGATTCCATTTTAGAGGCACAGACTCCTGTTGTTTTATTTATATCATTTGATGAAGTATAATGTACAACTTCAAAAATTAATAAAATTATATGCTTACTATATCTCAAGACTGTGTAGGAGGTTGTTTAGCCAGTTTAATCTTCAGTACAAATTAGCCTGTACTATATTAACAGTAAAAGGATAATGTCCTTTTTTAAGACTAGAGGTTCACTAGAAAAGGAAAATAAATATAATTTTTACATTTAAGAATTATAATTAAAAATAGTAACATTAAGGGGCACCTGGGTGGCTTAGTCGGTTGAGTGTACGACTTTGGCTGAGGTCATGATCTCACAGTTCGTGGGTTCAAGCCACACATTGGGCTCTGTGCTGACAGCTCAGAGCCTGGAGCTTGCTTCGGATTCTGTGTCTCCCTCTCTCTCTCTGCCCCTCCCCTACTCATGCTCTGTTTCTCTCAGTCTCAATAATAAATAAACATTAAACATTAAAAAAATAATAACATTAAAAAATTTTTAGGTTTATGATGATGTTAGATATGTTTACCTTGTTATGGATTTGATGAAAGGAGGAGAACTACTTGATTGTATTCTCAAAACAATGTTTCTCAGAACGGGAAGCTAGTGATGTATTGTTTGTAATAATTAAGACAGCTGACTATCTTCATTGTCAAGGAGTAAGTTGTAGTTATATACTCCCCTTCAATTCTAGGACTTATATTTTCATAAATATATATCTAGGAAATGCCACCCAAAGTGAATTAATTTTCCTGTAATGTGTATTTCTATAGAGGATATTCTAATAAAACTCATAATGTAGTAAAGGTTATAGATTTAGGAAATTGGGTAATACTTTATTCTCTTCACTCTGCTTGTTGCCTTGACTTAAAAGCATATTAGGGGCTCCTGGATGGCTCAGTCGGTTGAGCGTCTGGCTTTGGTTCAGGTCATGATCTCGCGGTTGGTGGGTTCGAGCCCCACGTCAGGCTCTGTGCTGACAGCTCAGAGCCTGGAGCCTGTCTTCAGTTTCTGTGTCTCCCTCTCTCTCTGACCCTCCCCCGCTCATTCTGTTTCTCTCTCAAAAATAAAAAATAAAACGTTAAAAAATTTAAAAAGGCATATTAGTTTTAAAAAGTGGTCTGAATTATATAAATGTATCTGATCTTGACTTTGAAATTATTAAACCTAATAAAACTTAAAAGTCAAACAAAATAATTAGCCAAGGATATGTTGTCAACATTATTCAAATTATCATGTATCTAGTATATAAAGTTCTGGCAGTAAAAAGACTGTATAAATTTTGGGGAAAGGTATGGATGACACAGTGTTACATTAGTTTCAGGTGTACCTCATAGTGATTTAACAGCTCTATACAGTATGCTATGCTCACAACAAGTGTAGCTACTATCTGTGACCATACAATGCTGTTACATTACAAGTGACTGTATTCCCTATGCCACACTTTTTATTTCTGTGACTTACTCATTCTGTAACTGGAAGCATGTGTCTCCCATACCTCTCACCCATTTTGCCCATACCACCACCTATTACTATCTGGAAACCACCATCTTGTCTCTGTATTTATAGGTCTGATTCTGCCTTTCACTTATTTGTTATTCATTGAGTTTTTTAAATATATCATTTAAGAACAAAATTAGATGGTATTTGTCTTTCCCAGTCTGACTTATTTTACTTAGCCTAATACCCTCCAGGTCCATCCATGTTGTTGAAAATGTCAAGATCTCATCTTTTATGGCAATAATATCCCATTACACACACACACACACACACACACACACACACCCTATCTTCTTTATCCATTCATCTATGGATGTACATTTCGGTTGCTTCCATATCTGGTTATTGGAAATAATGCGGCAATAAACACAGGGGTGCATATATATTTTTCAGTATATCTTTTTCAGTTAGTGTTTTTGTTTTCTTTGTGTAAATACTACTGGAATTATTAGATCATATGGTATTTATATTTTTATTTTTTTGAGGAATCTCCATACTGTTTTCCACACTGGCTGCACCAATTAACTTAACATTGCCACCAGCAGTGCATGAGGCTTCTGATTTCCCACATCCTTGCTAACACTTGTTATTTCTTGTTTTTTATTCTAGCCATTATGATAGTTGTAAGGTGATAATTCTTTGTGGCATCAATTTGCAATTCCTGATGATGAAATGTATCTTTTCACATATCTGTTGGCCATCTGTATGTCTTCTTTAGAAAAATGTCCAGAGGACTATATATCTTGACCCTTGCCAACCCCTCCTACAAATACAATAGCAAATTTGGATTCTAAATATTTAAAGTATAATATATTAAAATTTGTAGTTGAGGAGCAGGCCTGTTATTTTGCTTCCTATATCTTCATAAAGAAAGAAAATGAATTGAGTTATGAAAAAGGTCAATTTTTATTATATACAGCTATACAAGGAAACGAAGTCACAAATAATTTAAAATTTTCAGTTTGAGTCAGTCATAATTGTACATCTATACTTGCTTAAGCTGAAAACACTTAAAAATTAACAATTAAGAATTGGCACAATGAAAATACTTTATAGGTCTCTTTTATAAGAAGGAAAAATAAGGCAGTATTCAGTATTCAGTGGTTTAAGAGAGTATATCTTCAATATTTTGAAATATAAAATGCATAGTGCTAAAGGAACAATTGTATTATAAATTAATTCCTTGATTTTTGTTACCAACACTCTCTAAGAAAAGTGTAATCAGAATTTTTGAGAAAAGTAAAATGATAAATTTTTTCATTATTATTTTAATTTATACATTTATTTATTTTTAATTTAAATTCAAGTTATTTAACATACAGTGTAGTATCGGTTTCAGGAGTAGAACCCAGTGATTCATTATTTACAAGTAACACCTAGTGTTCATCTTAACAAGTGCCCTCCTTAATGCCCATCACTCATTTAGCGCATCCCTCCACCCAGCATCCCTCTAGCACCCCTCCTGTACCCCCAGTTTTTTCTCTGTATTTGTGTCTTTTATGGTTTGCATCTTTCTCTGTTTTTATCTTAGTTTTCCTTCCCTTCCCCTATGTCCATCTGTTGTATTTCTTAAATTCCACATGTAAGTGAAATCATATGATATTTGTCTTTCTCTGCCTTATTTCGTTAGCATAATACACTCTAGTTCCATCCACATTGTTGCAAATGACAGAATTTCATTCTTTTTGACAGCCAGATAGCATTTCATTGTGTAAATATATATATACCATATCATCTTAATCCATTTATCAATGGATGGACATTTGGGCTCTTTCCATAATTTGGCTATTGGTGATAACATTGGGGTACATGTGTCCCTTCAAATCAGCATTTTTGTAGACTTTGGATAAATTGCTGGTAATGCAATGACTGGGTCATAGGGCAGTTCTACTTTTAATTTTTTGAGGAAACTACATACTGTTTTTCAGAGTGGCTGCGCCAGTTTGCATTCCCGCCAACAGTGGAAAAAAGTTCCCTTTTCTCCACATCCTCTCCAAATCTGTTTTTTTCTGAGTTAATTTTAGCCATTCTGGAGTGAAGTGGTGTCTCATCATGGTTTTTATTTCTACTTCCTGGATGATGAGTGACATTCATCATCTTTTAATGCGTCTGTTAGGCATTTGGATGTCTTTGCAAAGGGGTCTATTCTTTTCTTCTGCCCATTTCGTCATTGGATTATTTCTTTTTTGGGTGTTGAGTTTGATGAGTTCTTTATAGATTTTGGATACTAACCCTTTATCTGATACCCTGTTTGCATTTTGTCAGTTGTCTCTTAGTTTTTTGATTATTTTCTTCACTGTGCATAAGATTATTTTTTATCTTGATGAGGTCCCAATAGTTCATTTTTTATTTCATTTCTCTTACCTCTGGAGACATGTCTAGTAAGAAGTTCCTCCTCCAGAGGTCAAAGAGATTGTTGCCTGTTTTCTCTTCTAGGATTTTGATGGTTTCCTGTCTCACATTTCAATCTTTCAACCATTTTGAGTTTATTTTGGTGCATGGTGTAAGAAAGTGGTCCAGTTTCATTCTTCTGCATGTTGCTGTCCACTTTTCCCAGCACCATTTGCTGAAGAGACTATCTGTTTTCCACTGGATACTCTTTAATGCTTTGTCGAAGATTAGTTGTCCATATATTTGTGAGTCCATTTCTACGTTTTCTATTCTGTTCCATTGATCTATGTGTCCGTTTTTGTGCCAGTACCATACTGTTTTAATGATTACACCTCTGTCATAGATCTTGAGGTCTGGAATTGTGATCCTTTAGCTTTGCCTTTCTTTATCAACATTGCTTTGGATATTCAGGGTCTTTTCTAGATCCATACAAATTTTGGCATTGTTTCTTGTAGCTCTGTGAATAATGCTGGTGTTATTTCAATAAGGATTGCATTGAATGTGCAAATTGCTTTGGTAATATAGACATTTTAACAATATTTTTTCTTCCAATCCATGAACATGGAATGTTCTTCATTTCTTTGTTTCTCCTTCAATGTCTTTTACCTTTTTGGTTAGGTTTATTCCTAGTTACCTTATGATTTTTGGTGCAGTTATAAATGGGATTGATTCCTTGTTTATCATTCTGCTTCTTCAGTACTAATGTGTAGAAATGCAACCAATTTCTGTACAATTATTTTATATCCTGTGACTTTACTGAATTCACCAGTCAGTTCTAGCAGATTTTTGGTGGGGTCTTTCAGGTTTTCCATGTAGAGTACCATGTCATCTGTGAAGAGTGAAAGTTTGACTTCTTTGCCAGTTTATATGCCTTATATTGCTTTTTGTTGTCTGATTGCTGATGGTAGGATTTCCAGTACTATGTTGAACATCAATGGTGAGAGTGAACATCCCTATTGTTTTCCCGACAATTTTTCCCCATTTAGGATGATATTAGCTATGGGCCTTGCATATATGGCTTTTATGATATTGAAATACGTTTTTTCTCTCCATACTTTCTTGAGGGTTTTTATCAAGAAAGGATGCTGAATTTTGTCAATTGCCTTTTCTTCATCTATTGAAAGGTTCATATGGTTCTTATCCTTTCTTTTATTAATGTGGTGTATAAAATTGATTGATTTGTGAATATTGAATGAGCCATTAAGCACAGAAATAAATCCCACTTCATCATGGTAAAAATCCTTTTAATGTACTGTTGAATTTGATTTCCTAATATCTTGTTGAGAATTTTTACATCCAGGTTTATCATGGATATTGCCCTGTAATTCTCCTTTTTAGTGGAGTCCTTGTCTGGTTTTGGAATCAAAGTAATGCTAGGTTAACAGAATGAGTTTGGAAGCTCTCCTTCCATTTTTATTTTTGGAACAGTTTGAGAATATGTAATAACTTTGCTTTACATGTCTGGTAGAATTCCCCTGGGAAACCATCTGTCACAGGACTCTTCTTTTGTTGGGACATTTTTGATAACTGATTCAATTTATTTGCTGCTTGTTGGTCTATTCAAATTTTCTATTGCTTACTGTTTGAGTTTTGGTAGTGTGTGAGTATCTGGGAATTTGTGCATTTCCTCTAGATTGTCCAGCTTGGGCATATATTTTTATAATATACTCTTATAATTGTATTTCTTGGTGTTGGTTGTGATTTGTCCTGTTTCATATGTGTTTTGACCTATTTGGATCTTCTCTTGGTTATTTTTGAGAATTCTGTGTAAGGGTTTATCAGTTTTGCCTATTCTTTCAAAAAACCAACTTTTAGTTTCATTGATCTGTTCTACCATGTTGTGAGGGTGTGTGTTTGTTTGTATATCATGTATTTCTGCTTTTATCTTTATTATCTCCCTTCTTATGCTGCCCTTTTGCTTTATGTACTGCCCCATTTCTAGGTCCTTTAGGTGTAAGGTTAGGATGTGTATTTGGAACCTTTCTTACTTTTCCTATTAAGCCTGAATTGCAATGTACTTTCCTCGTAGGACTGCCTTTGCTGCATTCCAAAGTGTTTGGACTGTCATGTTTTTATTTTCACCTGCCTTCATGTACTTTTTACTTCATCTTTAATTTCCTGGCCACCCATTCATTCTTTAGTAGGATGCTTTGTAACTTTCATGTGTGAGGGCTTTCCAATTTTTTTCTTGTAGTTGACCTCAATTTTTATAACATTTTGGTCTGAAAAAAATATATAGTATGATCCTAATATTTTATACCTATTGAGGTCTGATTTGTGATCCATTATGTGATGTGTTCTCCAGAACATTCCATGTGCACTCAAGAAGAATGTGTATTCTGCTGCTTTAGGATGAAATCTTAAGAATATATTTGTTGGGGCACCTGGGTGGCTCAGTTGGTTGAGCATCCGACTTTAGCTCGGGTCATGATTTCACAGTTCATGGGTTCCAGCCCCACGTTGTGCTCTGTGCTGACAGCCCAGAGCCTGGAGCCTGCTTTAAGTTCTCTTTCTTTCTCTTCCCCTCTCTTGCTCATGCTCTGTCTCTGTTTCTCAAAAATAAACATTAAAAAATTAAGAAAAGAATATATTTGTTAAGCCCATCCAGTATAATATGTCATTCAAAGCCATTGTTTCCTCTTTTCTCCTTAGATGATCTGTCTGTCCTTTGCTATAAGTGAAGTATTAAAGTCTCCTATTATTATGGTGTTATTATCGATGAGTTTCTTTATGCTTGTTATTGATTTACCTATTCAGGTTTTCCAATTTGGGGAAATAAATATTTACAAATTTTAGATATTTGATAGATAGACCACTTAATTATGATGTAATTCCCATCTTCATCTTTTGCTACAGTCTTTGCTTTAAAATCTAGTTTGTATGATAGAAATGTGGCTACTTTTGGCTTTCCTTTGACATCCATTAGCATGATAGATGGTTCTCCATCCTCTCACTTTCACTCTGCAGGTGTCCTCAGGTCTAAAGTGAGTCTCTTTATGGAAGCATATAGCTGCATCTTGTTTTTTCATCTGTTCTGATACCCTATACCTTTTGATTGGAGCATTTAGTCCATTTACATTCAGAGTGATTATTGAAATATATGAATCTAGTGCCATTGTGTTATGTGTAGGTTTCATGTTTTCGGTGATGTTCTCTGGTCCTTTGTAGTCTTTGCTGCTTTGATATTTTCTTCCCCTCCACTCAGAGAGTCCTTCTTAAAGTTTCTTGAAGGGTTGCTTTAGTGGTCATGAACTCCCATAGTTTTTGTTTGGGAAAGGCTTTGTCTCTCCTTCTATTCTAAATGACAGCCTTGCTGGATAAATGATTCTTTTATCATTTTTTTATCATTTATCAAATTTTTATCATTTAAGGTTCCATATTTTTCTTATTCAGCATATTGAATATTTCCTTTCACTCCTTTCTGGCCTTGCCAAGTTTTGGTGGACAAGTCTGCTGCTAACCTTATATGTCTACTGTATGTTAAGGACCATTTGTCCCTAGCCACTTCAGAATGTTCTCTTTATCCTTGTATTTTGCAAGTTTAACTACAATATGTTGTGGTGTTGACCTGTTTTTGTTGATTTTGAAGGGAGTTCTCTGTGCCTTTTGTACTTGAATACCTGTTTCCTTCACCAGATTTGGAAGTTCTCAGTTATAATTTGTTCAAATAAGCCTTCTGCCCATTTCTTGCTCTTCTTCTTCTGAGTCTCCTATGTTCTGAGTATTGTTTCATTTCATGGAATCACTTAGTTCTCTAATTCTCCCCTCATGATCTAGTAATTTCATTTCCCTCTTCTTTTCACCTTATTATTTTCCATAATTTTACCTTCTATTTCACCTATTCTCTTCTCTGCTACTTCCACCCTCACTGTCACTGTGTCTAATTTCCTTTGCATCTCATCTATAGCCGAAGTTCTTAAGTCTTTGATCTCCACAGCAAGGGTCTCTCTTGTGTGTTTTATGCTTTTTTCAAGCTCAGCTAGTAGTCTTATGACTGTTGTTATAATTTCTTCTTCATATATATTGTTTATATGTGTTTTGAGCAAGTCCTGGATGTGATATTTTTCTTTTAGTTCCTTTGTTTGTTTTTTTAATCTTAATGTATTTATTTTATTAATAGTTTATTGTCAAATTGGTTTCCATATAACACACGGTGCTCTTCCCCACAAGTGCCCTCCTCCATCACCACCACCTCCTTCCCCCCTCCCCCTTCCAGTTCAAACCTTGGTTTGTTTTCAGAGTTCAATAGTCTCTCAGGTTTTGTGTCCCTCTCTCTCCCCAACTCTTTTTCCCTCTCTCTGGTCCTCCATTAGGTTTCTCCTGTTCTCCTGGTAGACCTATGAGTGCAAACATATGGTATCTGTCCTTCTCCTCCTGACTTATTTCGCTTAGCATGACACCCTCAAGGTCCATCCACTTTCCTACAAATGGCCAGATTTCATTCTTTCTCATTGCCATGAGAACACATCTTCTTGATCCATTTATCAGGTGATGGACATTTAGGCTCCTTCCATGATTTGGCTATTGTAGAAAGTGCAGCTATGAACATTGGGGTACATGTGTTCCTATGCATCAGCATTTCTGTATCCCTTGGGTAAATTCCTAGCAGTGCTATTGCTGGGTCATAAGGGAATTTTATGGATAGTTTTCTGAGGTACCTCCACACTATTTTCCAAAGCGGCTGCACCAGTTTACATTCCCACCAGCAGTATAGGAGGGTGCGCATCTCTCCAAACCCTCACCAGCATCTATAGTCTCTTGATTTGTTCATTATACCCACTCTGACTGGCGTGAGGTGGTATCTCAGTGTGGTTTTGATTTATGTTTCCCTGATGATGAGTGATGTTGAGCATCGTTTCATGTGCTTGTAGGCCATCTGGATGTCCTCTTTGGAGAAGTGTCTGTTTATGTCTTCTACCCATTTCTTCACTGGGCTATTCGTTTTTCAGGTGTAGAGTTTGGTGAGTTCCTTGTAGATTTTGGATACTAGCCCATTATCCAATATTCCATTTGCAACTATCTTTTCCCATACTGTTGGTTGCCTAATAGTTTTCTTGATTGTTTCCTTTGCAGTGCAGAAGCTTTTTATCTTGATGAGGTCCCAAGTATTCAGTTTTGCTTTCATTTCCCTTGCCTTTGGGGATGTGTCAAGTAGGAAATTGCTGCAGTTGAGGTCAAGGAGGTTGTTTCCTACATTCTTCTCGAGGGTTTTGAAGGTTTTCTGTCTCACTTTCAGGTCCTTCATCCATTTTGAGTTAATTTTTGTGTATGGTGTAAGAAAGTGGTCTAGTTTCATTCTTCTGCATGTTGCTGTCCAGTTCTCCCAGCACCACCTGCTAAAGAGGCAGTCTTTGTTCCATCGGATACTCCTTCCTGCTTTGTCAAAGATTACTTGGCCATACATTTGTGAGCCCATTTCTGGGTTCTCTATTCTATTCCATTGGTCTATGTGTCTGTTTTTGTGCCAATACCATACTGTCTTGATGACGACAGCTTTGTAGTAGAGGGTAATGTCCGGGATTGTGATGCCTCCCATTTTGGTTTTCTTCTTCAATATTACTTTGGCTATTTGGGGTCTTATGTGGTTCCATACGAATTTGAGGATAGCTTGTTCTAGCTTTGAGAAGAATGTTGGTGCAATTTTTGATGGGCATTACATTGAATGTGTAGATTGCTTTGGGTAGTAATGACATTATCATAATGTTTATTCTTCCAATCCATGAGCATGGAATGTTTTTCCATTTCTTGGTTTCTTCAATCTCTTTCATAAGTTTTCTATAGTTTTCATCATATGGGTCTTTTACATCCTTGGTTAGGTTTACTCCTAGGTGTTTTATGGATTTTCGTGCAATTGTGAATGGGATCAGTTGTTTGATTTCTCTTTCCTTTGCTTCATTATTGATGTAGAGCAATACGACTGATTTCTGTACTTTGATTTTGTATCCTGCAACTTTACTGAATTCATTGATCAGTTCTAGAAGGCTTCTGGTAGGGTCTGCCGGGTTTTTCATGTAGAGTATCATGTCATCTGTGAAAAGTGAAAGTTTTACCCATTCTTCTCAAACTATTCCAAAAAATATAAATAGAAGGAAAACTTCCCAACTCATTCTACTAAGCCAGCATCACCTTGAAACCCAAACCAGACAGAGACCCTACCAAAAAAGAGAACTACAGACCAATATCCTTAATGAATACAGATGCAAAAATACTCAACAAGATACTGGCAAATCTAATTCAACAGCATATAAAAAATTATCCGTCATGATCAAGTGGGATTCATTCCTGGGTTACAGGGCTGGTTCAATATTCGCAAATCCATCAATGTGATCCATCACATTAACAAAAGAAAGGATAAAGACCATATGATCTTGTTGATAGATGCAGAAAAAGCATTTGACAAAATACAGCACCCTTTCTTAATAAAAACCCTTGAGAAAGTCGGAATAGAAGGAACTTACCTAAACATTATAAAAGCAGTTTATGAAAAGCCCACAGCTAATATCATCCTCAATGGGGAAAAACTGAGAGTTTTCCCCCTGAGATGTGATATTTTTTTAATCTTTCCTTTGGGCAGAATTCTCATGTCTTCTAATTTTGGCTAAGTTTTTGTCTCTTGCGTGTTTTAAAAGCTTATTATGTTTCCTGTACTTGACAGTACTAATATATTAAAAAGGCATCATACACTGTCCAGGACAGGGCACTTCAGCAGGTTTTTCTGGTGTATGCTGTTTGCACTCTGCTGTTTCATTTTGGCTATTGTTAGTCCTCTGCAGATCTCTTCCTGCCTTGCAGTGGTGGAATTTTGGGTTTTTACCTAGGTATGCTTTGTCTTGTTTGTTGAAGGAACCCTGGGGAAAAAAGGGGGTGGCCAAAGCCTGATCCCATAAAAAAGAGAAAAAGAAAGGGAATGCATGTGCATGTGTATACACACACATATACACACACAAGAAAAAGAGAGTCATATAACTATAACGATGATTCCAAAGAAAAAGGAAGAAAAAAAAGTAGAAGGAAAGAGAAATGAAAAAAAAAAAAGAAAAGAATGTTTAAAAAAAACAGTCCAATCCAAGGAAAAGTTAAGGATGAAATAATAATAATAATAATAATAATAATAATAATAATAAACAACTATGAGTCAATTATAAAACAAAATAAAAGAAGGGGAGAAAAAAAGAAACAAAAAATGTCTGTTGGTGCCTAGCAGGTATTAGCTTTGCTGGTCTGGAAAAAGAGGTCAGCTGTGTTGCCTTGGAATCAGTCTTGCCCTAGTAAATAAGCAGTTGCTTGGCATGGACGTGAAGGGTTTGGTGAAATTGGGGCCAACCTCCACTAGTGGTTGCTTTGTTGCTCTCTGAAATCTCACCATGTTCATTTTGGTGGAGAAAATGGCACAACCTCAATCTTTTGTCCCCAGAGCAGGGATCTCAAACCTCACTATACAGGCAGCCTTTACAGAATAACGAAGTGTGCCACGACTATCCTGCAACTTCTCCTAGGCTCATGGCTAGGATTCAAAACCCAAAATCTTAAAGACATGGCAAGGTGCAGATTTGCTCCCCTCCTCTGAAGTAGAGCCTCTCCACCGTGCTGATGAAAGGCTTTTGGCTGGCACCTGCAGGGTCTTTTGTCCTCAGGGAGGCAACAAACCTACTTCCAAAAGTACTCCAGGAAAGGGACTGTTCTTTCCCAGTGCACCCCGTAGATGTCTACACGCTCTGTACTCCAGGCCAGGTCCTTCCTCCCCAGGAGTATGTGCCAAGACTCCGCCCTGGAGAAGATCTCATACTTCCAAAATCTCAGAGTTTGAGCTTCAACAGCTGTTTGCAAAAATGAACTTAGACACTCAGTACTTCTTGCTCTCCAGTCCCTGGTCCACAGAGGCTTTCCTCTTGTGCTAACTCACACTTTCTCAGCCCCTCTGTCTCTCCCTTTTGTCTTTCTCAAAAAGGGTTCCCTCCTCTTTGAGGCTCTGAATTTTTCTGTCCCCAAATCACACCCATGAACCTTGGATTTGCCAAGCTGTCTCGCTCCAACTATGGAGATACTTCTGCCACTCTGCAGATCTATTTCTTGGGTATTCCAAGTAATCTGACCTCATGCAGCTGTATTTGAGGGATATTGAAAGGCCAGGGTCTCCTTACTTCTCCGCCATCCTGATTTCTCCTCCTCTTTATTTTAGAAACCTTCAGGTTCTTACATCAATTAAATAAATTAATGACAGACATATATTGGGCATTACTTCATACCAGATATTGTAAAAGGTGTTGCAGATTCAAGCATGAGTAAGACTTGTTCTTTACCTTTAAATAAAGATAATACACTTTTAGTGTAATAAAATGCTGATTAAATATAGGACTAGAATAAATGAAGTATATAGTATTGGTAGGAAAATCATCACATAGGGAATTTTAGAATCCTTTTTATTTTTAGCATTTTATTTTGTTCTCATTGTTTCTGATTTTCTTCTGAGAGTTTCAGTCAGTGAAAGCATGTTTTTGTTTTACTTCATTGATGTAGTTATAATAGCCACTTCATGTTTACAATTGTTTATATTTGTTTTGTGAATTTCAAATAATTGATTTTTATTGAGATATAATTGACATATAATATTATATAAGTTTAAGATGAACAATAAATTGATTTGATACATTTATATACTGCAATTTGATTAACACTTTGTCATTAGTTAGCAGTCTCATCATGTCACATACAATAATAGCCACTTTAAAATCATCTGTTAGATCCAGTATGGTTTATCCTGGACTGGGAATTGATTGATTTTCTCTTTTCTTGAAACTGTGTTCCATTTTCTTGGTTCATTGTTAATTAGATAATTTTGGATTATGTACTATACATTTGAATATTGTGAAGACTTTTTGTAATGATATTTTTCTTCAATTATTATTATGATTATTTTATTTGTTTTCGTGGATAATTTTCTTGGCAGGGTTTGCACTGAAAACTCTTTGCTTTGGGGGCAGCAACTCTGGTCTCCGTTATCTTTTATCTTTGTATGAATTACATTGAGCCTCTTCTGTACATTTTTGATTCAGGGATCCGTTTTTGGCTCTTTTCCATACAGAACCCCTTCCAAGCATTTATTGTTTTCTAGCATCTCTTTTCTGTTCGTCCAGGCCAGAAAGGCCGGGCTTTTCCACGTGTTCACAATCACTGTGTGACATAAGAACTACACTTAACCCTAGGCTAAAAGACAGAGATATGAGAGCCTACTAATAGCTCTCTATTTTTCCTCCTTCAACAAAGTGTATACTTTCTATCAGAGTCTGTCTGCTTCTGTCCATTCTCCAGTGCCTTCAGGTAGTTGATTTTTTAAATTGTGTTCAAGTTTTAGAGTTGTTTATTGTAGGGAGGAGAGCATTGAGTAGTGTCTTAGTCCATTATTTCCAGAAGTGGAACTGAGAATTGAGTTTTGATATTTTGAGATTGGAAATGGTTAAGGAAACTTGTGGTTTGAGTAGAAATGGTAACATCTATTGGATAGAGATGTTTTCTTTTATATACTATAGGCTGTCAAGGCTAGCAACATTGGAGAGAGTGTCATTTTTAAATTTTATGATTTAGAAAGTTCTTTTTCCTGGAAATATGTTAACGTAAGATGTGTTACTTCATGGATATATAGTTCGCTGTAGAAATGTATTTTTTTCTTTTAGGTTCAAGGTTGTTCATTGTGATCTTAAACCTAGTAATATTTTATATATGGATGAATCAGCCAATGCAAACTCCATTAGGATCTGTGATTTTGGGTATGCAAAACAACTTCGAGGAGAAAATGGATTTCTCTTAACTCCATGCTACTCTCCAAACTTTTTAGCACCTGAGATATTCTTTAAAAGTTTAGTATTGTCTTTTGTTCTTTTCTTTTAGTTGAATATGTATAATATCATGTATGTGTTATAGTTGATACGTAAAAGCTGAGTTATCTTATCCTTTCCCACCTATGAAGCTTTTTAACTCAGGAATTCTGGTAACTCTTAATGTAAATTTTCAGACTAGTAACTTGTATCTGAAACTAGCCTGAATATATAATAATCAGACTATTATATTCTGTTGTTATGTACTAGCATCAGAATCATGCGTTTTAGAGCTGGGAGGGAGAATAAAGATAACCCCATCTTCAATATTAAATATTCTAAATGAAGTCATTGAGGCCCAAAGTACTTACATAACTTTTTCAAGACCGGCAGTCACATAGTAATAAAACCAGGGTAAATTTGCAGATATTTTGGTTTGTGCTGAAGAAGAGGAAATTTATATTTAACATTATATATAACATATAAGGGTAGTGCCATCCCTCATTGTCTTTAAGATCTAATTCCTGGAGAAAACAGCTTCACAGGGATATTTGTAAGCAGTGGGATTTTCTGGGCAAATAATATTCATATGTAGATTTTAGAGGGAAGAATCAGGAAAGGTGATTCTGGGGAGGTTAAAGGGTATAGGTTTCACTTTTACCAAGCTCCTACAGTCAGTTCTGATACTGGGGATAGGAGCTTTGACAGTAGCAACTCCAACAGCAATGAAAGTATGATTGATAAAAAATGAATCAGGGATGAAATTGGCCATATAAATATTTGTTTATAAACTAGAAACTGTTATATGCTATGAATGATGATAACTCATATGAATTATCATATATTCAGCACAAATCAAAATACACAAAAATCTTCACATTTGAAAAATCAAATTTGCCAAGACAGAGAAGAAACTCGAAATAATTTGAGGATGTATTCTTATGTCATCTCGTGTGTATGTTTTCTGCTTTTTTAATAGTTTTTAATATCAAATATCCCTTTCAAGATAACATTTCACATCATATATAGCAAGACATTCATATTTGAATATCAAGAAATCTGTATTTTAACATAGCTATTAGAAAAATATTGATGTAAAATTGGCATGCAGTGTTATATTAGTTTCAAGTATGAAAATAGTATATCTAATAATAAAAATAGAAATATAGAAAATATAAAAATAACATTAATAATGAACAATTCCCATAATAAAAATTTATTGTCTTCCTTTAAGATGTTGATGTTGAACAAGAACCATAACACCTGCTTTACAAGGTTTTTATGATAAGTGGTTTGCCATATAAAAATTATGTACATATCCAGAAAATGTAATTTAATCTGTTTCAATTAAAAATATAGAAAAATAGATGTGCAAATTTTTTATCACATTACAATATATAGAAACTATATTTCCAAAAATAAAAATTGGAACACAAACATGATCTAAGAAGGGGTTTTGCACAGCTTCTAGGTTTAAGAGATATAACTTAGACATTGAAAAGTTATATCCCTTTCTAGTATATTTTAATGGTTTTATAGGGAAAAGAAGATGGAATATTTGAGAGTTGGGCTTTTATGTTAAATATAGGATACATATTCATCATAAGCATTCTAACATTTATGCAGTAGACACATAGACGAATATATTATAACCATTTTAATGACTGAATTCTTAATATTGATTTAATCTTGTAGATCTGGAATGATGGAAGCTTCTCAGTGGAAAAAAGTTAGGGGTAAATGTGTCCCAAATGAACATCTCAAAATCAGACATTGAAAAGAAAAATAGAGAATATATCTGTATTTAGATTAATGATTAGATAAATACTTTAAGATTAGTCGGGAGGTAAGCATTTTTAAATGACTGGAGATCCACAGAGTAGAATTTAGCCCATTGATGCTTTTTATCTTAACAGACTGCTGTTGTATTATGACATTCTCATCATTGTAATAGTGAAGGTTTTCAAGTGGGCATCTGAAGACCATTTCTCCATAACTAGTGCTTGAACTTGTAATACCCAAGATTCCAATATCGTCCTATAACCCAGAAACCACCAGGGAGACCAAGTCATGCATGCAAAAACAAAGGGCTTTTATTATGGGCTTAGGCTGGCGGAGCCTAAGCTTCAGGCTCACAGACTTTACTGGCGCAGTGGATTCATGCTGAGAGCAAGCCCCGAACATGGCGGGTCAAGGGCTCTTTTAGGAAGGCGGCATTACAGGAAATGGTGACATAGGCACAGTGATCCAATCCCTACCCCCCCTATCAATACTGGCAGTAACTTTAACCATACATTGATACTTTTAGTGGGAGTCAATCACAACATTTAGAGTATTGACCAATCACAGAGTGGGCCCAGAGTGGGCCTCACATAGGGCATGACTAGGACCCTCACGTAGGCCTGACTAGTCTTAAGCAATAGGTGATTATCTTATAACCTCCATCTTTAGGCCCACCCTTAGAAATGTTAAAGGTCTTAGCTGGCCTTTCCTGATTGCGTGTTACAAGGGTGGTCCCTCCTTCTTTGGTCAACGTGTGCCCTTCTATTGTCTAATGATTCTGAGAAGCCGAATTCAGGCCTGCATCCTTACGAACTATCTTTGCGTGGTCTTTGTATTTTCAAAATACTTTTTGCTTTGAGAAAGACAGAGACAGTTTATGAGTGTGGGAAGGGCAAAGAGAGAGGAAGAGAGGGAATCTTATGCTTCACATTCAATGCTCAGCACAGAGCCTGATGGGCTTGATCCCATGACTCTGAGATCATGACCTGAACTGAAATCAAGTCAGATGCTCAACCAACTGAGCCACCAGACTCCCCTCAAAATACTTTGATAAGTTTTATTATCAAATGCTGAAGCCTCTGATAAGCAATAAATTAATATTTGTAAAATTTTATGAATGAAATACAGAGGTTTTGAGTAATATTTGTTTCTAAATTTCAGACCTTTTTAAAAATTAGTAATAAAGTATATAAAATACATTATCTTTTAAACTAGAATCAGAAAGACTCAAGTATCCATGCAGATATTTGAATAAATAGTAGCATTTATGGGGGTATAAATTCATTATTTCATCACAGTAAATAGAGTGTTTGTTAAAAGATATTCTAATGAGTATGCATTCACTTTTTGATAGGTATTAATCTGATCAATCTCATAAGGTTTACTTAGTAGATATGTTTTTCTACTAAAACTATGTTGCATGACACCCTCGGGGTCCATCCACTTTGCTACAAATGGCCATATTTCAGTCTTTCTCATTGCCGTGTAGTACTCCATTGAATACATATATACCCAATTTGACAATAAACTATTATATTAAAACTATGTTGCAAAAATTAATAATTTCAAAAAACATTTTATTTTTTTATAAACTAAACACATGATATTTTCCCACTAATATTTAATATCAACTGAGGTCTAAAAATGATCCTGAGTTAAAGGAACATATAGTAAATTGGAGGGAAGTTGTGTGATGTGAGTGATTTAGCTATACCTCATTATTTATTAGAGGCTTTGTGGTCCCTACCTGTGTTATGTATATAAGCCAATTATATAGGTATTTTGATAAACCCTTTAGCTTCTCAAGTTTGCATATATGCTTGTTCTTGTAAGTACATTTTGACTAAGAAAAAATTATATCTTGAGTTTTAAGTCAGTTACTCATTAGTCATGTATGGCAATTGTCAAACCAAACATTAATATTTTTTAGCCTTTTATAAATGAAATGTCCATGCTCCTGGTTATGCATTAATAGTATTTTTGTTTTGTTTTTATGCCTAAAAGCATTTGCAGAGGGCTTATTTTTTTATATTTTTAGTTTTTTATTTAAATTCTGGTTAGTTAACATACAGTGCAATATTAGTTTCAGGTGTACAATATAGTGATTCATCACTTCCATACAACACCCAGTGCTCATCACAAGTGCACTGGTTAATCCCCATCACCTATTTTACCCAGTCCCCCACCTACCACCCCTCTGGTAATCATCAATTTGTTCTATATACTTAAGAGTCTGTTGCGTGGTTTATTTCTCTTGTCTCTTATTCTCACCTTTGATCCTTTGTTTTGTTTCTTAAATTCCAAATATGAGTGGAATCACATGGTATTTGTCTTTCTCTGACTGACTTATTTTGCCTAACATAATGCTCTCTACCTTGCAAGTGGCAAGATTTCATTCTTTTTTATGGCTTAGTAATATACCATTGTGTATATATACAACTTTTTTTTATTTATTCATCATTCAATGGGCACTTGGGCTGTTTACATAATTTGGCTATTGGAGCTATTGCTGCTATAAACATTGGAGTGCATGTATCCCTTTGAATTAAGTATTTTTGCATTCTTTGAGTAAATACCTGATAGTGCAGTTGGTGGATCATAAGGTAGTTCTAATTTTACATTTTGAGAAACCTCCATAATGTTTTCCACAGTTGCTGCACCAGTTGCATTCCCACCGAAAGTGTAAGAGGGTTCCCTTTTCTCTGCATCCTCACCAAAACCTGCTATTTCCTGTGTTGTTAATTTTAGTCATTATGACCGGTGTCAGGTAATGTTTCATTGTAGTTTGATTTGTATTACCCTCATGGCGAGTGATGTTGAATATCTTTTCATGTATCTGTTAGTGATCTGGATGTCTTCTTTGGCAAAATGTCTATTTATGTCTTCTACCCATATCTTAACTAGATTATTATTTCTGTTTTTTGGGTGTTGAGTTTTATAAGTTCTTTATAGAGTTTGGATACTAACTCTTTATCAGATATGTCATTTCCAAATATCTTCTCCCATCAGAAATTTGCCTTTCAGTTTTGTTGATTTTTTTCCCTTTGCTATGCAGAAGATTTTTATTTTGATGTACTCCTAATAGTTAATTTCTGCTTTTGTTTCCCTTGCCTCAGGAGACACATTTAGAAAGAAGTTACGAAGGTCAATGTCAAAGAGGTTACTGCCTCAGTTCTTTTCTAGGATTTTGATGGTTTCCTGTCTCTCTTTTAGGTCTTTCGTCTATTTAGCATTTATTTTTGTGTATGGTGTAATAAAGTGGTCCAGTTTCATTCCTTTGCATGTTGCTTTCCAGTTTTCCCAACACCATTTGTTGAAGACGCTTTTTCTCATTGGATAGTCTTTCCTGCTTTGAGAATGGTAAATTGGCAATAGACTTGTGGGTTCACTTCTGGGTTTTCTATTCTATCCTAACGATCTATGTGTCTTTTTTTTTCTTTTTCCCAGTACCATATTGTCTTCATGACTACAGCTTTGTAATATGACTTGAAGTTCAGACTTGTGATGCCTCCAGCTTTGCTTTTCTTTTTCAATGTTTCTTTGGCTACTCGAGGTCTTTTGTGATTCCACACAAATTTTAGGATTATTTGTTCTGTGAAAAGTGCTGGCGGAATTGTGATAGGGATTTCAATGAGTGTTCGATTGCTTAGGTTAGTATAGACATTTTAACAATATTTGTCTTCCTATCCATGTCATACTTTATTTTTCAACAAACTATCCTAACTTCATAGAGAAAACTCACATGAATATATAATAAATATATTATTTGATATTATTAACACTAGTCCCAAGAACAAAAATCATCTATCTAAATTATTGCATAAAAATTAATGAGCCCATTCAGAATCAAATGTGTTTTTATGATCCATATTATATCCATAAATATACCACTCTTTCCAATACATAAGTCTTGGATGTAAAATATAAATTCATTTTGCTTTCATAAAAGCATATATCATCTTACCATCTTTTGCATGGTAAGAAGGCAATTATCATTGATATTAAATGCACAAGCTCTAGAGTAAGAATACCTACTCTACTACTTACTAGTTTTGTGATATTGGGCAAAATATATGACATTTGCTTTAGTTTCTTCATCTTCATAATTGAAATAATAATATCTACCTCATAGAGTCAGTGTCAGGATGAAAAAACAGTACTGTGTATAGTACATATTAGGCTCTTTATACATATTATCTTATGTTTTGATGTCTATGTCTGGTTTTTATAAGAGTAGGAGTGGAAACTCATTGGAATCAGGGGTCATATATTCAAAATTGTTTTTTTTTATGACTTTTGTTACTTAATCACCTTATTAATAGCCATTTATTCAATGCTTGCTAATTGCAAAATATTTTGCCTTTAACATTAAATGAATCTATTTTTGAAAACATTTACATGACATCAGTTTTTAAATTGTGAACATTTGTGAGATAATGGAAGTACAACAACTGTCTTTTGGATGAGAAAATTGAGTTTATACTGAGTAATATCAGCTAATATGTATTTCTTTCTCAGGTTCTTATGCAACAGGGCTATGATGCTGCTTGTGATATTTGGAGCCTGGGTATACTTTTTTACACCATGCTGGCTGGGTAGGAAACTTATATATTCAAAATAATATGCATCATAATTTGAATTTCTTCTGTGTATTTTTATCTGGAAAGAAATGAACAGATGAAAATAGCCTTAAAATAAAATGGTACCAAAATTTAAAATAATAGGTATTGTTTATTTATAAAAGGTAAAAAAATGAAATGTTTAGTGAGGTACTCTTCAGATATATGATTAAGACAATTTTCAACTAGAATTAAAACTTTTAAAATTAAAACATTTTTATTTTGATATTATACATTCAGTGCATTAATTTTTAAATGTCTACATTTTACATAATTTGTATACATTACATAATAATTTCTTTTTTTCAATGTGTACTTGCCCACTGAGAATATTGATATTGAGTTAATATTTTTATTGTCTTTTTATCTTTTTTATTAATAGTTTATTACCAAGTTGGTTTCCATATAACACCCAGTGCTCTTCCCCACAAGTGCCCCTCTCCATGACCATCACCCGCCTTCCCCTTCCCCCCTTCCTCTTCAGCCCTCAGTTTGTTCTCAGGATTCAAAGGTCTCTCATGTTTTGCCTCACTCCCTCTGCCCAACTCTT
>PJEM01002974.1:0-25053 GCA_004023845.1 Helogale parvula | reverse complement strand
GTGCTGTTGTACTCTTAATACTGTGTAACACTTTTATTTAGAAATAAAAATTTATGGCTGTAGAAAAAAGCTATATTTAGCAGGCCATTACATAGAATGGAATTTGAAGAATTATAATGTAATTATAAAATGTACTTAGGTGTGGCTTTTTAAAGAAGGCATTTAGTAAAATTTAAATATGCTTCACATAACAGGAACTTTATAAACAGAGGTTATAAATATGGTGACTCTGCATTATATATTGGCTTGGGGGTAATTGCTTATCAGTGTATTCCACATACGTTTAGATGTACTACAGCAAGTTATAGATCACAGCAAGTACTAAAGATAAGAGTAATTATAAGTTTCTATATGAACTGCAATTAGGGCTATTGGTTTCAAACCAATGGGTACAATTTCTAGATTGCTGCTTTCAAATATTTGCTTTATGACTAACAAAATCATTTTGTGCGTGAGTGTATGTGTATATACTTAGTGTTATCTCTACCTAATTGTTACATGAGAGAATTAAGACACTAGCATATTAAGATATCTTCCTCATACTTCTTAACCATAAGTCTTTTTATCCCCAAATTTGAATACCTTCTTCAGTTCCACCTGTAAGAATGAAACAAACTGATCACTTTTTTATTCTATATTAATTTTTAAACTGCTTTAACATTATGCAATGTATTTGTCTTCCTGTCCATGAAGATTGATCCACATAATAATTTTATTAATAATGAAAGTTTTTGTTATATTGACATATATTTAATGCATTATTTATAGACATTAATTAAAAATATTGTTAACCTGTTTCAATGGATAATACTGTTAAAATGCTAGAGAATAGTTTGAACAAATCACCAAATACAGTCTAAATATATAAAGTTAACAATTTCTTTATAGTAGGTATATTTGTTTTACTAACTTATACCTGAGAATATAAGCTGCATGTTTTATTCTGGTCTAATTTTAAGCCTATACATCACAAGAAAATCCATCTTTATTTTATATTCATTTGATTAGATGATCAAAGGAAAACTATGTATGTAAGCAAGATTTTATGTTATTAAATAATCCATTATATTCATTTTTGAAATATAAAATTTGATATGAAGGCAATAGGAAATACTAGATAAGACTCTGAAATAGCTATAGTAAATATTTGCATGTTGTCTTCTATTAATCACTTTCAATTAGATTTTTTTAATTGTTTACTGTCAAATTGGTTTCCATACAACACCCAGTGCTCTTCCCCACAAGTGCCCTCCTCCATCACCACCACCTCTTTTCCCCCCTCCCCATCCCCCTTCAACCCTCGGTTCCTTTTCAGTATTCAATAGTCTCTCAGGGTTTCTGTCCCTCTCTCTCCCCAACTCTCTTTCCCTCTTCCCCTCCCCCTGGTCTCCATTAGGTTTCTCCTGTTCTCCTTTTAGACCTATGAGTGCAAACATATGGTATCTGTCCTTCTCTGCCTGACATATTTTGCTTAGCATGACACCCTTGAGGTCCATCCACTTTCCTACAAATGGCCAGATTTCATTCTTTCTCATTGCCATGTAATACTCCATTGTGTATATATACCACATCTTCTTGATCCTCATTGCCATATAGTACTCCATTGTATATATACACCACATCTTCTTAATCCAATCACCAGTTGATGGACATTTAGGCTCTTTCCATGTCTTGGCTATTGTGGACAGTGCTGCTATGAACAGTGGGGTACATGTGCTCCTATGCATCAGCACTTCTGTATCCCAAGGGTAAATCTCTAGCAGTGTTATTGCTGGGTTATAGGGAGTTCTATGGATAGTTTTTTGAGGAACCTCCACACTGTCTTCCATCACGGCTACACCAGTTTACATTGCCAACAGTGTAGGAGGGTGCCCATCTCACCACACCCTCGCCAGCATCTATAGTCTCTGGATTTGTTCATTTTAGCCACTCTGACTGGCGTGAGGTGGTATATCAGTGTGGTTTTGATTTGTATTTCCCTGATGATGAGTGATGTTGAACATCGTTTCATGTGCTTGTAGGCCATCTGGATGTCCTCTTTGGAGAAGTGTCTGTTTATGTCTTCTGCCCATTTCTTCACTGGGTTATTTGTTTTTTGGGTGTGGAGTTTGGTGAGTTCCTTGTAGAATTTGGATACTAGCCCTTTATCTGACATGTCATTTGCAACTATCTTTTCCCATTCAGTCAGTTGCCTATTAGTTTTCTTGATTATTTTCTTTGCACTGCAGAGCTTTTTTATCTTGATGAGGTCCCAAGAGTTCTGTTTTGCTTTCATTTCCCTCGCCTTTGGGGATGTGTCAAGTAGGAAATTGCTGTGGTTGAAGTCAAGGAGGTTGTTTCCTACTTTCTCCACGAGGGTTTTGAAGGTTTTCTGTCTCACTTTCAGGTCCTACAACCATTTTGAGTTAAGTTTTGTGTATGGTGTAAGAAAGTGGTCTAGTTACATTCTTCTGCATGTTGCTGTCCAGTTCTCCCAGCACCACCTGCTAAAGAGGCAGTCTTTGTTCCATCGGATACTCCTTCCTGCTTTGTCAAAGATTACTTGGCCATACATTTGTGGGCCCATTTCTGGGTTCTCTATTCTGTTCCATTGGTCTATGTGTCTATTTTTGTGCCAATACCATACTGTCTTGATGACGACAGCTTTGTAGGAGAGGGTAATGTCCGGGATTGTGATGCCTCCCATTTTGATTTTCTTCTTCAATATTACTTTGGCTATTTGGGGTCTTATGTGGTTCCATACAAATTTGAGGATAGCTTGTTCTAGCTTTGAGAAGAATGTTGGTGCAACTTTGATGGGGATTGCATTCAATGTGTAGATTGCTTTGGGTAGTAATGATATTTTCACAATGTTTACTCTTCCGATCAATGAACAGGGAATGTTTTTCCATTTCTTGGTGTCTCCTTCGATCTCTTTCATAAGTTTTCTATAGTTTTCATGATATAGGTCTCTTACATCCTTGGTTAGATTTACTCCTAGGTATTTTATGGTTTTTCTTGCAAATGTGAACGTGATCACTTTCTTGATTTCTCTTTCCGCTGCTTCATTATTGGTGTAGAGGAATGCAATTGATTTCTGTACATTGATTTTGTACCCTGCACCTTTACTGAATTCATTGATCAGTTCTAGAAGACTTCTGGTGTAGTCTGCCAGATTTTCCATGTAGAGTATCATGTTATCAGCGAAAAGTGAAAGTTTGACTTTTTCTTTGCCAGTTCTGATGCCTTTTATTTCCTTTTGTTGTCTGATCGCAGATGATACGACTTCCAGCACTATGTAAACAACAGTGGCGAGAGTGGACACCCCTGTCGTCTTCATGATCTCAGGGGGAGAGCTCTCAGTTTTTCCCCTTTGAGGATAATATTGGCTGTGGGCTTTTCATAAACTGCTTTTATAATGTTTAGGTAAGTTCCTTCTATTCCGACTTTCTCAAGGGTTTTTATTAAGAAAGGGTGCTGTATTTTGTCAAATGCTTTTTCTGCATCCATCGACAAGATCATATGGTTTTTATCCTTTCTTTTGTTAATGTGATGGATCACATTGATGGATTTGTGAATATTGAACCAGCCCTGCAACCCAGGAATGAATCCCACTTGATCATGATGGATAATTCTTTTTATATGCTGTTGAATTCGATTTGCCACTATGTTGTTGAGTATTTTTGCATCTATATTCATTAAGGATATTGGTCTGTAGTTCTCTTTTTTGCTGGGTCTCTGTCTGGTTTGGATATAAAGGTGATGCTGGCTTCGTAGAATGAGTTTGGAAGTTTTTCTTGTATTCTTATTTTTTGGAATAGTTTGAGAAGAATGAGTATTAGCTCTGCTTTAAATATCTGGTAGACTTCCCCTGGGAAGCCATCTGGCCCTGGGCTCTTATTCCTTTGGAGATTTTTGATAATGGATTCGATTTCTTCACTGGTTAACGGTGTATTCATGCTTTCTATCTCCTCCCGTTTGAATTTTGGTAGGACATGTTCATTTAGGAATTTGTCCGTTTCTTCTAGGTTGTCCAGTTTGTTGGCATATAATTTTTCGTAGTAATGTCTGATGATTATTCGTATTTCTAAGGGATTGTTTGTAATAGGTCCTTTAGCATTTATGATTTTTTCTATCTGGTTGTTCTATTTTTCTTTCTGAGGAGCCTGGCTAGAGGTTTATCAATTTTGTTTATTTTTTCAAAGAACCAAGTCTTGGTTTCATTGATCTGCTCGACTGTTTTTTTTGGATTCTATATTGTTTATTTCTGCCCTGATCGTCATTATTTCTTTTCTTCTGCTGGGTTTGGGGTGCTCTTGCTGCTCCCCTTTTAGTTCCAGTAGGTGCTCTGTTAGATTTTGTATTTGTGCTTTTTCTAGTTTGTTGAAAAAGGCCTGGATTGCAATATACTTTCCGTTTAGGACTGCCTTGGCTGTGTCCCAGAGGTTTTAGATTGTTGTATTTGTTTCCATATATTTTTCAATTTATTCTCTAATTGCCTGAGTAGCCCAAACATTCTTTAGTAGGGTCTTTAACCTCCACATTTTTGGAGTTTTTCCAGACTTTTTCCTGTGGTTAATTTCAAGTTTCATAGCATTGTGATCTGAAAGTGTGCATGGTATGATCTCAATTCGTTTATACTTATGGAGGGATGCTTTATGCCCCAGTATGTGATCTGGGAGAAAGTGCCATGTGCACTCCAAAAGAAGGTGTATGTCCTAATTTCAGGATGCAGAGTTCTAAATATATCTATCATTTCATCTGTTCCAATGTGTCATTCAGGTCCATTGTTTCTTTAGTGGATTTCTGTCTGGGTGATCTATCCATTGTGTCAGTGGAGTATTAAGGTCCCTTGTAATTAGCACATTCTTATCAATAAGATTGTTTCTGTCTGTGATTGTTTTATGTATTTGGGTGCTCCCGAATTTGGCACATAGATATTAATAATTGTTAGCTCTTCCTGATGGAGAGACCCTGTAATTATTATATAATGTCCTTCTTCATGTCTTGTTACTGCCTTTACTTTAAAGTCCATTTTGTCTGATATAAGAAAGCTACTCTGGCTTTCTTTTGGCTTCCAGTCACATGATAGATATTTTTCCATTCCTTTAATTTAACCTGAAGTATCTTCAGGTCGAAAATGAGTCTCTTGTAGACAGTAAATAGATGGATTTTCGTTTTTTATCCATTCTGCTTCCCTGTGTCATTTCATTGGAGCATTCAGTCCATTTACACTCAGTGTTATTATTGAAAATTATGAATTTAGAGTCATTTTGTTCTCCGTAGAATTCATGTTTGCAGTGATGTTTCTGGCACCTTGTATTCTTTGCAACATTTCCCTCATAGAGTCCCTGTTAGGATTTCTTGTAGGGCTGGTTTGGTGGTCATGAATTCTTTAAGTTTTTGTTTATTTGGGAACACCTTTATCTCTCCTTCTGTTTTGAATGACAGGCTTGCTGGATAAAAGATTCTTCGCTGCATGTCTTTTCTGTTCATCACATTCAAGATTTCCTGCCATTCCTTCCTGGCCTGCCAAGTTTCATTAGATATGTCTGTAACCACTCTGATAGGTTGTCCTTTGTACTTGAGCGCCCTTTCATCCCTAGCTGCTTTCAGAATTCTCTTTTTATCTTTATATTTTTCCAGTTTCACCATGAAATGTCATGCCAAAGGTGGATTCAAATTACATCTTATGGGGATTCTTTGTGCCTCTTGAATTTGAATGTCTATTTTTTCCCCCAGATTTGGGAAATTCTCAGTTATAATTTGGTCTAATATCCCTTTAGAGACTTTCTCTCTGTCTTCCTCTTCAGGAATTCCTATCATGCAGATATTGTTCTGTTTGATTGTATCACTGAGGTCTCGAATTCTCCTTTTCTGCTCCTGGATCAATTTCTCTCTATTTTCTTCAGCTTCCACTTTTGTTATATTTTCTAATTCACCTATTCTCTCTGCCTCTTCAGTCCTTGAGGTGGATGCCTCCATTTTATTATTCACGTCATTTATAGCCTTTTTTAACTCATCACACCTATTCTCAAAGTTCCTAGTCATTGTCTCAGTTCCTTCTTTGATGCTTTTTTCAACCCCAGCGATTAATTTTACAACAAGTTTTTTAAATTTTTGTTCAGTGATGTTGTTTAGGTCTGTGTTGAGCAGATCTGTGGCTGTGGCTTCTTCCTGGAGGTTTTTCAGGGGAGAATTCCTTCGTTTTGTCATTTTGGCTGGTTTTCTGTCCCTTGTTTGCTCTAAAAAGCTCATTGTGCACTGTGCCCCTATTGACGTTGCTCTGTTAAAAAAGGCTTATTGACTGTCTAGGGCATGTCCTTTCAGGAAATATTTTTTTAATAGTTGTCTCAGTTTCTCTTGTGCCTTTGAATATTTTATTTCCCTACTCAGTGATATTTGGGACTGCCGTCATACATACTTTGGCTTGTTTCTTGGTGTAACCCTAAGAAGAAAAACAGACAGACAAACAGAGAGGGTACAGAAGCATACGAACACACAGACAAATCAAGCAAACAAATTAAAAGGGGAAAAGGAAAGAAGGAAAACGGAAAGGAAAGAGATGAAAAGAAGAAAAAAAAAAGGGGGTCAGAGACAACGAAGAACAACGCAAAGGCTAAATACGTATGACAAGTTGAGGGAAGAGATAAGGATGAGATACAGGAGAATATATTTGGATTGCAGGAGAGAAAACAAAGTGTGAGAAAGGAGAAAGAAACATAAGGAGTAATTTTTTAAAAAATGTTTAAGTAAAAACGGTAATAATAATAAAAAATGAGCAAAAAAAAAAAAAGGAAAAAAGCAGCAACTCCCCCTTGCGCATAGGCATGGTTTGGTGTAGTAGGTCTTGGAGGCTGCTCTCAGAGGCTTTCCCTTGGTGGTTGCAGAGAGTAGAATGGCTGTATGCCACGCTCTGCTGGAACTAAGCACTGCTGGCCACTCTAATGAGTAAGATCTCCTTGTGCTGCAGCTGAACCAAAGTGTATTTTCCAGGCCCGCCTGGGTTCAAAGTCCTAGTCCATGCACTTTTATGCTGCCACAGATGAGATGTACTTGCTTTCGTGGCTGGCTTCTTAGAAGGAGGGATCAGTTTCTCTTGACTCAGGCTGGGATTTGCACTACCCCTGCCTGAGGTGAGGTGTGCTGCCTGAGGCGAGGTGCGCAGCAGAAGGTGTAGTGCATACCCTCACAGACACCTCTGTGGACTCCCAGCCCCCAGTCAGAGGGAGCAGTTTCTCTTGGTGCCAGCTAGGATTCATGTTGCTGCTGCCCGAGGCACCAGACGCTGCCGGAAATGAGCTGCGAGCTCCTGCAGCTGAAACGGGAGCTCAGGCCTCCACTGCAGCCTACTCCCTGCCAGGATCACGTAGGGGTGGGAGCTACATTTTTCCTGTTGGCACCTGGGATTCGGCATTCGCGCAGCCAATGCTGGAGGTGAGATGCCCCGTGGAAATGAGGTGTGTGCTCCCACTCCTGCAGCCAAGGTCGAAGTGAGCGCCTCCGCCAATGCACAGCCACTGACTCCCCGCTGGAATGGAGCAGGGCTGGAAGCTGTTCTTTCCCATGTGCCATCTGGGTTCAGGATTTGGGCGACCCAGCAGTTATATATGGAGTGAGAGTTTCTCTCTCTGAGCGCAGTTATACGTTCTATATCTCTTCCTCAGAGACAGTACTATGAGCGTGTTCAGTTTCTCTTTCTCTTCCCTTTGTCTCTCAGGGGCTCCACACGCTTGCCCGTGTTGGGCTGGGGCTCACACCTCCCCTGCTCCTCTCAGGCTGGCCCGTTTTCCAATCTCCCCAGTTCACACTCACTCACTCATGTATCTTTAAGGTTGTCTTCCTTCTGGAGTCCGTATTTTCTCCTTCCACTCTTGCAGATCAGGGTAATGCTCTTCTTAGTTCAATTGATGGGGCAAACGAAGTTTACAGAGCTCCCTTCCTATCTGTCATCCTGGGTCCTCCTTCAATTAAATTTAATTTGTATGGTAGGCCCTGATGTCTAATCAAATCTATTTTATTAATTGTCACACTCCATTTGCTAATGGCCCCAATATACTCCTGAAGAGATACTGCTGCATATAGGCAATGGCAAGTTCTCTTTGAGTGGTGGAAACTGGAACAATATATCAGATGGAGCAAAGGTAAAAATTTTAAATATATTTTGTTGCATTCATGTTAAATTGCAGATATCTTTAAGTTATAACCTAGTCAATATTTTCATAGTACTTGATGGTATTATATATCAGTATTTGTTTTTAAGTCAACTCACATGTATAGGTAGATTAAACAGGATAAAGGCTGATTTTTTTTTCTGCCATGCTTCTGGGCCATATTTCTCTCATATGAGTTCATATGTCTTCAAATAATATAAACTATTTTCATTATTACCCAAACTAAAAATGTAAATCTACTGAGAAAAAATACATATTTAAAGCCACCTAGCACTAATTTCTGCATTTGGTGTGTTTTTACACATCATTTCTTCTTTAGCACAAACATTGACTCATGATAATGCAAGCAGTTTTTATAATGGTAACATATTCCTTGATAATATATGAGCTTTTTGTCAGTAACCCCTAGATATTTATTATTGATGATGACGAGCTATCCAGTAGAAATATAATTCATGCCACATATGTAATTTAAAAATTTTTTGCAGTCACTTTAAGAAACAAAAAGAAACTGGTGAAATTAATTTTAATAATATATTTTATTTAATCCAGTATATCCAAAATATATCATTCTTACATCTAATCAATATAAAAATTAGTAATATATTTTACATTCCTTTCTTATACTAAAACTTCAAAGTCTGTTTGTGTACATTATGGACTACCCACATTTCTTTTTATTTTTCTTTCTTTTTCATTATTTATATTTTTATATTAGTATAATTGACACACAATATTACATTAGTTTCAGGTGTAGATTATAGTGATTCAACAAGTTTGTATAATGGTATAGTGGCAAGTTGGACTACCTACATTTTAAAGGCTTGCATGTGGCTAGTGGCTGCCATAGTAGACAGTATAGTTTCAGTGGAATTAGCCTTATTTAATTCAGGAAAAAAACATTGATCAAATCTTGACATGAATTCTTAATATTTTTACTTTAAAATTTTTGAGTTTTAAAACAAAAATCCTAAGGTTTTCAGCATGTGGCTTATAGGTCCCTGAAGCTTTTAAGCTGCAATATGAAGTAGAAAAAATTTAAGAACAAAGGAATTGTTTATATTTAATATCTACTAATGATAAACCTAATTGTTTTGAGAACATTAGCTAGCTAATATGTACAGTATATTATGGAATAAATCTCATATCCTAATTATTAATGAGTAAATCAGGGATTTGATTGTAATGACCTTTTAAACATTATAAAAACAGGGAAGGGATGAGTTTGTATCTTAGCCATAACACCAGTATACTGTGTGGTGTAGTAGAAAAAAACCCCACCTGATTAGAAGCTAAGGAGAACTACTAAAAAACTGCCTCAGTTTTCTCATCTGTAAATTTAGGAACTAGATTCTCCAAAATTCCTTCCAACTCCAAAATCCCACTTCTTTGCAGTTTATTTTTTTATTTGTCATATTTCTACATGCAAAATGATTGAAACTACTAGTATTATTAATTAAATATATGTATATTCTAGTCAGCCAATTTGTGTGTCAGAAAAGGCATTTTTCCTAAGGAACAATTCCAATATTTAAAGCTATGTGTATGAAACTCCTGCATTTCTTATAAGAAATAACTGGCAACTGTGAATGTAATACTAAAATAGAGATTTATATAACAATTATGTTTAGATTTCAGTTTTCCATGTTCCATGTATTTTATGTTTGAGTCTTGTCTAGTACTTAAGAAATTATATACATAGTTTGGTTTTATTTTCACCTCCTCTTTTAGTGTGATATTCTGGAGTAATTAACACAGGAAAAGTTATTGAGGCCTATTGTTGAAATATTTCACATGGTCTTTCATGTATTCCCTTTTTATGGATCAAGTTATTTTAGTTCTACTTTTTTTATGTTTTATTTATTTTTGAGAGAGAGAGAGACAGTGCAAGCAGGGTAGGGACAGAGAGAGGGGGAGACAGAATCCGAAGAAGGCTCCAGGCTCTGAGCTGTCAGCACAGAGCCTGATGAGGGGTTTGAACCTACAAACCTTGAGATCATGACCTGAGCCGAAGTCGGATGGTTACCGACTGAACTACCCGGGTCCCCCTACTTAGATCGTTGAAACTTTCTGAAAATGATGGCAAATGTTGAGTAAAGAAACTATATGAACCTTCTAAAGAACTATATTCTGTACATTTTAAAAGTTTGATTTTTTGTTTTATATTAGTAATGAAGATAAACTCTTGTTCATTTGCCTATGAGTCATTAAATTAGTGCCCTTCAGTTATGAGAATTGTGGCATTTTCTATCACTTCTTGACAGCTGCTTTACTTAATTGTAGTTCCTTACAAGCTACTTTTCCCTTTTAAGATGATGATTTGCCTCCTGTCCATACAGAGTTCATAAACTTTGTTCATTCAGTTAAATGGCGGTAGGGTTGAGGGGTTATCGCGGAAATCACGGTTTTTTGGTGTGTTTTATTGATACAATACTCTCAGCTAACTTCTCACTTCCAAACCACAGGCTTTGAGAAACTGGCATGACTGCTTCCCTTTTTGTAAAACAAAGAAGACAAGAAGTATCTGGTAAACAGAGCAGAAATAGAAAAGGCAGAAAATTAATGAAAATTTTCTGGTGTCACTTTATATAAATACAATTAATACCTGATTAATTAGATGGCTATTCCATCTAAATTTTAGAATATTTAATGAAATAAAGTGTTACTTATTTCAAGTGCATATACAATTGGCCAACAAAGAATTGACCAGTAGAAGTTCTTATGAGACAATTATTTATGACCTCTTCATTTGCTTCCTATAAAAAGAACAATGTATACCTTTACTCAGTTGTGCTCCCATTACTATGTTGTATGTACTTATTAGAACATTAAACATGTACCTCTTTTCCATGTTTTTTATACATTTTTATTCTTTCCATTCTTAGAGCGTTTAAATATAATACTCATTTTTTACATTTCCTAACATACTTAGCACAATAAATACTTAATCAAATAGAGTTTAATAAACTTTAATTTTTTTCAGATATACCTTGCATTGTTAATTTTCACATTAAGATTTTTCTGTCCATTAAATAAAAATAAATACTATCTAATTGTGAATAACTGTAAATTTTCAATAAGGTACCAGGATTTACATACATATTTCTTTTTCATTTTGACTTGAAGATTCTCATAATAGAAGATTCTTTTTATGTAATTACAAATCAGAGATTTCTAGAGCTGGAAGAGACCTGGTTTCTCATTTTGTGGTGAGATGATAAACCCAGGTGTATAGAATATTTCTTGCCCATGGTCACACACAAAAAGTTGCAGAGCTGGAATTGACTTTTAGTCCAGTACTCTTTTCAGTCTACTACAATTTAGGGAAGACTTTCTAGAGAAAGAAAGGCTTTATTAGCTTGGCTTAAGTGAATACAGTGGAAGGTAAAGAGGTCTATAAACCTTAATAAAAAAGCAAATATATAATTGTTCATTCACTTCTTTTTATAGAATATGAAAATTAAGTATACTAAACTTATTAAACTTTAATCATTTTTAATTTTTTAAAATATTTATTTATTTTTGTGAAAGAGAGACAGAATGTAAGCAGAGGAGGGGCAGAAAGAGAGGGAATCACATAATCTGAAGCAGGCTCCAGGCTCTGAGCTGTCAGCATTGAGTCTGATGCAGGGCTAAACTCATGAACCATGAGATCATGACTGAGTCCAAGTTGGATGCTCAACCAACTGAGCCACCCTGGCGCCCCATGAACTTATTAACCTTTACATAATCTATATTGGAGAACAGTTATACACTTACAACATTATATTGAAATCCTTCTAGAACTTCTAGTAACATTGATTTATTTTATTTTATTTTACTTTATTTTATATATTTTTGTCAAGCATATTTCTTTATTTTTTATTAAGATTTTTAAATTTTTCATTCTATTATAATTAACAATACAGTGTTATATTAGTTTCAATACTAGAACTAATACAATATAGTGATTCAACAATTCTATACATCAGTACTTAGTGCTCATCATGATTCGTATACTCTTTTTTTAAATTTTTTAATGTTTATGTATTTTTGAGAGAGAGAGAGAGAGAGAGAGAGAGAGAGAGAGAGAGTGAGCAGGGGAGGGTCAGAGGGAGAGGGAGACACAGAATCCGAAGACAGACTCCAGGCTCTAAGCTGTCAGCAGAGAACCCGACCCAGGGCTTGAACCCACGAACCACGAGATCATGACCTGAACCTAAGCCGGAGGCTCAACCGACTGAGCCACTCAGGTGCCCCATGATTAGTATACTCTTAATCACCTTCACCTATTTCACCCATCCCCACACTAATCTCCCCTCTGATAGGCTTTATTTTAAATGAGTAACCTCAGTTAAATTTATTTTTTCAACATTTTTCACATGAAGCATACTTAAAAACATACATTTTAAAACATGTATATATATATATATGTATATATCTAAGAAAAATAAAATACACATTTTCTTCAAGTACATACAGAAGAATCCCAAGTAAATTACATAAAATGAGACATAATAAATATTACAAATTTTAAAAGACTAAAATCATACCAAGTATATGTTTGAACCACAGTGGTACAAAACTAAACATCAATAATCAAACAAATCTGGAAAATCTATAATGTAATTGTTAAATATTTAATATGTAAATATTAAGCAACACATTACTGCACAATGGGCCAAATAAGAAATCAATCAGCAACTCAAAATATGTCTCAAAACAAAAGAAGAAAACGCAATATTCCAAGACCTGTGAGATGCAGCAAAAGAAGTTGTTAGTAAGATTTATCCTTTAAATGCTTGTATTAAGAAAACAAGCTCAACTCTGCCCAAGGACCAAACACCATGCACTCCAGGCAAGTATAGTCTCTGTAGATGACTGGTTTGAAGGCTAAAGCAGCCAAAACAGAGCATTAGAGTGCATGCAGCACACACCAGAGACACTTCCTGGAGCACCAGGAACTGGACTGTATATGACCTCTTCTTCACAAAGCCATTACTCTCAGGAACAGAAAACATAACAGACTTTTCTAACACAGAAGAAGACAGCAACTTAGACAAAATGCTAAGACAGAGAAATTAACTAAAATGAAGATCACAGAGATCCAAGCAAAATGGGTATAAGAAACATTCTTGTTGGGGAATTTAAATAACAATAAAGATACTCACTGGACTTGAGAAAATAATGGAATATTTCAGGGAGGCCCTTGCCACAGAGATAAAAGTGATAAAAAAAAAAACATCAATCAGAAATGAAAACTGCAGAAAATGCTATTTGAAGCACATGATGCAATGAGCACAAAAATAGAAGAGGCAGAAGGTTGAATGGATTAATAAGTGATACAGAAGATAACTTAATAGAAAATAATGAAGCTGAACAAAAAAGAGAAAGAAGAATTGGGGAACATGAGAAAAGATTTAGGGTACTCGGTGACTCCATTAAACAATGACATTCGTACTATAGGATTCCTAGAAGAAGAGCAAGAAAAGGGCACAAAAAGTTTATTTCAGGAAATAATAGCTGAAAAAATCCCTAATCTGGAAAATGAAACAGACTTCTAAATCTAATAGGCACAGAGACCTGCCATCAAAATCAACAAAAGCAGACTAACACCAAGACACATCATACTTAATTAAATGTCGTCCGCGCGTGGGTGCACAGAAGCAAGGACTTGAGGATAAGGGAATGAGGAAAAGAAGAGAGAGAATCAAAGGATGGGGATAGGAGGAGCAACATGAGCGGTGCCCATATTGCCACTTTATTCCTCACAAGCAAGTAGTTTTATACAGATAGCCACAGCTGTAAACAATCCCAGAAGATTGCCATAGGTTGAAGCACAATCAACATTCCAAATCAAGAAGCATAAAGGTCATTTGTACTCTTAACATTTTAACTCAAGTAATATAATCCTAGAGAAACTAGGGGCAGCTGCAAGGGTTGTAAGGGCACGAGAACTTTTGCTCAATCGCACACTCCCTACTGGCTCCTTGCTGCTGCTTCCCACACTTAAATATGCAAAATATAGCAACAAAGAAAAAATCCTAAAAGCAGAACACAGAAGTAGTCCCTAACTTACAAATGAAGGTCCATAGGATTAGCTGAAGATCTCTCAACAAAAACCTGAAAAGCCAAAAGGCATAATATATTCAATATGCTGAATGGCAAAAATTTGCAGCCAAGAATTCTCTTATCAAGCAAGTTTGTCATTCAGAAGAGATGGAGAGAGAGATTCTCAGATAAACAAAAATGAAAGGAGTTCATGACCACTAAACCAGCCCTGCAAGAAATATTGAAGGAGACTCTGGATGGAAAGGAAAGACCAAAAGTGACGAAGAATAGACAGTAACAGAGAAAATCTCCAGAAACAATGACAAAGCAAGTGATAAAATTGTACTAAATAGATATCTATCATTAATCACTCTGAAGGAAAATTGACTACATGCTCCAATCAAAAGACCTAGGGTATCAAAGTAGATATTTTTAAATGACCCATCTCTATGCTGCCTACAAGAGACTCATTTTATATCTAAAAACACCTGCAGATTGAAAGAGAAGGGATGTAGAAACATCTGTCATGCAAATTAATGTTAATAGAAAACCAGAGTAGCAATACTTATATCAGAAAAACTATATTTTATTTTTTCTCCATTTTTAAATTTAAATTTTAGTTAACAGACAGTACAGTATTTGTTTCAGGAGGAGAATTCAGTGATTAATCACTTACATAAGTACCCAGTATTCATCACAAGTGCCTTCCTTAGAACCTATCACCTATCAAGTCCATCTCCCACCCACCTCGCTCTGTCAACCCATAGTTTGTTGTCTATTATTAAGAGTCTCTTATGGTTTGTTTCCTTCTCTTCTCCCCCCTTCTTTACAAATGATCATCTGTTTTGTTTCTTTTTTCTTTTTTTAATTTTTTCTTTTTTAAATTTTTTTCAAATAGTTTATTGTCAAATTAGTTTCCATACAACACCCAGTGCTCTTCCCCATAAGTGCCCTCCACCATCACCACCACCTCTTTCCCTCCGTCCCCCTTCCCCTTCAACTCTCAGCTCATTTTCAGCATTCAATAGTCTCTCAAGTTTTGCATCCCTCTCTCTCCTCAACTCTCTTTCCCTCTTCCCCTCCCCCTGGTCCTCCATTAGGCTTCTCCTGTTTTCCTGTTAGACCTATGAGTGCAAACATATGGTACCTGTCCTTCTCTGCCTGACTTATTTCGCTTAGCATGACACCCTCAAGGTCCATCCACTTTCCTACAAATGGCCATATTTCATTCTTTCTCATTGCCATGTAGTACTCCATTGTGTATATATATCACATCTTCTTGATCCCCTCATCAGGTGATGGACATTTAGGCTTTTTCCATGTTCTGGCTATTGTTGACATTGCTGCTATGAACATTGGGGTACATGTGCTCCTATGCATCAGCATTTCTGTATCTCTTGGGTAAATCCCTAGCAATGCTATTGCTGGGTCATAAGGGAGTTCTATGGATCGTTTTTTTTTTTTTTTTTTTTGAGGAACCTCCACACTGTTTTCCAGAGCGGCTGCACCAGGTTACATTCCCACCAACAGTGTAGGAGGGTGCCCGTCTCTCCACACCCTCGCCAGCATCTATAGTCTCTTGATTTGTTCATGTTAGCCATTCTGACTGGCGTGAGGTGGTATCTCAGTGTGGCTTTGATTTGTGTTTCCCTGATGATGTTTTGTTTCTTAAATTCAACATATGAATGAAATCATATGGTGTTTATTTTTCTCTGATAGACGTATTTTATTTAGCATAGTGCATTTTAGCTGTATCCATGTAATTGTAAATGGCAAGATTTCATTATTTTTGATGGCTGAGTAATATTCCATTGTGTGTATATCACATCGTCTTTTTTTATAAAATGGGGTGGCACTGGGTGGTGTATGTAAACCAATTTAGCAATAAATTATGTTAATTGTTTTTATTAAAAGTGTTTAGTTCTAAGAGATGGAGAGAGAGAGAGAGAGAGAGAGAGAGAGAGAGAGAGAGAGAGAGACCACAAGTGCATATTAGGGAGGGACAGAGAGAGGGAGACACAGAATCCCAAACAGGCTTCATACTATCAGTGCAAATCCTGACATGAGGCTCAAACTCACAAGCAGTGAAAATATGACCTGAGTGGAAATCAAGAGTCAGGCACCTAACTGACTGAGCCACTCAGGTGCCCCAATATTTTCTTTATACATTCAATGTTGATGGGCATTTGGGCTCTCTCCATAGTTTGGCCAGTACTGACAATGCTACTATAAACATTGGGATGCAAGTGCCCCTTTGAATCTGTAGTTTTGTATCCTTTGAATATATACCTAATAGTGAAATCGCTGGACTGTAGAGTATTTCCATTTTAGTTTTTTGAGGAGTCTCCATACTCTTCTCCAGAGTGGCTGCACTAGTTTGCATTCCCACCAACAGTTCAAGAGGTTTTCTCTTTTTCTGCACTCTCACCAACACTTGTTTCTTGTGTTGTTAATTTTAGTCATCTAACAGGTGTAAAGTGGTTACTCCTTGTGGTTTTGATATGTATTTCCCTGCTGATGACCAATTTAGTGTTTAAACCAAAGGGTGTAACAAGAGATGAAGAAGGTCACTATATAATAATAAAAGAAACTGTCCAACCAGAAGATCTGACAGTTTTAAGTATTTATGCCCCCAACATGAAACACACAAATATATACAATAATTAATAATAAAAATAAAGGAACTCGTTGATAATAATACAATAAATGTAGGGAACTTTCATAGTACACATATATCAAATAACAGAGCATCTAAGCATAAAATCAGGAAAGAAACAATGGCTTTGAATGATACACTATATCAGATGGACTTAACAGATATATTTAGAACATTCCAACCTAAAGCAGCAGAATACATTGTCTTCAAGTGAACATGGAACATTCGCCAGAATACATCACATACTAGGTCACAATATAGGCCTCAGCAAATACAAAAAAATTGAGATCATAGCATTCACATTTTTTGACCGCAATACTATGAACCTTGAAGTCAACCAGTAGAAAACATTTGAAAAGACCACAAATATTTGGAGGTTAAAAAATATGCTACTAAACAATGACTGGGTCACCAGGAATTTAAAGAAGACATAAAAAATATATGGAATCTAATGAAAATAAAAACACAATAGTCTAAAACATTTCAGGTGCAGCAAATGCACTCATAATAGGGAAGTATATTACAATACAATTTATTTTAAAAAGCAAGAAAAATCTACAATAAAAAAACATTATATGAGCTCAAGAAAGAAAAAAAAAAAAAAACAAGCCTTAAGCAAGCCAAAGAAGGGGAATAATAAAGATCAGTGCAGAAATAAATGATATAGAAACTAGAAACAAAAACAACAAAATATATCAATGAAACTAGGAGCTGGTTTTTTGAAAAAATAAATAAAATTGATAAACCCCTAGCCAGACTTATAAAAAATCACAGATGACAGAGGAGAAATAACTATGAACACCATGTAAATATAGTTATAAGGAAAATGTGAAAAATTATGCCAACAAATTGGACACCCTGGAAGACATGGATAAATACTTAGAAACATAAAAACTACCAAAACTGAAACAGAAAGAAATAAAAAACTTGAACAGACTGATAAACAGCAAAGACATTTCATCAGTAATCAAAAATCTTTCAACGAACAAAATCCAATGCAAGTTGGCATCACAGATGAATTCTACCAAACATTTAAAAAAGAGGTAATACCTATCCTTCCCAAACTTTTCCAAAAGTTAGTAAAGGAAGGAAAACCTCCAAATTCATTTTATGAGATCAATATTATCCTTATATACAAACCAGATAAACACTTCACAAAAAAAGAGAACTACAGGCTAAAATTTGTGATGAACATAGATGAAGAAATTCTCAATAAAATACTAGCAAATTGAATCCCAACAGTATCTTAAAAGAATCATTCCCTCCCAATCAAATGGGATTTATTCCTGTGTTGCAGGTGGGTTCAATATTGGCTAACGCATGTGAGATAGCACATTAACAAAAGAAAGGATAAGAACCAGATGATCCTTTCAATAGATGCAGAAAATTCATTTGACAAAGTACACTTGACAAAACACAACATTCATTCATGGTTAAAACTCTCAATAATGTAGGGTTAGATAGAACATGCTTCAACATGATTAAAGCCATACATGAAAGTCCCACAGCTAATATCATCCTCAGTAGGGAAAAACTGAAAGCTGTCCCTCTACAATCAGAAACAAGACAAGGATTTCCACTCTCACCACTGTTATTTAATATACTACAGGATATCCTAGCCACATAAATCAGACAACAAAAAGAAATAAATGCCACCCAAATTAGAAAACATATCAAACTTTCAGTATTTACAGATGACACGATACTCTATAGAAACCAAAAAAGACTCCACCAAAAAATTACTAGAACTGAGACACAAATTCACTAAAGTCGCAGGATACAAAATCAATATACAGAAAAACAGTTACATATCTATATATCAATAATGAAACAGTAGAATTAGATTCCAGGAATAAATGTCATTTACAATTGCACCAAAACCCATAAGACTTAACCAAGAGGTGAAAGATCTGTATTGTGAAAACTATAAAATACTAATGAAAGAAAGAGGACACAAGGAATTGGAAAACCATTTTATTCTTATGAATTGGAAGATAAATATTATTAAAATGTTTCTACTACCCAAAGCAATTTACACATTGAATGCATTCCCTATCAAAATACCACCAGCATTTTTCACAGAGCTAGAACAAATGCCTTAAACTTTGTATGGAAACACAAAAACCCCAAAATAGCCAAAGCAATCTTGAAAAAGTCAAGCAAAACTTGAGAAATCATGATTCCAAACCTCAATTTATATTACAAAGCTGTAGTAATCATTACAGTATAGTACTGGCACGAAAATAGACACATAGATCAATAAAACAGAATAGAAAACCCAGAAATGAACCCACAACTCTATGGTGAATTAATCTTCAGTGAAGCAGGAGAGAATATTTAATGTAGGAAAGGGAAGTCACTTCAACAAATTGTGTTGGACAAACTGAACAGCAACATTCAGAAAAATGTTATTGGACCACTTTCTTACACCATACACAAAAATAAATTCAGAATGGATGAAAGACCTAATTGTGAGACATGAAACCATAAAAATCCTAGAGAAGAACACAAGTAGCAACCTCTTTGAGCTTGACCATGGCAACTTTCTACTACACACATCTATGAAAAATTATATGGGAACAACCTGGATAACCTGGAAAAAATGGACAAATTCCTAAAGACACACACACTATGAAAACTCAAATGGGAAGAGATAGAAAATCTGAACAGACCCATAACTAATGAATAAATTGAATCAGTTATCAGGAATTTCCCAAGTAATAAGAGCCCACGGCCAGATGACTTCCCTGGGAAATTCTACCAAACATTTAAATCAGAGTTAATACCCATTCATCTCAAGCTATTAAAAAAATAGAAATGGAAGGAAAACTTCCAGACTCATTGTATGAAGCCAGCATCACTTTGATTCCCAAACCAGACAGAAACCCACCAAAAAAAAAAAAAAAAAAAGAGCTACAGGCCAATATCCCTGATGAATACAGATGTAAAAATTCTCAACAAGATATTTGAAAATAGAATTCAACAGCATATAAGAAGAATTATCCACCATGATCCAATGGGATTCATTCCTGGGTTGCAGGACTGGTTCAATATTCACAAATCAATCAATGTGATACATCACGTTAGCAAAAGAAAACAAAAAAAACATGTGATCCTGTCAATAGATGCAGAAAAAGCACTTGGCAAAATACAGCATCTTTCTTAATAAAAACCCTCAAGAAAGTTGGGATAGAAGGAATTTACTTAAACATCATAAAAATCATTTATGAAAAGCCCACAGCTAATATCATCTTCAATGGGGAAAAACTGAGAGCTTTCCCCCTGAGATCAGGAAGACGACAAGGATGTCCACTCTCACCACTGTCGTTTAACATAGTGCTGGAAGTCCTAGCATCAGCAATCAGACAACACAAGGAAAAGGAAATAAAAGGCATTAAAATTGGGAAAGATGAAGTCAAACTTTCACATTTGACAGATGACATGATACTCTACATAGAAAAGCCTGACAGACTTCACCAGAATTCTTCTAGAACTGATTCATGAATTCAGCAAAGTCCCAGGGTACAAAATTAAAGTACAGAAATTGTTTGCATTTTTTATACACCAATAATGAAGCAACAGAAAGAGAAACCAAGAAACTGATCCCATTCACAATTGCACAAGAAATCATGAAACACCTAGGAATAAAACTAATCAAAGATGTAAAAGACCTGTACGATGAAAACTATAGAAAGCTTATGAGGGAAATTGAAGAAGACACAAAGAAATGGAAAAAACATCCCTAGCTAATGGACCAGAAGAATAAATATTGTGAAAATGTCATTACGACCCAAAGCAATCTACACATTCAATGCAATCCCAATCAAAATGGGATCAGCATTCTTCTCAAAGCTAGAACAAACTATCTTAAAATTTGTATGGAACCACAAAAGACCACGAATAGCCAAAGTAATAGTGAAAATGAAAACCAAAACGGGAGGCATCAAAATCCCAGACTGTAGACTCTACTACAAAGCTGTCATCATCAAGACAGTATGGTATTGGCACAGAAACAGGCACATAGAACAATGGAATAGAATAGAGAACCCAGAACTGGACCCGCAAATGTATGGCCAAGTAATCTTTGACAAAGCAGGAAAGCATATCCAATGGAAAAAAGACAGCCTCTTTACAAATGGTGCTGGAAAAACTGGACAGCAACATGCAAAAAATTGAAACAGGACCACTTTCTTATACCATACACAAAAATAAGTTAAAAATGGATGAAAGACCTAAATGTAAGAAAGGAACCCATAAAAATCCTAGAGAAGAACTGAGACAGTTACCTCTTTGACATCAGCCCTTAGCAGCTTCTCACTAGGTGTGTCTCCTGACGCAGGGGAAGTGAAAGGGACTTGATCAAAATAAAAAGCTTCTGTACAGTGAAAGAAACAACCAAAAAACTGTAAGGCATCCTATGGAATGGAAGAAAATATTTGCAAGTGACATATCTGATATAAAAAATTAGTGTCCAAAATATATAAAGAACTTATGCAACTCAACACCCAAAAGAAACTAATAACCCAAGTAAAAAATAGGCAGAAGACACAAATAGACATTTTTTCAAAGAAGACATACAGATGATCAACAAGACACATGAAAAGATGTTCATCACTGATCATCAAGGAAGTACAAATCAAAGTTACAATAACATATCATCTTGCACCAGTCATAATGGCTAAAATCAACAACACAACATACAACAGGTTGGTGACGATGTAGAGAAAGGGAAACTTCCTTGCACGGATGATGGGAATGCAAAGTGGTGTAGCAACAGTGGAAAAGAGTTTGGAAATTCCTCAAAAAGTTAAAAATAGAAGTACCCTACGATCCAGCAGTTGCACTACTAAGTACTTACCCAAGTATAAAAAAATATTTACTTGAAGGGATACATGCACCCCAATGTTTATAGCAGCATTATCAACAATAGCCAAATTACTGAAAGAGCCCAAATGTCCATGGACTGATGAGGGGATAAAGAAGCTGTGGTATGTATGTATGTATGTATATATGTATGCTTAATTACCTATATAGACTAATTTTATAAATGTTAATTGCTATTTTCAATCACATGGATGGAGATCGAGTATTATGCTAAGCAAAATAAATAGTCTGAAAAAGAGAAATACCATATGATTTCAGTCATAAATAGAATTTATGAAACAAAACAAACAAACATGGGGGAGGGGGAGAGGCAAACCAAGAGACAGTCTCTTAACTATAAAGAACAAAGTGATTGTTATTAGAGGGGTGTTGGCTGGGAGGATTGAGCTAAATAGGTGATGGAACTAAAGAGGACGCTTGTGATGAACACTGGGTATTGTATGGACATGTTGAGTCACTAAATCCTACACCTAAAACTAATATACACTGTTAACTAACTTAAATTTAAATAAAAACTTGGAGAAAAAAATTTTTAAGTCCAATAAACATTATACAGCAAGGAACTAGAAAAAGAAGAAACTTTGCTAAAATTAGTGGCAGAAAAAAACAAAAAATAAATATCAGAAATAAAATAGACACCAAAATCAAATAAAGAAAAATAGAGCCCAGAATTCACAATAACATAACATTGAAGCTAAAGACCAATTTTTCAAAAAAAAAAAAAAAAGAAAACTGGCAAAACTTTACCCAGACTAAGGGAAAAAAGTGAGAAGACTCAAAAACCGAAATGAGAAATGGAAAACAATATAACAGATAACCACAAAAAGAAAAAGTGTGATAACAGATTATTTGTATCATAGCTTTTGTACCCTTGTGACAAATTTTACTAGAGAAAGACTACAATGTCTAATCAAAGCTAAAAGATACTCTAGCAAATTCAGTAATTAAAATTTTATTCTTAGTCTTACTGTAGGCATTATTATTTGTTACCTTTTATCAAGACAGAAAGTGTTACTTTTTTTTTAATGTTTTATTTATTTTTGATACAGAGAGAGACAGAGCATGAGAGGGGGAGGGGCAGAGACAGAAGGAGACACAGAACAGGAAGCAGGCTCCAGGCTCCGAGCTAGCTGTCAGCACAGAGCCTGACGCGGGGCTCGAACCCACGAACGTGAGATCTGACCTGAGCCGAAGTCGGAGGCTTAGCCGACTGAGCCACCCAGGCACCCCCAGAAAGTGTTACTTAAGTATGGAACTCACTATATTGAGAAAGTATGAACTGTAACATTCATGACTTAGTTAAAATGCTTATAGTATAACTAGTAATAAATGATGGAATAAATGGTACATCTGAGTCACATTATTAAAATTGAAATTGGTGAATTATTAATCAATACTGTCTAAACTTTAATGATTTGCCATTTGAGTACTGCGAGAAGAATAGGAAAATTGCTACTATCTTGTATTCATGTATATTCAAAGAATCTGGAACGTTCCTGTCATTTACTTAAAATGTATATTTAAAAAATAAGAAACTTGAAGTCTAGGTTGGATTAAATTAATCGCTTTTATTAGTATTGGTTTTCTTCCAGTTACATTATCTAACTGAATATTCACTGAATATAAGTGATCTTTCTTGTCATAGCTCAGTATCATTTCTTAAAATGGTCAGCACTTCTACATGCACTTTGAAAAAGTGGAAAATTATTTACATAAAATTGTGAACTGTGACTGAACTCATTTGCTTCTTTGTTATTAAGAAAATTCATTGGATTTTGCTCTTTCATTTGTCATCCTTTCACTGCTTGTCATTCTGTCGAGATGTTGCTACTCATTCATTTCAGAGGAAGGCTAAAGAGAAATAAGGTAAATTAAGTCATATTAAAACTACTTAACTTAAAAGCAGTAGTAAAATATTGATACTTATGCTATGAAGCCATTTGATTACATAGGCAAATAAAAATTCTGTTCATACATTTCCTAGGAAAAAATAATTATAACATTTTATCAGCATTTAGGATATGGCCATATTTACTACATTTTTATTTTCATTTCAGGAGAATCCACTTTGATTTTGCAAATCAGTTTGTTTCTAAATAAAAAGTGAGCATTTTTAAGGACCTATGAAACATTTATAAAATTACATTAGTCTTATATAAATTAGCTGATTTTTAGCCCAGAAATAATTACATCTTTTTTGCTTTAACTTGATCATATATCACAGTTTGCCAAGGATACTCTTGGTTTATGTCTTTCATTCTCAAGTAAAGCCATCCTAGCTTTAACTCTCCTTAATATCAGTTAAATTTTGTTGATGAATTATATAATAAAACAGTATTGTTACACTTCATTATTAAAAATATTTTTTTCTGAAATAAGGATTTTGATGTTTTCCACACAAATTTTTTAATGCTATAAACATTGAGAAAGCAACGATAATTATATAAAATTCAGACATCAATATTGACTTTAATGGGGAAGAATGAGAGGTAGTATAGTTATGAGCCAGACTCTGTCATACTGCCTGGATGCATAGCTGTGGGAAGCCACAGAGGACAAGATGGCGCCCTGGCGTTCTGCCAGGTCACGTGATGCCTTTGTCTCTGGGCTGCCGAGTCACGAGATGTTTTGCCCACTGCTTGCTTCCTGCTCCCCCTAGCCTGTTGTAAGGTTCCTTCACGTGCGCTGTTCTGCTCTGAGGCTGTGTGGCACGGGCGCTGCACGTGATCAGCAGCCTTGAGCCAATCCTCTGGGGCCACATAGGACTTGGGAGGGGCTAAAGAGTGTATATAACCTGCTGGGGATTGTGGGAGGGGGAAAAGAAAACAAGAAGAAGAAGAATAAAGACGGCTCTGCAACGAAGTCCAGTGTCTCGTCCTTCCTTCCCGCCGGCGGGTGTGGGGCGCGACAACTGGTGGCCCATACGGGGACCCTCTTGAGATCCCCGGTAAGATTGCAGGTAAGTGAGGCTAGCCTGAAAAGGCTCACAGGAAAGGGACGAAGTGTGATTAGGCTCCCGGACTAGGGACAATCCTGAAAAGGTTCCCGGGAAAGGGGCGAAGTGTGATTAGGCTCCCAGACTAGGGACAATGGGAAACTGCGCGTCTCGCGAACGCGTTACAGAAGCCTTATGCCGGCTCCTGCGAGCTCGAGGTTTAAAACTAAAAGCAAGAACATTGGCAACTTTCCTCGAGACGGTGGAGTCTGTAGCCCCCTGGTTCCTCGATACAGGGCACGTGATAGAGGGCTCCTGGAACAAGCTAGGAAGGGACTTGGAGAGAGCTGATGCCGACGGGGCTCTACCCCCGGGAGTGATCGGGCTATGGACTA
>PJEM01002973.1:169239-204628 GCA_004023845.1 Helogale parvula | reverse complement strand
CTGACTGTGTCTCCGCCCAGGGGGCCATCGTGGCGGTGACCGGGGACGGCGTGAACGACTCCCCCGCGCTGAAGAAGGCCGACATCGGCATCGCCATGGGCATCTCGGGCTCCGACGTGTCGAAGCAGGCCGCCGACATGATCCTGCTGGACGACAACTTCGCGTCCATCGTCACGGGCGTGGAGGAGGGTGAGGGGCCGGCTGCCCGTCCACTCGGGTGGCCCTCGGGCGGGGGCTGGCGTTCGCATTGCTCTCGTCCCCTTGGCCCATCATTCAGCCCCCACGATCCTGTACCGGTGGGGAGAAGTCAATGTGAGATAAAACTGTTAGATTGGGCAGCACTTAGAGCATTACTATCGGGAGCCTTTCTTATGAGATTCAAGGAAAGTGCGAACTTGCTAAGGAGTCCAGGCTCTGCTCTGGCACGGTATCATCTTCGCTCTCTCCAGCACATTCAGGTGGGTCTGCAGCAGGTTCCAGAATGTGGCCACACCTGGGACCACTCCATACTCGCATACTGCCTGAATGAGGCTGCCGCATAGAGGTCAGCTGGAGCCTGATCTAGGAACCGACCAATCAAGTGCCCTCTTCCCAAGAATCCCAAAGACCCCGCCCACTGGTTAGCAGGGCAACCCCAGGGTTCTGCTTCCCGGCTCCCTGCTTTCTGCCTGCAGCCATCATCCTGACACCTGTGACAATCCACATAATAATCATAGTCACCATTTTACTGAGACCTACTATGGTCCCAACACCTTCTCAGTCTTTGGTATCCGTTCACCTTGATACATTTTTTGAGCCCCAACAACGTGCCAGGCTCCATTCTAGATTCGGGGACACAACAGTGGGAAACAAAAAGGCACAAATCTCTTAATTTCTAGTGGAGCAAGACAGACAATAAATATATGACAAGGAGATGAGTGCAGTGGGGAAATAAAGCAGGGGGTGCAGAGAGGGGTCACGGCTTTTGAAAGGGAGGTCAGGGAAGGGCTCAAGCCACCCCTCAAGGCAGGAGGAATGAGGCTTGGGGAGGTGAGGTGTGCCCAAGGCCGCCAGCTAGTGTGGCAGGAAATGGGACTGGAACTCAAGTCCCGCTCTTTCCATGTGAGCCTTAAATTTGTACTGGCTTCCACACTGGTGTTCTCAGACGCCGCCACGTGTCCGCCAGGCCCAGTGCCCCGACGTGGCTCCCCAGTAAAGCTCGGCTCTAACAAAGAGTCATGTAATTCAGGAGCAGAGCTGGGAACAAGGCCTGGGCTGAGGTCTGGGACCCCAGGACCCTTTCCTGGGCTGTGCTTTGTAGTGTTCTCCGCCCAGGAGCTGGCGTGTGGGTGGCGTCCTCCTGCCCTTGTCACAGAAAGGGGGCCACCCTCCGCAGGCCGCCTCATCTTTGACAACCTGAAGAAATCCATCGCCTACACCCTGACCAGCAACATCCCCGAGATCACCCCCTTCCTGCTCTTCATCATCCTCAGCATCCCCCTGCCGCTGGGCACCATAACCATCCTCTGCATCGACCTGGGCACAGACATGGTGAGGCCCAGTCCAGAACCCGGCTCGCGGAGCTCCTGTGAGAGGGACCCAGGGCAGGAAAAGCCTGTGTACAGGGGGAGGGACGGAGCTCGCTCTAGTGACTTGCGAGTTTCCTCCCGAACTTTGCGTCCTTTGTCTCTCCGGCCCTCCAGGTGCCGGCCATCTCCTTGGCTTATGAGTCAGCTGAAAGTGACATCATGAAGAGGGTCCCACGGAATCCAAAGACTGATAACCTGGTGAACCACCGTCTTATCGGCATGGCCTACGGACAGATTGGTGAGGCCAGAGGAATTGGGGGGGCGGTACTGGGCGTGTGGGAGCGGCTTCACCCACCGGGCTGTTACAGTTGGCCCCATTTGGAAGTCAGGGAGTCACTTTCATGACATCAGACTGCACTGGGCCCTGGGAACACAAAGAGCCACTGATCTCTGATCTGCCCTTGACCTCAGAGTCTAGCCGAGAAGGAACAGACATATTTAGCACCATTCCAAGTGCCAAACACTGAACATGAAGATGCTATGGGAGACCAGGGCGGGGCTTACGAGTCGGGAGGACAGTCGGGGGCGGGCGGGCTGTGGAGGCAACAGGACCTGCACCTGATATTCGAAGATGGCAGGTGTACAGTCAGCTGAGGGGGCGGGGGAGGGGAAACGCACAGATCTGCCAGTTGAAGTTTGGGGGAGCGCTAACTCCTGGAAAGGAAGGGTAGAGACAGTAAGGCTGTAGACACGGGTAGCATGAATCCTGGAGCCAGCCTCAAGGACGTTGGAGAGCCATTAGAAGTCTTTGCCGTGGACCTGCCCGTGCGGTGTTTCAGGGAGCAGGGGAGGGATGGACAGGGAAGAGACCGGGACGGGGGGGGAGCTAGAGGAGGAAACACACAGAAGCAGCACAGATTCAGGAGCTAGACCCAGGTCTGAGTCCCGATTTCAACACTTAGGACCCATGTGACCCTGGATGAGGTTGGAAAAATCTTTTTTGTGCCTGTTTTCCCCCTGATGAAAGGGAAATAATGGTTTATCATTGGGGTGAGGATCCACATCCACAGGGACCTTGTGGGCAGCCCTGCGGCCAGTAGGCAGACACTGACATCCTCTGTCGCCATGGCCAGGCCTGGGGGACGGAGGTGTTGACTCAGGGACAGGCAAGGGGCGAACAGGAGAGGCGCAAAGAGAGCACAGGACTTGAGGAGGGTCCACATGTGAGAGGAAGTGGAGAGGAATCCAGCACTCACTCAGTGAAAAGAGGGAATAAATCCCCTCCCGGGTCCTTTCAGTTTTAAGATTATATGACTCAAAGATGACTCTGGGTTAGAGCCTACAGACAAATGTCAGGGCTTGGACACATGTCCTAGAGGGATGACGGGATCAGGTCACTGATGGAAAGCCTCTTGAGAGTTAGAAGCTCAGACACACACACACCCAGCCAGTCCCGCCCACTAACTCTTCCATGGCCTGCCTTTTGAGGTCCTTCCCTGAAGCAGGTCTCCTGTCCTGTGACTCTGCCATTCACAGGGATGATCCAGGCCCTGGCTGGATTCTTCACCTACTTCGTGATCCTGGCCGAGAATGGGTTCAGACCTACTGACCTGCTGGGCATCCGTCTGAACTGGGAAAACCAACTCTTCAATGACCTGGAGGACAGCTACGGACAGCAGTGGGTGAGTCAGGGGCTTGGGCCCCAGATGGTGACCAGGGAGAGTAGAGAAAGGAGGCACCGGACAGACAGAGGTGATGCCTCCTCTCCAGTCCCACATGACCTCCATCTCCAACCACAACGGCAAATGTCCTTCAAGGGAAGACTTGACATTATGGCTTTATTTCCATTCGTTTCTGCTGTCTGCTGCCTGTCTGTGCCTTCCTGGATCTTTTGGCCTCTTTGGTCCTGGAGTTCTTCTTCATCAGATCAACTTTTGGAGGCTGAGTTCTGTTTTTCCAGGTTCTAACCACCATTGGGCCAGACATGAGTTCTGGCTCTTCTCTCTCTGTTCGCTCCCTCCCTCTGTGGGAGTTCAAATAATGGGATTTCAAGTCTGAACACTTATATGCTTTGTCTCCCCCTCTCTCACCTTTCTAAGCTTTTAAACCCAGAGGATGTCTCTGTGGAGTAGGCTTTCCTAAATCCCAAGACAAATGAGGTCCCAGCTGCAGCCCTCTAGCCAACACGATGTGTTTCAGAATTTTAGTGAGTATGCTTTTTTCCTGCCTGTGAACACTTCTGTCCCAATTTCTAAGACAGTAGGAGATGTGACACCAATTATTGCTAGAATCATAGGACCACAGAGGACACAGTCGATAGAGGACACGTAGTCTATTATCATCTCTCTGTAAGTGATGAAGCAGAGTCTGAAAGCATCCCCCGACTTGCCCAGCATCCCTAGAAGAGCTGAGCGGGAGCTCCATGCTGACTCCCATCCAGCACCTTCCTCCTTCACCCTGACGCCTCCAAACCAACGCTGACTGTAGGCTTCTCAAAAGTGCACTAGAATCCTGGTCATTGGCAAGGTGTCTGTTGAACGCACTTGGCTCCCCCCAGCTAAGGCCCACGAGGCCATCAGATATCAGTGTTCCCAGCAACCAGCATCGCTCTGGGGGCCAATGATGCCCAAAGTCATGGTCAGCATCCCCTCAATCCTCAACTCCAGTCTTTGTTAGTTTTGTATCTTGATACCATCTCCTCGCTGCCAAGATGCAGCTTAACATACATTTATTTATAAATTAAAGGTAATTAAAATTAACTTGAAGTAACATCACATTCCACCAAAGACATCTTGAAGTATTGCAGAAGGGGTTGAGAACAATTGCCCTGGGGAATAAACTTCATAAAGGAGGGTCCAGCCCTCTTCCACTGCCGTGATCTTCCGATAATCATACACCGAGCGGCCCACCCAGGAGGCGTCCCACAGACTGCTAGAAGCCACAAGAGTTCCTTACCTGCTAAATGCTTCTCACTGTTCACTCCATTGGTCATCACTCATTCATTCATTAAGCATCTCCTATGTACCAGAACCTGTACTGGTCCTGAGGGTAGGGTAGTGAACAAATATGGTCAAGTTATTGCTCTTGGGGGGCTTATGTTTTAGTTAGGGACAGGGGGCCGCAGGGGAGACAGATAATAACCGAATATGTAACATACTGGGTCAATGAAATTTAAGACTGAGTAGAGTCCAGGAAGTGTTGGAATTGAGACACTGGAGTGGGGGAGATGGAAAGATCAGAGTAATGGTCAGAACAAAAGAGATGCTGGAAATTGAAATCCCAGAGAAGCAAGCTGTTGGGAAGGACAGGATCTGGAGATGGAGCTGGGGGCGGGACGTGGGGACATTGAGACCGTGGCAGTGAAACAATCATCCACACAGATATTTGAATCCCCAGGAACCAGGATGAGAGCAGTGTTAGGCAATGAGTCAGAGCTAAGATCTGCCGGCAGCCACAGAGCCCGGGGGTGTTGGTAGATGGCCGCCTGCAAGATGTGGCCGTGTGCTCTGACGTCACAAATGTGCCCTCTGGACGTGTTAGGGCTCGATCTCTCCCCTCCGGGTACCACTCTGACCACATCCCTTGAGGTTCAGCACGTAGCCCCTCACTGCTGTTCAGTCGGACATATTTTCAAATTCTTGATTCCATCTACAAGTTCGTTATAAACATGTGGTTTTCGTCATTCAAGCACGGGCTTCTCCAGTCCGATTTAGATGCGCCTCTTCCGTGTTCTCACGGGCCTCAGGGACCTCTCTTATAACCCACTCTGAGGCCAGCCTGCTTGGCTTCCCCGCTAGATTTACATTCTTCACGTGGGAAATACGAGGGCGAGAAAGAATCACTGGGGGCCGATCGCCTCCTCCCCCGCGCCACCCCCGCGGTTCCCCCGTCTCCGGCCCCACCTTCCTTTCTGAGCCATTTCCTCTGACTCCACTATAGGGGTCCGCCTTCCCCTCCCACCACCCTTCTCGTTCTAATACGGTGATTCCCGAGCCACACCACGTGCCGCTGACGAACTAAGCTTGGGAGGGTGCTGGACGTTCGGTGAGACGGGTGCTTGCCCTTGAGTTGTCCTCACTGAACACGTGAGCAACTAACTCACGACCCAGCGCGAGCACTGCTGAGAACGAGGTGGCATGCAGCGTGGGGGCCTGAAGGCCTGACCCGGCCTTGGGGTCCAGGACGGCAGGAGAGGCCCTGAGGTGCACCCGGATCCCTTCTGACAGTGCCCCGCCCCCCCTGCCCACCCCCAGACCTACGAGCAGCGGAAGGTGCTGGAGTACACGTGCCACACGGCCTTCTTCATCAGCATCGTGGTGGTGCAGTGGGCCGACCTCATCATCTGCAAGACCCGCCGCAACTCGGTCTTCCAGCAGGGCATGAAGTGAGCGCCCCGGACCCCCACCCCCTCCCTCCTGCACGCAGGGAGCTGGCCCCCCACCCACCTCCCTTTCTCTGGCACACCCTTCGACACTTCTTCCCAGAAACAACATCCTGATATTTGGGATCGTGGAGGAGACGCTCCTAGCTGCATTTCTGTCCTACGCTCCAGGCATGGACCTGGCCCTGCGGATGTACCCGCTCAAGTGAGTGAAGGAAGGGACGCAAGTGGAGGGGGGTGGGGGGGTCCCCAGCACAGGGAAAGCCTGGGACAGGAAGTGGTGTGTTGGAAAGGAAGCCCCAGGCTGGGAGCTGCCTGGATGGGTGCGCGCTACCCTCCGTGATGTGAGGAGAACCATCATGCTCCAAGAAGTACCTCTTATTTGGGGACGGACAAGGACAGTGTCAGTGCTGGCAACCCGTGAGACATGCAAATTGAGCAGACTTACCGGCACTCAGCAAAAGAGTGTCTTTTTTACGGTGATGTGTGGTAGAGCTGTTTAAGGATACAGATTGCTCAGAGCAGAAGTAAGCATAAAAATAGCCTAATCTAGGCGTGGCTAATTCGTGGCAAACACAGTATGTGGGCATACTGAAATTCTTACCGTCTGGTACCTTGTTGTGTTCCAAACAGGCCCATGTGTTTGTGTCTTGGTTTATTTTGTTTTTCACATTAGTATGGGCTTGTTACAAAAACATTCTATGTTGAATTTTACAGGGAAAGAAAGCCAACCCGCTCCGCCACCCCCTCCCGTTGCCCCACAAGCAGGGGCCTCCGTTAATGATCTAGGGCGTGTTCTTCCCACTCATCTGCTATGAATTCACACACTTTACTCACCTTTCTGCCCTGGCAGTGTTTGACACATGCTTTGTACACTGTAGGTGCTCAATTAATGTTTAATAAAAGACGTTGGCACTGCTCTTGACTGCAGACGAGCGTGGGATCAAATTCTGACTCTGCTGTGCGTTGTGCTGGACCGTAGGCAGCCAGTCTGAGGCTCAGCTTTACCTGCGGAGTCCCTGTAATACATACCTGGCAGAGTGTCATGAGAATTCCATGAGGAAATGAGTATTATTGCACTGAGCCTGGCTGCATGGCCGTGGCGGGAGCTTTGTTCTCAGCAGCTCTATTATTGTGCCATTGATGTCAACACGCAAGTCATAATAGATGCAGTTGAGCATTAACCATGATCCCAAACATTCTGTACCTTCCCCGCCCATAAAACACGTCACCTAACACTGTATTTATGTTGTGCGTCTGTCTGTCTTCTTTCCCTCATCACCTGACCTCCTGGAGACCAAAGGCCATCCTGTCGTCCTTTTTATTCCCCCGGGACCTGCACGGACACAGAGCAGACATGTGGCCGTTGCCATTGACTGAGTGGCTGGCTGTGTGTGTGTGTGACTGCGTGTGCATTGCGCTGTGAGCCCCGGGCAAGGCCCACGCTGGCCAATATGGCGCCGGCCATGCTTCCTTCGCTCTCTATCAGGCTCTTGAGATACGGCCAGGGAGAGACTGACAAGCCGAATCTGCCATTTTATCCAGCCGATGTAGAGCTAAAAACTCAAGTGCTGTCAGAGATTATTCGACTCAATACACCTTTCCTGTTTGGGTTGGGCTGCATTTTCCTCGGCTCTTTGAAAACCAAGTGTCTGACCAGCGATGTCAGTGTAAAGTGCTCCCTGGACCTCGAAGACTTAGGACAAAAAGAATGTTTACGTTGGTTCCATGTTGAAATGAGGAGACTTTGGATATACTGGGTGAAACAAAGTCCACTCTTAGAATTACTTGCCCCCATTTCCTTTTACTTCTTTTCCTGTGGCTACTGGAAAACGTGAGCTCTCACAGGTGGCTCGCAGTGTATTTCTCTCAGATGGCCCTGGTCGAGGCCACCTGCCTGTCACCCAAGGGAACAAACGTGCTTCTGATCTGACTCCTCCCCAGAGTCTCTCTCCCTTGCAGTATGGACATGTGTATCCAACCCTTGGTGAAATACCCCTACACGTCTAGTGTCAGGGAGACCCCTCCGGCTCAGACAACCTCCCCTGTGTGGGTGCAAGGCCCAGACTCCCTGCAAGGCGACAGGGGTCTCTCTGAGCGACTCTCCAGAAGCCAGGGACACCGCCTGTACCTCTAACACGGCATTTATCGCATCCCGTTATAGTGGCTTCTTATGTTTCCGTCTCCTCCCTCCCCCACTAGACTCTGGCCTCCCAAAAGGTGGGGCTCAACCCTGCACACAACGACGGGACAGTGGGTTCTGTGCGCTGGCCTCTGCACCTGCGTCCGCGGGCCCCTCTCTCGCGGCCCCACTGACCAACTCCTGCTCTCTACAGGGTCGCCTGGTGGCTCTGCGCCACTCCCTACAGCGTTGTCATCTTCATCTATGATGAAATCCGGAAGCTCATCATCCGACATCATCCTGGCGGTGAGGCTCCCCGCGCCCTGCTCTCGGTGGTCACCGGCCTCCTCACCAGCTCGCCCATCCTCCCCTGTTCCTGTGGGCCCCTTGCCTCCTTCCCCACCCCCCTGCCCCAGGGCGCATGTTGCTGGACAGGCCCCCGTCATGCTCTGCTCCTTCCTGTTCACGATGCACCCACCTTGTCCTCCCTCCCCTCGTGCCTCACGCCCCCCGCCCCCAGAAACCTCCCCTCCACCGTCCCCAGCTCACTCTGTTTCCTCTCTTCCACAGGCTGGCTGGAGAGAGAGACCTACTACTGAACTCGGCAGAGGAAGAGAAGACGTTTGCATGACGGGTGTCCGGGGGGGGGGGGGGGCTGGGGTGACGAGCTAGGCACATCTGAGGGGGCGCCAGTGGGGCAAAGATGCCAGGGCCAGGCAAGCCTGGGGTTGGACTGAGGGCTCTGGGGCTAGGAGACCAGGTGGGTGGAAGGGAAGCCCGGGGGAAAGGCACTGTCCAGTTGAATCAGTAGCCAGTCTAGAGTAAATGTTTGCAATAGCACTCCTGTGGCTGGATGTGTCCGTGTGGTTTCCGGCGGGTGGGGGGGGGGATATTGCACCCACATCTCCTTAGATCACAGAAGCCCCGAAGGTAGTCTTTCAGGGACCAAATATAGGCGAGGAGGGGTTGGAACCAAGCATCCCTGCCCCTGGAGGGCTAGCCTCCAACTTCAAGTCTGAAGACCTGAAGCAAAACAAGGCCAGGACGAGTGAAGCAGGATCAGAGAGTCAGGTGCAGGAGAGGGAGAGAGAGGGGAGCCACAGCCTAGAGACGGGGCCACGGCAGCCGCGTCCTGGCTGGCTGGTGGACCATCATGGAGTTTCCGTGCTAGAAAAGACCTTAATTAAGTCAACAAAGAGCCTGAGGTCCAGACAAGATGTAGGAAGCGTCACACGGGGAGGGTGAATGCCTTCCTCTGGGAAGGGGCTGATGGCCACCCTCCGCGCCCTGCTGTCCCGCCATTCTGGATCCCTGTAGCCTTTAGGTGAGGCGCCCTTGCCCCTTGCACCCCAGACTCTGCACTGGGTGATTAACGTTCCCCAAACCCTGGTCTCCGGCAGGCTACTCCTGGATGCTCGCAGGGTCTCCCTCGGAGGCGGCTGCCCCTCCATCTTCACCCCCTTGCTGGCTTCGCCCTGTAGGTCAGCTCATTGTCACATGTCTTCAGGGGCTGTGCCCTCAGAGCCTGCAGGGCTGAGGAAAGCTGGGGGGAAATCGTAGAGTGTCACCAAAAACGAAGTGTTTGTGGTACGTGACGCCACACGTGCCGGGCAGTGGGAGGGCCAAGGGCCGCACATGCCCCATCCATGCATTCACACAACAAACAGATTCTTATCAGCCGCCCCATCCCATAGAGGAAACCAGGGTCTGTCTGAGTCCAAACCCGGTGCCCTTGACCACCGACAGATGACTCCCCAGTGCAGGCTGGGCCGAAAATATACAAGGACAAAAAAAAAAGGATAGTGAGGGAGGAAGGTCCAAGGATGATTCTAGAGAATGAGAGGCTGTGGGCTGGTAGAGAGAAAGCCGTGGTATGGGGTCGCCAGCCACTCGTCCCCTGAGGGGTCTCTCCACCATCCGCCTTCCCCCTCCAGCACCAGGTCCTCTGGGGACAGGGCTGTATCAGCCTGGGGTCCTTCCCTGCTGCTGACGGGGCTGAATCGGACCTGGAGGACGTTGGAGCCAGGGTGTGGGGACTGAGGGAGGACGGGGAGCACGGAGGGGCCGCCTCCTCGGGTTTCAGCAGCAGGAGCCTCGGGTGTCTGGTGGGTTAAAAATACAGAGGCCCCAACTCAGGGTCATTCGATACCAGCGGCTGAGGCTTACAAGTCCAAGGGCCCGAAAGCAGGGGCTCAGAGGAGCAGAGAGCAGGGACAGCAGCACGGAGAGTCGGCAGGGAGCAGGAGGGGGGGCGCAGCTGTCAGGAAGGACTCGGTGGGCCTGGGAGTGGGAATGCACTGGGAGAAGGTCGGGAGCTGCAGGGCCAAGGTCACCTTTTTGCCCCATCTGATATCTTTGGGGGGCAACAGGTCAGCGTCCCGGGGGGACAGGGCCAGGGCTCCTGGGTCTCCCCTCCCCGGCTGTGGGGCTGGGGGACGGTGGGGCTGTCGGTGGCCCCCCTGTGAAACCGAGAGAACCGTTCCGAGGCCTCTTCAGTTCCGAGCAGCCCTGCTCAGGTTAGCTCTGTCCTCTCCTGCTCCAGTGACAGCTGTCCCTCTTGGACCCACTCCTGCCACATTCTTGAGATTTTCTGTGGCCTTCCTTGCTTAGCTGTGCAAGGTCCACGCCACGGGAGGGGGGAAAGTTACTCCTCTAACATCATTTCATGCCCCTGCCTGAGGGCGAAATAAACCCTGTCTCTCCAAAGTCAGAGCTAGCTCAGGCTGGGGGTGGAGGGCTTCTGACTTCAATCCAGCCTCTTCCGTGGGCTCCCTCGTGCCTCAGTTTACCTGTGTATGGTAAGAGCTGTGGTGGGGCCCAGAAGAGGGTCCTTCCTTCCCAGAGCGAGCTCCTATATGGCGCTCACCCCCAGGCTGGGGCGCCAGGCGTTAGAGTCACTCCTCCCACCAGCTCTCAGGTGCACAGAATGGACCAGCATCCTTGGCTGGGGTTCGGGTTGAGGTCCCACCTCCTCAGGTTCTCCCCAGTTAACTTTTCCTCCAGCGCTTTCCCCTGAGCCTGTTTGTGAGAGTGCAGAGTCCTCCAGCCCAGGAAGCCTGCCTCCCCACCATGCCCCGAGGAGCCCTCTGATGGCAGGGCAGAGTGGGAGCAAAATGACTCCCCTCCTTGCCTCGTGGAGAGACCCCCACCCCAACATCGCACCTCTGCAGGGTGGATGCGAGCCCGCGCTCCTTGCCCCACGCCCCATCCTTCCCCTGCGTCCGACTTGGGAGTGCTGAGTGAAGAAAAGCACAGGAAACGGGCTGGGCCCGAGCCAGGTGACCGTCCTGCACGAGGCTCCATCTTTTATTCAGAGAATGACCTCATCCCTGGTCCTGGCTCTCTAAAGGGAAGTGTAGGGGGTCTCTTCCTGCAGCCCTGCGCTTGCTTCTTACGGCCCCCGCCTCCCTCCTCTGCAGGATCGAGGAAACAGACCTCGTCCAGAGGAGCTTCCCAGGTTTTAAGACGGGAGGCGATCCAGCATTCGTGCCCCTTTTGTTCTGTATCCATGAATTTAATCTCTGCCCCAGAATCCCGCCCCTCCACCCGTTTCTCTCGTGGAATACCCTTGCCCTCCCAGGGCTCTCCCTAATTACCCCGCACCTCCCTTCCCCCAGGCCAGCATCATTTACCTCCGACTCATCTGGTCTTATTTTTAGCTCAGACTTTTTTCCTTTCTTAATATGGCGATGAGCTTCTAGGCCGGCTGGGGACCGTGCTGAGGAGCCCAGGACCGTGGGGAAGGGGTGGGGGAGGGGCTCTGGGAGCTGGGGGCCGGGGTGAGGCATAGGAGGTGGGAGGGTCTCGGCCCTCATGGAGCTGCCCTGGCCTCAGAAGGCTATCCTCTCTCTTGCCAATCTGGGAGACAGATTTAGAAGGGACCAGGTGGGGGCCGCGGGGGGCCAACCTCAAGCCCGGCTCCGGTTCCCTCCCCGCCCCCTGCCTCTATCCCTCCTCCTGACCCTTTCACTCTTGGCTCTGTCGGCAGTTTGTCCGGGACCCAGCAGTGTCCTCTGTCCACTGCTCTGGGCCCTTCCCCACCCCGCCCCCACGGTGAGCCCCTAACTCGGGATTCAGCACCCAGGGCCCCTCCCTGCCCCGGCCACCCTCTTCTGGACCAGGAGACCCCCACCCGACCCAGACCCTACTGCGTCCATGCACGCTACAGACAGGATGGGGGCCGGAGCCGTGCCCGGGCTGCGGCTGGCATTGCTGGTGCTGCTGGTGCTGGGGGCCCCCAGGCTGGGGGTGCAGGGGGAGGACGGGCTGGACTTCCCCGAATATGATGGTGTGGACCGTGTGGTCAATGTCAACGCGAAGAACTACAAGAACGTGTTCAAGAAGTACGAGGTGCTGGCGCTGCTCTACCACGAGCCCCCCGAGGACGACAAGGCCTCGCAGAGACAGTTTGAGATGGAAGAGCTGATCCTGGAGGTGAGTGGAGGGCTTTGCGGGCCCACGGGGCACGCCCAGCCCCCTCCCTGCAAGCCCTGCAGCCCCTGAGGGGGATGCAGGAGGCGAGGGGCAGTGCAGCAGCCGCCACAAGGAGCGTGTGGCCTGAGCCACACGACAAGGGAGGCTTGGAACCCAAATTCCATCCCAGTCAGGCCATCACTGGACGGAGGGGCTGCACGGAGACCTCGCCTCCACTGCCGGACGCCGGTGGCTCTGGGATTGGCCAGGCGTGTCCTTGGAAGGGGAGCTCGAGAAGAGAAAGGGACGCTCTTCAGAGGCAAGGGGAGGAGCCGCACTGTGGGGCGCTATGGCTCCAATCTAGTTTCCCAGCCGGACCCTGCCCCTGTGCACACACCGTGGGGGGCACGCCCCAAGGAGACCCACTCGGCCTGTACTATAAACGCTGTCCACATCTTATTTGCACAGCATCTGCTGCGTGGCCGGAGGGCCCGTGGAGACCACCGTGGCCTCAGTCCCTCCCTCCCTCTAAGTCTCCACACCTGCCCTGACTGGGCCGGGCTGGACGCACTGATTGGAAAGTTCTTGCAGAACGCCTTCCCCGGCTTCTCCCCATGGGAAGGTTCCTCTCACCCCCAAGGGGACTCCAGAACCAGAGTTCAGGGACGGGTGGGACATGGGGTCACACACACTTCCCATCCTTGGGCGAGGATGTCTTCTTAGCCGAGCTTCTGCGGCCCCTGCCCTCGCCCGGCAGCACGGCCCGGCCTCGGCCCGCCTGAACTAGGACCGCAGGCTCCCGCGCGCGTGTGTGTGTGTGTGTGTGTGTGTGTGTGTGTGTCCCTGTGGCTGCTAGAACCTGCCGTCTGACTAACGCCCTGAGTATTTTTATCCCAAGTGCTCAGCATCTCTGACCAGCCGCCTGCCCACAGCCTCCCTCCCCGGCCTCCTGAGCACCCGGTGCCGGGGCCCGTTAGCATCAGGGCGGTAAAGCCGCATGCCATGCCCTCGGCAGGGGGCACCAGGGTTCAGGCTCCAGCCTGGAGGGGCAGGGTCCTGTGGGAACAGCGAAGGGCTGAGGTGGAGGGGGAGGAGCGCCCCACCTGTGTCCCCGCTAGTGTCTGCCTCGGAAGGTGACAAGTGGTGGCCACCAGGACTCTCTGGCTCTCTCCACTCCTCAGGACACAACCAGACCCCCCCCCCCCACACACACACACACTCTCCTGCCCTCCACAGTTCGCCCCGGGTGGGGGTGACTGACTCTGGGACTTCTAATGTCACCCCGCACTGAGCTCGGCCTGAAATCAAGGTGGAGGGCAGGGCTCATCCCCAAAGGGGGCAGGGCCTCCTTCGGGAACCGAGAAGGACCCTGCACACACCTCGAAGCGGGGTATCGGAAGCACACCTACGCGAGCCATCGATGTCTGGGGGTCAACGCTGGACCAGAGGGGCGGCTAGCAGGGCACATGGAAAGAGGCTGGGCCCCGGCGCAGCGCCAAGGGCAACGCGTTTATCCCCGCACCCCAAGGGACCCCACTGGGAAGCGTGAGAAGGGAACGGGGTCCCGGAACTGACTTTCACCCTATGTTCCCTCCAGTTAGCGGCTCAAGTCCTGGAGGACAAGGGCGTTGGCTTCGGCCTGGTGGACTCCGAGAAGGACGCCGCAGTGGCCAAGAAACTAGGTAAGGGATCTGCAGGGATGAGGCAGCGCGCAGGGTGAGGAGGCGCAGGGGTGAGGCAGCGCATGGGACCGGGAGGTCCGGAGTGTGGGATGGGGAGGGGAGGCCCAGGCCAGGGACTTCGAGGGCAGCCCTTGTCTAGGCCAAGGGCCCCACGGTGCCTACTCAGAACGGCGGAGGGGGTGGGGGGAGAAAAGACTGAAATCGGGACGATTATCGCTGGTGTTCTAGCACCTCCTTTACTCCTTATCGAGACTGAGGCTCAAATCACAGAAAGAGGTGAGGGTGGCCTTTATACTCACCTAAAAATCAGGGCCAGGTGCTGGGGGCAAGGGGCCATCAGGGAACACCACCGGCAAGGCCCAGTCACATTCCTGCGGCCAGAGCGGGTTCTGGGGTGATATGCCAGCCACCAGGGAGCAGCACAGGCCCGAACTGGACTCTGGGTGCCGCTGGGGAGGGAGAGCGGTCAGTGATGAAGTCATCTGGTCAGTAATAGCAGCGGTCAGAGGGCTGGATCGGGAGCAAGCGGCCGGAATCCTCCGAGGAGGTGAAGGAGTATCTGTCTCTAGTTACGGCAGCCAGACTAGGGGAGACACCTTGCTAGACTCCCTGTCTCCCCTGTGTCCTTTAACACCCCCGCTGATCCCACTTTCTCCCGCAGAGCCCCTGGGGGCCCTGAGGGATGCCTGGGAGAGCCATGGGCACAGATCCCAGGACTGTGGGGTCTGGAGGGAGGGGAGTGGGGCGGGGGGAAGGGAGAGCGGAGGACATGGGGTCCAGGGGCGCTGGGGCGGGCCCTGGACCTGTGGGCGGCCCGGCGGCGGGGCTCAGCTCTGGCTCTGGCTCGCCAGGGCTCACGGAAGAAGACAGCATCTACGTGTTCAAGGGAGACGAAGTCATCGAATACGACGGCGAGTTCTCCGCGGACACCCTGGTGGAGTTTCTCCTCGATGTGAGGGTCCCCTTGACCCAATGGCCCTGCCCTGAGGCTTCAGACCCGTCCCCGCCATGCACGTGCACACACGCACACAGGCGCACGCGCACGCACACACGCATGCGGGTGACCGACCGCCCCTTCGTCCCGCTCAGCCCTGCCTCTCTCCGGCCTCTCCTCACTCCTGCCCGTGAGGCGCGAACTCACTCTCTCTCTCGCTGGCCCCGCACCGCAGGTCCTGGAGGACCCCGTGGAACTGATTGAGGGTGAACGCGAGCTGCAGGCGTTTGAGAACCTTGAGGACGAGATCAAGCTCATCGGCTACTTCAAGAGCAAAGATTCAGAGCGTGGGTAACTCCCAGACCCCGCTGCCCCTCCTTGGACCCCGTTTTACCCATCCCCCCAGTCCCCGCTCGGCCCGCGGTCTCCACATCTCTCCACCTCCTCTGTCCGAGCCACCTGCCCTGGGGGCTCCCAGACGGGCACCCCCAGCACCCCACCTTCCCCACTGAAGTTCAGCTGCTCTCAGAGAACTTAAGGGGTGGGTCTCAGAATGAACCCCTTTGGCCAGAAGAGCCATGGGGAGAAACAGACAGGACAGGGGTCCCCGGCAGACCCTCGCTCCCCCAGACACTGACTCCGAGTTATTCCCTCAGACTACAAGGCCTATGAGGATGCCGCGGAGGAGTTTCACCCCTACATCCCCTTCTTCGCCACCTTCGACAGCAAGGTCCTCCTCCGCCCCCATGCGGGATGCCCCTCACTCCCCACAGCCGCCTTCCAGACCTCCCTCCCAGAACCTACGGTCCCTCCCTACACAAGACCCTGCTCACCCTACCCCCACCTCAGGCCTCTTGCATGTGCGCCCCAAAGATTTTGGATTCTCCTACCCACCCCTCCAGTGTTCAGCCAAGGCCCGGAGCAGTTAAGACGCTTGTCCATGGTCACAGTGGCAGTGACAGGGGCCCTGGCTGTCTGACTCCCTTCCTGAGATCTGCTCCCCGTGACCCACGTGCCCTGCTCCTCTCCCCCCGCCCCTTCCCCCTTAGGTGGCCAAGAAGCTGACCCTGAAGCTGAACGAGATCGATTTCTACGAGGCCTTCATGGAAGAGCCCGTGACCATCCCGGACAAGCCCAACAGCGAAGAGGAGATTGTCAGTTTCGTGGAGGAGCACAGGAGGTGGGGAGCGGGGACCAGAGGCCCCCTCTGCGAGGTGGGCCGATGGGGGGGGGGTCTCAGCCAGCCGGGCACCCCCGGGGGGCTTCCCATCTCTATTATTATAGCTAATCCTTTCAGCAACCTCAGGTAAACACTCCCTCAGGCACTGCGTGTCAGAATGGGATCCTAACCCAGATCTGGCCCTTACCCTACCCCAGTGGTTCTGGATGGAGGGGGGACTGGCCAGCGGGGGAGGATTCTGCCCTCCAGGGGACAGCTGGCCATGTGGGAGCTGTTTTCAGCTGAGGAGGGCGGCCCTGCTGACATCTCCAGGGTCCCCAGGACGGCCCCCCCACAACAGAATTGTCCAGCCCGGAATGTCAGCAGTGCTGAGACGGGGACACCCTGCCTGCACCCCACAACTGGAAATACCCACGCATCGGTGTAAACGCCACCAATGCTCACTCTCCCCACTAGACCCTGGCCCCCTGCGTCGAGGCCGGGCCCTTCAGCTTCGCCCAGCCCTGTCTACACAGCACCCAGCACGGTGCCTAAAACTTCTGAGACTCCGGGCTGTATTGAATGAACAGGCGGATGCTCAGATGCCCAGGTCTTACCACCCTCCCAAAGGCTCTCTTGCAGTCTGCTGGCCCACTCTCGCTCTCCCACCTGCCTGAAGCAGGCGATGATCTGATCTGGGCCTGGTGCCCAGAGCTCAGATTTGGCCAGATGGCTTCGTTCTGGGCTACACGCTGCCTGTGCCCTAGGCTTGACCCAGAGGCAGCCTCCGCCGCGAGGGCCGTCTGGGAGGGTCTCCTTCTTGCCCACTGAGTAGTGATGGTCTCTTCTAGATCCACCCTGAGGAAGCTGAAGCCCGAGAGCATGTATGAAACCTGGGTGAGTGTCCCTTGGAGGGGCCGGGCCCCCGGGGGAGCACTCAATCCTAGGAACATCCCCGCCCCATTGTGTCCCGCTCCCTCGCTGGCAGGAAGTCAATGCCCCGGCAGAGTTTGGAGGGTTTTGCTCTGAAGAGCGTGTCACGAATTGGGAGACCCACAAAAGCTGTTAAAGAAAACAGGGGAGGAGCCCCGAGATCTGGGGCTAAAGGGTTTGCTAGCAGAGAGGTGTGGGGGCCCTAGAGCTGAAGGGAGCCGTGTCCCTTGGGACAGGGCCACCACCACAAGGACGTACCTGATCCAGAAGCTGGATTTCCATAAAGCTCAGGTTCAGGGAAGACGTAGGGTGTGTCTGGCTCTCTAATGTCAGGAGTACAGCTAAGCCCCCTCCCCTAACAGGAAGACGATATGGACGGAATTCACATCGTGGCCTTTGCAGAGGAAGCTGACCCTGGTGAGGGAGGCATGCAGGATTGGATGGGGGGGCACCGGTGAGAGGGGGACACGGGTGGCATTCCTGGGCACCCACACGCAATGGCGGGCGGTGGGGGGGAAGGACGCCTGCCGCCTCTGTGTCCTCGTCCCTCCTGCCCCACCGAACACTTCTTGCCTGTGTTCCCTGCAAGATGGCTACGAGTTCTTGGAGACGCTCAAGGCCGTGGCTCAAGACAACACCGACAACCCTGACCTTAGCATCATCTGGATCGACCCCGACGACTTCCCGCTGGTGAGGGACTATGCCAGAGTGGCCCTTTCTGAGGGGACCTTCCTTCAGGATCCCGGCCCCATCTCCTGGCCTGAGGGTCTGGGGAGGTTATGTCTGGTGCAGGCTCAAGGGCCCTGCGGCCAGAAATGGCGCCCTGAGAAGCAGGATGGGAAGTGAATTGCACAGAACGTAGCACCCGATTCCCAGAGCAGAGGCCAGGCGGGTAACTCGTGTGCCCAGGGCTGACTTCTACAAAGACACAGAGATTTTGGGGGGCAGATGGGCACCCTGATCCTGCAGGTGGGTCTACACAATCACAGAGTCAAAAAGCACAGGGATCCCACTGTCAGGGGACGACTTTGTGCCCAGCTGGGTTCCTAACACCTAGTGCTCATTTTTGTTTGTTTTTTTAAAGATATTTTTAAAATGTTTTAACATTTATTTTTTATTTTTGACAATTTTTATTTATTTTTGAGAGAGGCAGAGCGTGAGCAGGGGAGGGGTAGAGAGAGAGAGACACAGAATCCGAAGCAGGCTCCAGGCTCTGAGCTGTCAGCACAGAGCCCGACATGGGGCTCAAACTCACGAACTGTGAGATTGTGACCTGAGCCAAAGTCAGACCCTTAACTAACTGAGCCACCCAGGTGCCCCAGTGTTTATTTTTGAGAGGGGCAGGGGACAGGCAGAGAAAGAGGGAGACACAGAATCCGAAGCAGGCTCCAGGCTCTGAGCTGTCAGCACAGAGCCTGATGCAGGGCTCGAACCCACGAACCAAGAGATCATGACCTGAGCGAAGCCCGACACTTAACCAACTGAGCCCCAGGGGCCCCCCTAGTACTCACTGTTGAAAGAGTGAATGAGTGGAAATGTGAGGTACGTTGCATTTACCAGGGATAACAACCTCAGTGTAGAGATATAGAAGCTGAGGTTCATTGAGAAGTGACTTGCCCAAAGTCACAAGGTCAGGCAGTAGCGGATTCAGGATCAGGAAACAGGGGTTTCCTATGCAGTTTTCCTTGGACAGGAAAAGCCAATCTTCAGCTGACCCTCCTGACACATCCTTTCCTTTTCGGATTTTTACCTGTCGCTGCTTACCGCCACACCTTCCCTTCAGGCCCTACAGCAGGACCTGCCCCCATCACCCGGGTTCACAGGGACCTTCCTCTACCCCTGGCCTGACCCTTGCACTCACCCTCCCGGACTCCTGTGTCCCTAGACTCTGCTAAGTTGCCACACGTGGTCTCTTCACAGCTGGTGCCCTACTGGGAGAAGACGTTTGACATCGACCTGTCGGCCCCACAAATAGGCGTCGTCAACGTTACTGATGTGAGTCTGCTCCCTCGTGCCCCGCTGGCCCCTGACTCTGCCTCCCGGCCCACTTGCCTCCCCTGCTCTGCTGACTGGGCATTGAGCCCTGCTCAGAGGAACGAGACGCAGCCCAGCTCATGGCTGGCGGGGGAGCGGGGGAGGCTTGGGCCCTGAACACACCCCTGCCGGAACTGGCTTCGCATCCCCAGGGCCTGGGTCACGTCCCGTCATCTCCATGATGTCCAGGCCTCCCCCCATTTGGAGTGCCCCCCCACACCCCGGCACTCCCAGAGCCCACTTGGCATTGAGAATGTGACTTTTCTGTGGCTTTTGCGTGTTATGTCTGCCCCCCCAGCCAACCCCGACCTCTTTGAGGACAGGAATCTTCTCATTCCCTCGTGGCAGGTGCCTCAGACGTGTGTGCGGAGGTGAACTGAGTTAATACAATTGTCAGTCTGACTGGGGAGACAGGTGTTCTGTTAAGTACGCGGCCGGATCTCATAAACTCTAGCACAAAGAGGCCCATAAAATGCTAGGGAGGCCCAGAAATCAAAGCTACTTCTGCTGGAGAGAATCCGAGAGGGGTTTCACAGGAGTGGCATTTAAAGTGGAGCCTGACAACCCGTAGGAGTCCCCCACATGGACGTTATGAGGAGTCAGCCCCTGCCCGATGGAAAAGTTAGTGCTAAAGGTCAGAAGTAGGAGAGTGAATAATCAGGTTCTGGAAAAGGCGGGTCTTTTTTTTTTTTTTTTTTTTTTTATGGCTTGAGAGCGAGAGGTTTCTGCAGACGGTGCTGGAAAAGCAGGTTAGGAAAGCCTTGATCTGAAGGCTGCTGGCTCTGCTCTCTGACCACGAGGAGCCACCAGTGGTCCCACATCAAGGGCAGGACAGGCGTGTAGGGCTGAGGGAGAAGGTCTCCCTGCCCAGCCACCTCCTCCGTCACCAGCCCAGCCCAGCCCTTCACCTGGACAGCTCCCGCGGCCAGGACAGGTGCAGGGAGGGACCGAGGATGTAGGCAGGGGTGCAGGGAGCCCTGTGCGCGGGCGCACGGGTCTGAGGACCTGAGTGGGGCTTCGCCCGGGTCCCCCTGTCGCCCCAGGCGGACAGCGTGTGGATGGAGATGGACGACGAGGAGGACCTGCCTTCGGCCGAGGAGCTGGAGGACTGGCTGGAGGACGTGCTGGAGGGCGAGATCAACACGGAGGACGACGACGAGGAGGAGGACGACGACGACGACGACGATGACGACTAGCCATGGCCGCTGTGTCCCAGCCCGCCTGCTTCCTCCTCGTGACCTCCTTCGGCCTCCCCTGTCCCTCCCTGGGCTCCACCAGGGACACCGGGCCACTCTGTGCCCCGGGGCACGCCGGGGTCCGCCGGCTGAGTGCTGAGCCCCGGACCCCCTCTTACCCCGCGCACCAGCCGGGTCACCTCAGCGGACTCCGTCCCGTGCCCACTCTTTGTTTCTTCCACCACTGCGTACACTCTTTCCTGTGACTCCGTCCTCCTTGGTTCCCGCCACCTGCACACTCGCTTCCCCACACTCTCAAATCCTGCGTCCTCCTGACCCGCCTGTCCCCGGCCAGGAGGAAGGGCGGGCCCTGTGTTTGGGGCTGTCTCTCAGCGATCTCTTGTTAATGTATTTGGGTCAAATGAGAGGCCTCAATAAAGGATCTGGGGCAGCATCGGCCGGTGTCTGCTGGGGAGGCCTCACCCCGCGACGGGAGGAGTGCAGCCGGAGGAAGGGGCGCGGGGCGGGGGTGTCAGGTGTGGGTGCCTTGTGAGGGCACTGTGATAGAATGGGGGGGGCCTCCCTCCCCGCAGTCGTCCCAGAGAAGAGTGGATTATTTATCTGCAACAAGTCAACCGGCTTTTCCCCCCGCCCCCGAACACATGGTGTCTGTCCAGCCCGGCTCGCAGGCCCCGCAGAACACAGAGTGCCGGGCGGCCCCTACTCTCGAGCTGATTAGCCTCCCTGGGAAGTTGAGCTGAGCAACTAAACAACGGAAGACAAATATAAAGCAATAAGTAATTAAGTGATTGGGTGCTCCTTGGCCGTGCCCTCCCTGCAGCCCTTATTTGAATGTCAAGACTGAGCCCAGATAACACCTCCCTGGTGAGGCCTTCCCCGGAGGCAGCCCCTCCTGTGGTTCCCTCCTCTGGGGTCACACTATGCCCTCTCGATGCTCCTACTCCAGCCCTCAGGCGGTTCCACCTCAGATCTTTATTTACATGTCTGTCTTCCCCACTGGACTGGGGGCCCCTTTTCCCGTGCCCACAGGGCCTGGCACCCAAAACGTGCTCCTTAACAAATATCTGTTGAAAGAAGGAACAAATGAACAGGATGGCTCAGAAGAGAGAGGTCACAGGCGTCTCTGATGGCTTCAAAGAGTGAGCATTTTCTAGACCTTCGATGGAGAGTGGGCTTGGAGGGGGCCAAGGAGTGTGGGAAGGGACAGTGCAGTCAGAGGGAAACCTGAAAAGCACTGGCAGAATGTGTGTGGCATGTGGAGGGGACCAGGGACACAGCAGAGACTGATGTTCAAGTGGTGGCTGTGAGGATGGGCTGGGGGTGGGGGAGAGGGTGGAGACAGGGAAGTGCCCAGAGGGAGGAGGAGGGGAGGGGATGGAGACAGGGAAGTGCCCAGCAGGATGGGCAGGGGGAGGGAGGGGATGGAGACAGGGCAGTGCCCAGCGGGATGGGCAGGGGGAGGGGAGGGGATGGAGACAGGGCAGTGCCCAGTGGGATGGGCAGGGGGAGGGGATGCAGGGGCCTAACTTTCACACTCAGAGGCCACCAGAAGAGTCAAAGTGGAATTGCGGAAGCGTGGCCCCGAGTGGTGGCCCCGAATACAGAGGAGACATTGAGATTCATACACTAGGGATCCTCGCACCCCTGGATCTGAGCTGCCGGGGTTCCCGCCGGGAGGGGTCCGCACTCTGTCCAGCATAACCCAGGCTGGCGTACAGGCAAGAGAGAGTCAGCTGTGGAGTTGGGGAACCAAGCTACTGACCACGCCCGAAACTCACAGATGTGGCCCTTGTCATGGGTCAGGTGGAAAGGCGCTGCTGAGAGACTAGGGGACCGCTGGGTACAGAAGGAGACATGGGGTTACTGAGGCATCGCCCTCCACAGACAAACCCAGGACGTGCTCCAGGTCGTGCTCAGTCTAATCCGCGCTGTGGGCCCTGGGCTGCTGCGATACTAACAGGGAGCTTACAATCCAGTGCAGGTCACTGGGAGGCCCCCCGAGAACTGGTAGCGTCTAGGTTTCAAGCGCCCACCTGTGCCTGCTGCCCCGGGAAGGCCTGAGCCTGTCCCTGACTGTAGAGACACCACTGAGTCTCTCTCAGTCTTGACGGGTCAGTGAGATGATTTTTGGTCCTACAACGCAGAGTAAATGAGATACCTCAGAGGCAGATGAGAGGCCGTCTTACTAGAAAAGCGTAGTGCCGGGAGACGGCCATCGGAGCAAAGAGAAGGGAAAACCCAAAGCTGCAGGAGCCTGAGCCTCTTTCGGGGCAGTGTAGACCAAGAAAGCAGGGGCTCCTGGAGGCCTGACCGGGCTCTGCCAGACCAGAACTGAGGGGGGGGGGTCGTGCCCCGAGGTGGCCCGGGCACTGGTGGGGCTCGGACCCCTTCCCAGGACCAGACTCTGCCAGAGTTGAGACAAGAGCCCTCAGGCTGGAGAGATGGGGTGCAGACAGATGCTTCCCCACTTCTTCCTTCCCTCTTTCAGTCTGGCTGAGAATCTGGGGGAGGAAAGTCCCTAGGGGTGGAGAGGAAGTTGAGAGCCGGTGGGTGCTGGGCCTGGGCAGAGAGGCAGAGCTAGGAGACAGCGCTAAGTGTGGCTTTGCAAGATGTCTATATTTGCATGCTGAGCTCACTGCTGCTCTTTTCCTCCCCAGAAAATGAAATTACATCATGGTAGGGGGAAGGCAGGAGGGCGGTATATTCAGGAAAGGTGAGAGGAACACAGCCGGGCATCACCCCGAGGAGAGAAGATCCGGGCTCCAGGTCAAGGGGACGAGCCCCCGTGTTGCTTCCCGCCTGCATCCCTACCTATCGCAGGCGCCCCCAGTGTGGAGGAGCCCGAGCCGTCCTTCGGTCCCTCGCTAGCGGTCCCCTGACCCAGAAGGGGAGGAGAGAGGTTTTTCCAAACACAAGTCAGCCAGCTAAGAGGATCAGAGGCCCGAGGCCCTCCGAACGCCTAAACCCTAACTCACTCTGTGCTCCCCAGGGTCCCAGCCGCCGAGGCCGCCGAAAGGGAACCAGAGGACGAGGGCGTCCCGCTGGGAAAGAACGGAAGCCGAGAGCGGGGTCCCGCAGCGCCGGGGAGGGCGCGGGCAGCGGCCCTCGGCAGCCCACCCTCGAGCCCTCCCCGAGCCCCGCCCCCCGGCCCGCCCCCCGGCCCGCCCCCCGGCCCGCCCCCGGCCCGCCCCCGGCCCGCCCCCGGCCCGCCCCCGGCGTGACGTCACCGGCCGGCCGGGCGGGGCGCGCGGGGCTCGGACTCGGGCTCGGCGGGCGGAAGCTGCGGCGGCTGCGGCGGCGGCAGGAGCGGCGGGAGCCGAGGAGGAGGCTCCGGACGCTGCCCAGGAACCGGGACGCCGGAGAGCCGCGCCCAGAGCGCTCTGCCCGAGGCGGTGAGAGGCGGCTCGGGGGCGGGGGCGGGGGCAGGGGCAGGGGCGGGGGGCGCGCCGGGGCGGCGACCCGGGGCCGCGGGGGGCGTCCGCGGCCCGGGTGCGGGGCCCGGCCCGGGGACTCTGGGCGGGGGGGCCCGCTTCCCGCGCGGGCCGCCCCGGCCAGGACCCCCGCCGCGGCCCGCGGGCCACGGGGGAGCCGGCTGGCGCCTGTCCGGGGCAGGGGGCCGGGAGCCGGGGGCGGGGAGGAGCAGCTAACGCGAAAAGCCCTAATTTCCTACAGTCCGTGTCGGAAACGACAGGGACACGCACACCTACGAGAGACGCCAGCACACACGGTGACACACACCCATGTGACTCTTCCACACATCGCTTCGCACACAGCAAATCACAAACGTCCCTGCACTACACATCCACCCCCTCCCCCACGGCCTCCATGTGCACGTCCCCTGGAGGAACATCTGTCTGCGGGACAGCTGAGTGGGGGCCCCTGTCCCCAGGCCACCCTGATTGTCTGGGCACATTCTCCCAGCCCCGGGCTTCAGGTTGCCCATCTTTAAAACAGAGGCGCAAGATGGGAGAAAATCGTGGCTTGCGCCCGGGACAGGGAGCCGGGATCTGGAGTGAGTGAGCCCGCCTGGCGTCCCCCCGCCCCCCGACGCTGGGGGAGCGGAGAGGGTGAGGGGCTGCCGGTGGCCTCTCCCTCTGGGTCCACTTGGAGCCTAGGGCGCTGGGGACGGCTGGTTTCTGTGCCCGGTATGTCCCAGGGATGGAGGAGGGGGTGGGAGAAAAGCAGAGGGAGAAAAAGAATGAGTATGAGTCAGCCAAGGATGGAGACCAAGCCCGAGAGAGAGACAGAGAGAGAGAGAATGAGGAGAATGTGTGCGAGGGACAGGGACACAGTCGTGGACGGGAGGGGACCGGAGGGGAGGAAGCGAGGCTGAGATGGTCAGAGGAGTGGGAAGAGGGCTGGGGGCTGGGCTCCCCGGGCTCGGAGAGCCTGGCCGGTGAAAGCAGGATGGGGTGAGGCCACCGGGAGTTCGAGAAACGTGCTGAATGTGTGGGTTTTGTTTCTCGCCGAGTCTGGCCCCCAGGCTGTCAGAGCGATTAGCTTTAATTGTTCTTCCCTTTGTGGCTAAACACTCCGTTGGGGAAATTGCCAGAGATGCCCTAGGCTGCCCACTGCCCTGGTTGCCTACTTCCTCACTGCCCCCGACACCTGTGCCCGGCCTGTGTGCGTGTTGTCATGCGTGAAGAGGGCCACGGAGTCACGCCCTGCCTGGCCGTCCCCTTTCCTAGGACCCTCACCAGCCACCTGGATGCAGCCAGCCGATTCAAGCCCCTCCCCACCCCCCAAGCTGCCGCTCTCTGTGCAGCCCCCTGCTTCCTAGGAGTGTAGTAACACACCGAGTCACAGACCCCAGTGGCCCTCGGCCCTCAGGGCTGCTGCCCTGGAAGCCCACAGGAGGAAGAGAATGAGAGACTGGAGGGAGGAGTTGATGAGGGGGAGAGAAGGGAAGGAAACAGAAATGGAGAGACACCACCAGCGGAGGGCCAGCGCTCCGGCCCCCTCACCAACAGGCAGCCCTCTCTGCCCAGCCCGGTGCCAGAGATCTCCTGATGCCCCCATATCAGGGGCGGCTGTCTTCTCTTAGGCTGAGGCCCGAAGGCTCAGCCCAGGGCTGGCCCATTTGGCTTCTCAGCCTGAGGCCCAGGTATCCTGCCCCCACCCCCACCCCAGCTCCATTTTCAGGCCGGCCGAGCCTTGGGGCCCCCTTCTTCCGTTATTACAGGAATAAAGACACTCCCCACCCCCCAAAGCTGAATGGAAGGCAAGGGAAGAAGTCAGCTGAGTGGGCTACTAAGGGAATCCTTGGGACTAGGACTGCTTGAACTTGGGGCCTAGTTGGAATGGGCATCCTGCCCTCCCTACCCAGCCATCTGCTTCCCCTTGAGTGGCACCCCGTGCCCGAGTCCAGAACCCAGGCAGGCAGCGGGAGGCAGGGAGACCTCCTCCACCCCCCCACCCGCTCGGGCAGCTGCCACAGATGTGAGGCGGGGGCAGGCGTTCTTCTGAAGTTTACTGGGAGTTTGGAGCCTCACAGGAGAGGGGACGGTCATGAAGTATTGTCCCAAGGCACCTGCGCTTACCCCATCTTCTAGGCTTCTCAGGGTGCCCCAGGGCCTGCTCCTTCCGCCCTCTGGTGCCCCAAGGCCCCCACCTGTCTTGTCTAGGCCCCCACCGCCAGAGGCCAGCTTGTGAGACCCTTCCCTCCTGCCCCTCTCCCGTTGGCGTCCTCAGTTGGTTCCACCTTTGTCAGGGCTCCACCTGGGGCCAGCTTGGAGGGGGGGGGGGGGAGGAAGGAAGGAAGGAAGGTAGGTAGGTGTGAGGAAGCAGTGAGCAGAGCACAGAATGATCTGGGAGGGAAGGGGACTGACTTCCTGGCCGCCTCGGCTCCGGCCCCCGGTTCCTGCCCTGGTATCCTGTCCCAGGAACGGCCTCCGCCCAGGCGGCCTCCGAGCTGCTCCAGGGACCCGGAAGACTTCAGGGCTAGGAGGGGAGGCGACTGCTCTGTTGGCCTGAGGAGTCCTGAGTCTGGGCTGTGAGGAGAGTGACAGGGAGGGCGAAGGAGCCGTTTCTGCCGAGCCCCACCAGGGCCACACCGCCCCGGGGACAGTGGCTGGCAGTGAAACTTCCTTGAATCCCAAACATTCCCCCAGGGGCGGCCCGCCCAGGCCTAGCTGGACAGATCTCCCCAGGGAGGGAGCCACCAGGTTGCTGTTCCTACTCCCTCAGGGGGTCTTACTGCGAGGCTTCTGTCCCTCCTGCTGCTTCTGTCCCTCCTTGCCGCTCCCACGTCCCTCCCATCCAGTGGTGTCATTGTCCCCACCGCTGGGGGGGGGGGGCAGAACTGAGGTCACCATGGTAACTGTGGAGTCCCTGCACCCCCCCTAAGATCCTTCCTTTGCAGCCTCCTTCCCTCGCCCAGCCCCAGCTCTTCCTCGTTCTGTGGGCCCTCCTCACCCTTCCCTTCTCTCTGCCATCCTGTGATTATAGAGCTTACACACGCGTGCAGTGCTCTCACACACACACACACCTCGTACGCTCACCGCCACACATCCAACCCGAGCACGTACACATCCACTCCCAGAACTCGCATGCACCCCCACACCCCGCCACTGCCTCCTCCCGGTACCTGTGCCCACGCCCCAGGGCTCAGCCTCTGCGCCCCTCCACGTCCCTCCCACCCCCGCACCTCTTGGGGGCCTCCTTGTGTCTGCTTCGCGCGCTCTTAGAAAGCTCCTACCCACCGCCCCCCTCCTTCGTGGGTGGCTCACTCACACACACTAATCCCTCCCCGCCCCCCCTCCCCTGCAAGTCTGGGTTTTAGATTCTGAGCCCTAAACCCTAATTCCTTCCAGGAGATACACACCCTCTCCTTCCACAGGATCTAGTTACTTCTCTTCTGCATGAAAATGGACAGAAGGACCCTAAATGCTGGTCCATTTTCCAGCTGTGGGCTTGGTCCCTGGGTCTCCTCCATGGGGGAGGGGGCAGCGTCTTCTTGGGGGTACCCTGCCTCCTTCCCGTGCTGCCTTTTGAGCTCCCTCCACCCCCACCCCATTACTGTCCTCATGCCTGGACCCCCTGCCCATCAGCCCCCTCTCCTGGCCCGGGATTATCAGGGGGGTGGGGAGCCGGGCTCCGGAGCCTGCCGCTGTGACCTAGATTTCCAGGCAGCGACGGCTCCTGGTGCTGACAGTCAGAGAGCATTGTTCCCGGCCCAGCCTGGCGGGACCGCCGCCCGCCCCGCTGTCTGCCTGCACCTGGGTGTGCAAGTGAGCGTGCCTGTGAGTGCCTGTGCCTTGTGGGGGTCCTGCTGGCCCTGTCGCCCGGCTCATTGTGTGTGTGTGTGTATCATGGGGCCTGCCATGGGAGGCTTGTTTGTTCTGGTCCAAGTAGGGGGCTGGGAATGGTGACTTCTGGGTCCACGCTTCTTACTGTGCCAGGCCTCTCTGCCTCAGTTTCTCTGCATCTAGACCAGAAGTAAGGAAAACGGGATGGAGCCAGCCCCTTGCTGTCTGCTGCGTTCCCAGCCCAGAGTTGGTGTGATTTGTGGGCCGGCCCCGTCAAGTACAAGGTCTAGCTCCTTGCCCCAACTCTTGGTTCAGCCAGAGTTTATGATAGAACTTTTTAAGATGCTTTACTTTTCTGATTATGAAAGAAATATATATTCCTGGGGGGGGAGGCCCTTTGAGACTCACCCCTGAAGCTCCACATCTTAGCACATCCAGAAAGTTCATTCTAAGGTCTGACCTTCCTTCCTCCCGCCTTAGTCATGCTTCCTACCTAGTGAGGAGGAGGGCCTTGAATGTTCTCTACCTTTCCACCTAAAGATCTTCATGAAAGAGAGGTGGGGTGAAGGCCGAGATGAGCCCCAGCCTCACCCAGCCCCCTCCAGGAGCCCATCCTGAAGGTGGTAGGAGCCCCCTTCCCGCCAGACTCTCCCAGAGCTGCCTCGAAACCCCTTCCCCTGCCACCCAGCCAGCCTGGGAACTGGGCAGGGGGCCAGAGCCAGCCGCTTGGTATTCTGGGGCGCGGGGGCTGCAGGCGTAGCACAAAGGCTAGGAGAGAGGGCTGTGCGGAGGCCCAGCGGCCATCAAGGGAGAAGTGGGCTCCACAAAGGTGGGGGTGGCCTGTTGCTTCCCCCTCCCCGCCCACCCGAGCCCTGAGGACTGAATACAGGGGGGCACAGAGGGGCCAGGGGACCATTAGACCAGGCACCTAGGCATCCATCCAAAATGAGTCATTAGTGGGGTGGTGGGGAGTTGAAGCGAGGGACCCCTTTGCTTCTGGGGAAGAATGGGAGCTAGAACACGCGAGTGAGCGAGCGAGCGTTACCCAGCCACCCCCTCCCGCCCCTCTGAGCTTGCTTCTCCCTGCCACAGCCGGCCTGCCTCTCCCTGATGGTTGTTTTGGAGTGTTGTGGATTTTTTTTTTTGACAGGGGGAGGGGTTGCAGGTGGGTGGGGCGATTCTGGGGGGGCCTTGGAGGCAGTGAGTGAGAAAGTCTGGAGCAGGTTGCTATGGTAACCGCCTCCTCAGTCAGGGGAGCTGTTGCCAGGGTTACTGCTGGGGGGGGGAGAAATGAGAAAAGATGGGGGGGAAGGAGGTGTGACTTGTCACTCTGGGCTGCAGCTTGGCCCCTAGCTTCTCCGTCTCTTCCCGACTACTCCTACCGCCCTTAGGTCTTCATTTTCTCCCTCCAGCCCAGCCCTCCCCAGCCTCGGCCAGGGTGGAGGGAGGCGCCGGTGAGGAGACCTGACCAGCCTCTCCCTTTGTTCCTCCGGACCCCAGTCATGGCCGAGTACGGGACCCTCCTCCAGGACCTGACCAACAACATCACCCTTGAAGACCTGGAACAGCTCAAATCGGCCTGCAAGGAGGACATCCCCAGCGAGAAGAGCGAGGAGATCACGACTGGCAGTGCCTGGTTCAGCTTCCTGGAGAGCCACAACAAGCTGGACAAAGGTGGGCGGGGGCCGCAGGGGCCGTGGCGGCGAGAAGCAAGGTCGGGCTGCAGGTGCCGAGCATGCCCCTCTCCAGCGGGGTGGGCGAGCGGCAGGGGGTGGGGGGGTCCGGACGCGCTTCATGGTGCTCCTCAGGCACTAACGTGGTGCTCAGACACCACTGTTCTGTCATCAGAGATGTAACAACACATTAAAACACAGGTTAAAAGCCATGAAACTGGAAGTAAAACCCCAAGTTCTGATGTTTCCATACCCACTTTTAGAGAGCACTGCTCCGGGAGTGGCTTTAGGGGGGAGTTGGGCTGTTAAGAGAGCCCTGAAGGGCAAGTGGGCTTTGAAGGCAGGGTCCCCATCGGGGCGTGCTTGGCAAAGGGCCACAGCCACAGAGCGGGGGTGTCTGGTGTGTCTGGGTGAGCAAGGGGCCCTGTCTAGCTTGCCTGGGGCCCAGGGTACGTTTAGCAGTGGCTGGGAAGGTAAGTTAAGGCTGTGCCCTTGAGGGACGGGGTGTTGGGGGGGTGGGTGAGTGACCCTTGGGCCCCGCGAAGTACAGGTCTGCCTGTAGCGTGGTGAGCAGTTGGGAGGTGGCTGTAGGGCTCACAGGGAAGGAGCCAGGAAGGACCGGGGTGTCTAGAACCGGCCCAGCCGCGCAGAGCGTCCTTCTGGCCACATCTGTGCCTGGCCTCGCCGTGCCCAGAACCTCTCCCTGGCTTGTCCAAGGGTCTGCACCCCCACACCTGCTGTCAGGAAATTCTTTCGAACGCTGCCGTGGAGGAGTGGAAGGGAGTCCGGGTGGGTGTGGGGTGTCAGGAAGGCCAGCTAATTGTTCTGTTCTCCCCTCCCCACCACGTGGAACCTGGTGTTCAGCCTGAACCCCTCGTTCTCAATCCTTAATTTTTAAACTTCGCTGACCAACCACCTGCTCTTCCCTTCGCGGAAGGCCTCTGTACTCAGTTGCTGCCTTGGCTCCTGTGCCCTGCTCGGGGGCCCCGCCCCCTCCTGGGGCGTGCCCTCTGCCAGCCAGTGGGAGCGACTCCTGCAGGTCTCGGTTCCGGAAGCCGGGGGCAGGGGGCGGGGCCTCTCCCGCCCCGCTGACCTTGCCTCCGCCTTCCCTCAGACAACCTCTCCTACATCGAGCACATCTTCGAGATCTCGCGCCGCCCGGACCTGCTCACCATGGTGGTGGACTACAGAACCCGTGTTCTCAAGATCTCCGAGGAGGACGAGCTGGACACCAAGCTCACCCGCATCCCCAGTGCCAAGAAGTACAAAGGTAGGAGGCCAGGCCTTTAATGTGCACCTGTCGCCCCTCCCGCGGGTGATCCTTGGAGCACTGAGCTTTGGGGCGAGTGGAGGCGGACACGGTGGGCCCGCCTGGTGGCTCCCACGCCTCCCGTCCCTGGACACCTCCCTTTTTGCCCCCAGACATTATCCGGCAGCCCTCGGAGGAAGAGATCATCAAATTGGCCCCGCCACCGAAGAAAGCCTGAGTGAGGGGGAGGAGAGGAGGAAGGTTGGACCTTCACTGGACCACTCCCTTCCCCCCAGCCTCCAGGGGAGGGGCGAGGGCAACCCCCCCAGTCTACCCTCTTACTAACCTGGTCCTAACCCCCTTACTGTGCGCGTGTGTGCGTGTGCGCACGCTCTGGCTGTCCGTCTGTATGTCTAGCTCATCTAGTTCCTCCTCCTTGTGAGGGGATGGGGGGGTCGGGCTGGGGGGCGGCGCTTCGTTTCCCCACTTTAGGGGGAGGTGGGGGCTATTTCTATGCAAATAGAAATGGGCACATTCCTCCTACTGCCCTTCCCTCCACTCTTCCCCACGCGGCTGAAGTGTGGGAGCAGAAAAGACCTGTGTTTTCCTACACGGAAGAGCTGAGCTGGGGCGAGGCATGGGGAGAGGTGGGTGGATCCAGCGGAGAGCAGTGAGAGGGACAGTGGCTCCCCACCCCCACCTGGAAGGGGTGAAGAACAGCCAGAGTTCTGAGTTTGTGCTCCCATGCTGGAGCTGCCTAGAGTTTTCCAGCGGCTCCTGGGGTCGGAGGGCCTGGGCCCCAGCAGGTCCTGTTTTGCTCCCCTCCCACGGACCTAGGGTGGGTATGAGCCAGGGATCTAAGGAGAGAGGGCCACTGGATCCTTTCCTGGCCCAAAAGTTCACACCCCATGGAGCACCCAGCATTAGATCGCCCCTCCCAGCCTCCCCCAGAGCCCGTGCTGGGTGCAGTCCCCCCTAAACCGGACGTGGGGAGAGGGGGGGGCCCTCTTTTCCACTCCTTTATTCCTACTCAGACTGTTGCACACACTGACCCCAAACCTAGGGAGACTGAGGAATGAGCTCCTTAGGTCCTGACCCCAACCCTGTCCCACCCACAGGGTCCCGGCGTGGTCCCTCCAGGCGACCCTCCCTGTCTCGGGTCTAGAACACCCCCAGCTGGAACGAAGGGAAGAAGCTAATTACAGTGTCTTCCTTCGCACTGACCCCCCCAGCCCCAGTTCAGTTTGGGAGGGGCCTCGTCAGCCCACCCTCCCCCCGCTCCCGGCGTGTTGGCTCGTCGTGAATGCCTCCTGGCCGCATCACTAGAGTGCAGTGACCCCAGCCTCCTTCCTGCGCCAGGACGCACCCCCCGCCCTGACCGTGCTAACTGTGTGTACATATATCTCTACATATATGTATATTAAACCCGCACTGCCATGTCCGCCCTGTCTTGTGGTGTCCAGCGTTCACTTCTTGTCTAGGCCAGAGCGGGGCGGGAGGGATGCCGCAGCCAAGGGAATGCCAGTCACGTGGCTGCGCAGTCAAAATGAGAAAACTTTTTCCAACTTTGAATTCACGTGCAACCTCGAGAGGCTATTTAGGGAGAGTTGAAGTTCAGAGCTGCTAAGATGTGGGAGCAGAACTTCAGTTGGGGGTGGGCGGCTGGCTGCTGGGGGAGGGAAGAAGCCAGACTGGCCGGAGAGCGCGGCCCCTTTGCCCAGCCCAGCGTCCCCTCTGGCCACTGCTGCGGACACCTGCCTTAACACGTACACCTTGAGTACTCCACAGTTTTGCCTTAAGGACCTCCCCAAGCTTCCCCAGCCCTGGCTGGCTTCTCCCGTAAGGACAGAGAGAGACTTGCAGAATTGGGAGGGGGGAACTGAGCGTGAACTGTCCTTCCAGTCAGGATATGTGATGTGAGAGTGTGTGTGTAACAGAGCGAGCGAGAGAGAGAGAGAGAGCGCACGCGCGCGAGAGAGAAGGAATAAGGAGCTTTCTCTGAAGAGAAGAGAGGGTGAGATGGGAGAAGGGAGACAGGGTCATTTTCAGCAGAGTCTCGTCGTGTCTCTGTGAGCAGAAGTAATCTAGACAGACTAACCTGCCCTCCCAGCCCCACCCTGCGCTCCCCCGTCTACAGTGTGCACGGCCTCGTTCTAACCCTGGAATAAAGGTGATTGTACTGTACCCGAATCTAGGATTTTGTGAATGACCGGGATTCTGGAGTCTTTGCATGACTGGGAAGGGGGGGGAGCGATACCCCGAATCCCTCACTGCAGCCTGGCAGAGGCCAGGAAACACCCCAAGGGCATCCTTCTCTCCCGGCTCCTGAGAAGCCCTGAGCGCACAGCGCCGGAGACCGGGAACATGGGTCCCGGACTGGACCTCCTTGAACCGCGAGGACGGGGCCAGGCCCCTGCGGTGGGAGGAGCGAGCAGGCCACACATCACACACACAGCAGCAGTCAGAAAGGGGGGGGGGGGGCTTTACTGAAAGAAAACACACAACCAAGTCCGGAACACATGGCTTTCGGGCCACTCGGTCACCCCACGGGCCATAGGAACACACAGGTCCCCACCTCGGGGAGGACGTGCAGCACCTCCCGTCCGGTCCGAGACTTGCTAAGAAAAGGGGCAGGAGGAAGGGGTGTCTGGGGACCCCGTCCCTTCTCTCTTCCCTTCCTTCTGGCCCCAGGGTGCAGACTTCCTGCTCGGGGGCTCAGAAAGAACAGCACCAGCAGTAAGGGCAAGAATTCAACTAGGACGTTCAGTCAGTGACCGGTGACGAGACAGGTGCCTGCGCCCCAGCCATCTTCCTCCTCAGACTAACGATTTGTCCCCCACTGGCAAGATGTCAAGAGGCAGACAAGCTGGAGAGGCCGCCCAGGAGGGCTTTCTCTGCTCTGCGCTCCCACGTGGAAGGGGGATGCTGGGGGGAGGGGCTTAGGGAACCGAGCTGCTACAGGTGCGAGTGGGCGTGGCCTGTCACATACAGCATGAGGAGACAGCCCGCTGTGGCGCAAACTTCCTCAAGTCCCAGTTCAGTCAGGTTTTGGAGGCAGGCCAGCCTGTGGTCGGGAGAGCCTCCTGGGAGCACCCCCAGACCCAAGGAGAGGCAGGAGATCTGAGGCAGAGAACTGGGAGGAGCCCCTGCTTCCCCCGCCCCGCGGCCGTGGCAGGAGGCAGGGAAGGGCACGACCGGGGGTCCTTCCGGTCTTGAGCCTCCAAAATGCCAAGGGGTCTGCCGCCATCCCTGGGGCCGCACACGGAGGGCGCTGAGCCGGTGCCACGGCGAGGGCAGGGCCCCCACCTCCCCCTTCCGTCCCTCTCCTGTGGTCATGGAAGACATACGGGTGTTCAAACTGACAAGAATTTTAACATGATACATCCAAGTTTCACTTGCTTTTTAATATATTTATAGATATAAAATTAGGCCTCTAACAGTGACAGGGCAAGGAGACTGCTGCCACCAAACAACTTTTTTTTAAAGTAACAGAAGAGGTAACATCCTTTCTAGTCTTCCTCCACTCCTGCCCCTCCCCCGCCGCCCCCCTCACCAGGCCTAGGCAGGGGTGACGGGGTGCAGAGAAGAGCACGGGGGGGGGGGCACACGCAGTCAGGTGTGAAACACCGCGGGAAGGCCGGGATGGATGGGTGGGAAGGGAAGTGAAGGGGGTGGGTGGTCAGGGGCTCGGAGGACTCCCCGGAAGAACAGGATCCTGGGATGGGCGCTTCTGGGAGGTGGGGCTGGACAATGCGACTGTCACAGACTTTTAAAAAATAAAGAAGAAGGTCAACAACCCAAACCAATGAGAGCGGCACTCCGCCGTCCCTGCCGGCCCGTCGGTGCTGAGCAGCCAGTTATCCCCACCCCCCGCCCAAAAAACAAGGGAGATTAAAGGAAAAGGAAACCCCATCCCCTACCCCAAACAGTCAACAAAATAGGCTCCCCCCTCCAAAAAATCAAGGCTTTGGGGAGAGGCCATTCCTGTGAGCCCTCTGCGCCTCTCCGAGGAGCCCACCCAGGGCCTGGCTCCTACTCCTAGCTACTGGCAGGTTCGCGCCCCCTCTGGGCTTTCTCCTGGGAGGTCTTTCTTTTATCTAAAGCAAAAAGTCCAAAGTGCGTTTCTGCTGAAGGTAAGGGCCTGGGACAGGAAAGGGCTGTCCAGGCAGCATCAGGGGTGGCAGCTCCGGCCCGCCCCTCCTGGGTCCGAGGCCTCAGGACGGCATGCACTGCACCCGGTCGGGGCCCTCCTCCTCGTCCGACGTGTCTGAGGAACTGGGAGACTCATCCGAGTCTGCATCCGCGGCCCCTACCCCAGGCTCTCGCCAGCGCTGTAGAATGGGAAAGGCCTGTTAGTCGTACCCCCACGGCCAGGACCAGCCTGTTCACTAGAATTCACGTAGTCTAGGCCAGGGGTCAGCAGACTTTTTCGTAAAGGGTCAGACAATAACTATTAGAGAGTCATGGGCCGTATCTCTATTGCAACTCTGCGGTTGCAGCAGGAGAGCAGCCACAGACAACGTGAACGAATGGGTGGGTTGTATTCCAATAAAACTTTATTTGCAAAAAAACAGGCAGCATGCCAACTGCCAGAGCCCGCTAACCCCTGCCCTAGGCCTCTGCTGGCGTGAGGACAAACAGAAGGTCACCCTGACACTTCATAATTCTTGCCAACTCCTTCCCCAGCGACATGCCCCTGTCCCTGCGGAGACAGCACTCTCACGCGCGACGATGGAGAGTGGGGGGAAGACACCACCTGTTTGGCCTGGTGGCTCTTCCCAGGCTCATCAGGGCTCGGATGGGGATGGAGGACAGTGGGACGGAAACCCGCCCCAAAGCCCCCGATCTCTCTCTAAAG
>PJEM01002973.1:107385-169139 GCA_004023845.1 Helogale parvula | reverse complement strand
AGGAAAACGTCCTTTAGGAAGCGTTATGCTGAAGGGGAGTGAGCTTAGACTAGGAAAGGGTGCCCCCGGGTCATCCACCGAGAAAGGCAGGACGCTCTGAGGTAGAATGATTCTTCCGAAAGACACCCTTCCCCAGGCCGCCCTTCCCCAGGCCGCCGGGCAGCAGGGGCCCTGGGCCGCTGCGCAGCGGGCGCTCCCCGAGGGCCAGCCGGCAGTGTGGGGGAGGGGCGGGAGACTCCGAGTCCCTGCGGACCCCGCGGCCGGCTCCTTACATCCTTCAGCCCTGTCAGCTCCGTGGAGGTCTCGGCTGTGGGGGCCCAGATCTTGACATCGTGGTCCAGGCCGCTGGTCGCCAGCACAGGCAGGTGGGGGTGGGGCTCGAGGCAGTTCACCTGTCCGGAGGAAAGGAGACCACAGGCTCAGGGCTCCATGGGGACAGGACTTAAAAACCACTACTCACCTTGAGCCAAACACACTCCTCAGTGAGAGCTGAGGGGGCTGCCGGGAAGGCCCAGCCGTCGTGAGCGCAGGCCAAGGGCCCTGGGGGTGGGAGAAACGCTGGGCACAGGCTGGGCAGATAGAAGAACAGGCCATGGCTCATCTCCCAAGTACAGGCAGGGGTGGCCTTGCTCTGGACACAGCCCGAGGGGTGGGCGGGTGACTGGCCGAGCTCTCTGCTGGCTTCACAGAAAGGCAGTAAGGTCCAGATGACCTCATCCTCTCTGGATTCCACAGCTCCAACTTGCCCAAGGCTGGAAAAAAACCATCTCCGTGCCTTTCACCAAATGGCAAATACATTTTTTAAAATGAAGAAAGCAGCAGCTGCCGCTGAGCCCCCAGATAAGAGAAAACAATCACATTCCCTTGGCACTGTTCACTCGGCCTGGAGGGAGGCACAGGCTGGGGGGGGGGGGGGGGGGGGCAGTGGAGAGCCCTGCAGACCCCAGGGGACAGCACCGTGCGGTGCACCCACAGAGCCCAACAAGCTCGGCCCCAGGGTGGCCGGTGTACAGGGTGGCCCGGTGTAGGAACGTAGCTTCCTCGGGCACCCATGGCGTCAATCTAGGCCACCTCTGGGCACAGTGACTGCGCAGGAGAAACGGACTATGGCAGACAGCAGGCCCTCTGGCTTCAGCGGCTTCCTTCTGTCTGGAGACACCCACGCCCCCTGCTGTCTGATTTGGAAACATCAGCCTTCAGAGCAGGGCAGGGCAGGGCAGGGCAGGGCATGCAGGGCAGGGCAGGGCAGCGCATGCAGGGCAGGGCACACAGCTCCCAGGGCCACCGGAAGAGCTGGTCCCACATCTAGCTGCTAAAGCAGTTTTGGGCTTAGTCAGACGAGGAATAGATAGGAAAGGCACCCGGAAGGAAGAGGGTGTGGTCCTAGCCGGTCCTCACCCGCGCCTCCCCATCCCATCCCGCCTTGCTGCTGCCCCCGTAGACCAAAAAAAACAACCCCTGGCAAAAAGCCCCTTTTATCTTTTCCTTCTTTCTGGACCAACCTCCTCTGCCTGGCCTGCACATGCAGAGAGCGCAGCTGAGGGGAAACTGGGGCCAGCGTGGAAAAGGACACTGACCCAGACTTCCAACTGTCTTTGTTCTTCCATTTTACAAGTAAATAAACGCTCAGAGAAGACTGAGGCAAAACCCAAGCCTAAGAGTAGACCAGAAACCCCATTTCCCTTCTCCTCTCATGCCCTGTGTCATCAGCTCGCTGCGAAGTTCCTACTGGGGCTCTTTTCAGTAGCGTGGAGAGTTCTCAGCACCTGCGGCACGAGGTGGCCCTAGACAGGGGCTCCGGTGCCAGAGACTATTCTCCAGAGAAGCGCGACAACTTACACGCACAAACCCGAGCTCATTCCGCCGCCTCCTGATAAGCCCTCCACTCTAAGCCCTGCTGGAGCAAGGCTGTAAAAAAAAAAAAAATTCCTTGGAACTTCAAAGTCAGGACAAAGCCAAGGGCATGAGGGACAGCAGAGTCAATACCGTACGGTGCTGGGGCTAGAGCCTGCGGTGGGAGGGTGACGGGAACTTCCGGCCCTTCTGAGCGCCAGCACTTTCCCTGTCAGTAACACCCCAGCAGAGAGCGCCGGCCTCAAGCAGCCCGGGCTGGGGGTACCCGGATGGGAAGGAGCAGCAAAGTGCGCTGGGGGAGCACGGACCGCCCTTGCCTTTAACATCAACCCCTCACCCTGTCCTTACATGAGAACGAAGAAAGGACTAGAGATTGAGGCAAAACCAGAGTCGAGAAACCTGCGCAGAGCGGATGATCATTTCTAAGACCTTCCTGGTTTTAACATTGCACTTCAGGATGAGCTGCTGTGCACCTCACACACAGGCTGGTGCGGGCGACCTGCTGCAGGGAAGTTAGGACCAAAAAAAACCAGAGGGGGCCAGGTGAGGACACTCAGGTCCCCAAGCTCACATGGGGCCAAGAACCAGCTGGACGCTCGCTTCGGGGTGCATGTCTAGATCTCCTGTTCTAGTCTCTCTCTTGTGACCGTGAGATCCAGGCGTGGGGCCTGCCTATCCCACGTGGTTGCCCTCCCCACCGGGGAACCTGGATTTCCCATCACACCCTGATACAGGCGGAGCTGAAAGCAAACTGGCCTGCAGAGTGGTTTGGGAGAGGGCATCCAGCCCTGTGCCTCTCCGGAAGGGAACGCAAGATCGTCTATAATCTAGAAAAGATTCACTGGCCCCTGACTTCCTTCCGACTACATGCCTACTGCAGAACCCTCACGGAGACTCCAGTGCTGTAGTCTGTTCACTGCAGATAGCGGGGGAGGGCCACGGAAGAGCAGGACGGGGCCAGGCGACAGGGAGACGCACCGTCGAGCTCTCCACCCTCTCCACATACGTCCGGCCAGAGAAGCCTTGATCTATACTGGCCCCAGGTTCCGAAAACTTAGAACCAGAAAAACGTCTGAAAGAGCTACCCGTGAGGGCAAGAAACACACAAGGAAAGGGAGCCTGACTGCAAAGAACCGCTTTAAACTCTAGCACCACTGTCTGGAAACCTCCGGAAGAGATGGACTCTTCACATCTCCCCAGAGCTCAGACAGGATGAAAGCCCCTCCTTAGAGGCTCATGGCCAGAGGCCTTGGGCAGTCAGTACAAGGCCGTCTCCCGAACCGCCTCTTTCAGATCTGCCGCAGTCCAAAAACCTTACAAGAGGAGCCACTAAACTCCTTTTGGAGTCTGGGTCTCAAAAAAGAAAAAAAAAAACGTCTGATAGCTAGATACATCGTAAGAGCTGACCACGCGTCACCCCCGGTTCAGGACCCCTCAAGCTTCCTCTCTGCCCCAGCCCTACGAAGGGCGTTTAGAATTCAAAGGACAGCAGACGGACCGGACCATGGGCCGCACCGCAGGCTGCTCGGTCACTAAGCGACAACTCGCCACGTGTGCTCTGTCCCATCTACGTGTCTGTGTCATGGGTTTATGTTCATTTAAATATAAATAAGACATTTCACCTTTAGATGTTTAATATATATCTCCTAAGTACAAGGATGTCCTACACAAAATGCTTCTGTCACGTGACATAAACTTCACATCGAAGGCCCCGGGAAAGGATGTGTGCACCGTATTCTGACTCGCCCGACTGTGTGGGAAATGCTCCTTCTACCCTGGATCCACTGACCCCGGATCTAGTCAAGGTCACTACCCGGCTACCCCTGCGTGATGAGGCATGTGGCGTGGAGCGCCCTCTGGCCGCGGGCATGGCGGAGCGCCCTCAACCCCCGTGCTCCTCCTTGGGAGAAGGCGCATGCCGAGAGACCCCTCACTCAGGCCGGAGGCTCTTCCCTGCGGCCCCTTTCTCTCCTGAGCAAACCATGCCTCAGAGCAACAGAAGACACGACGGCCTTCGATGTGGCCGGCCGGCCCTCTGGGACACGGCCCCGGGCCGCCGCGGCGAGAGCCCGGTGGCGCTAACACCCCGGCGGTGGCGGAGTACTCACCACGCCTCCCTTGTCCCCCTCCATGAACTGCACGATCTGGCAGGAGGACTTCTCCCACAGGAAGATGTGCCCGCAGTCACTGCCGCTCACCACAAACTCACTCTTGGGGCCGTAGAAATTGACGCCTTTTACTGAAATGATGAATGAGGGGAGAAACCACATGAAAGTTGGCACCAGGCCTGTACATATTTACCTCATGGGGAATTTCGTTATTCACAAACTCCAAGTCAGCTGAGAGCCACAGAAGCCCTTTCATTTTCACAAACCAAATCAAGGGCTGGTGCGTACGCACAGACGGAGCAAGAGGCGTGCCCGGCCCGAGACCACTCGCCGCCAAGAGCTCCGTGGGGTGGGGGGGCTACGTCCCCTGGCCGGCAGCCGCGGTCACTGTGGTATACACCCTGCGGGGCAGGCCCGGCCTCTTGCAGGCCTTGCCCGTCCCGGCCTGAATCACCCCACTAGGCAGCCCTACTGCACGCCCGGGGCCGTCCGTGGTTTGTATGCTTCCTTAGTACCTGTCGGTGCTCCCTGGGCCGTGAGGGGGGCTGGGGAGGAGGGAGGACTCTGCCACAACTGCCCCTGAGAAGCGCTGTACCCAAGACCGAACAACAGGGCTCCACACTCCGATGCAACTCGGGGGAGCGGGGGCCCCGCTGCACAGCTCCATTCGGGGCACGGGGCTGCGCTCTCGCCCCAGCCGCCCGTGGACTGAGTTCCAAGCCCAAGACTCCCGCTCTCCTCACCCACTCAGAAGACAAGGACACGTCCCTCCAAGTCAAAGGAGAACTACGCACGTACTCGTTAGGAGTGGTGACCACCACAGAGCAGTGGCCACCCAGCTTTTCTGTACATGAGTCACGTGGGGAGCGTCTGAGACCCCCCCCGTCAAGCTGTACCCCGAAGCGGTTACACGCTCCAGAACTTCTGAAAGATCGGCAGGGTACGCCGCGGTGCGGCGGGGCTCGGGAGCCGCACACAGAGCCCCGGCGGCCCGTGTCCGCTGCCGCCGCCTCGTCCCGCACAGAGCGAGCCGCTCACCCCCCATCTCAGGCAAGTCGGCACCACTGACCGAGCAGGGCTCTCCCGCACTGCCCAACGAGCCTGGGAAGTCCGCAGCCGCCTGCAGTCCTGAGAACAACAGTCCCTCCCGTCTCCTCACGCCCAGAGGAGGCAGCATCACTGCGGGATCGAGAGGCTTCGGGCCTCTGCGCATGAGCCCAGCAGGCCCGTGAAACTCCTGCCCAGGTAGGGACACCCTCCCCCGGCCATGTCCTTCGGGTAGCTCTGATGTGTGCCGCCGGAACGAAAGGGAGCCGCTCTCGCCGACGGCCGGAGGCCACAAGACAGCCTCACCTGTGGCATTGTTCCTGTGGCCCTTGTATCTCTTCACATACTGGGCCCCATCGCTGTGAGAGGAGTTGAAGAGGTAAATGTCTTCATCATTGTAACTGGCCAGGAGCTCTGCCAAGAACAAGCACACAGCAGTGAAGGCAAAGGCTGAAAGACAGCTGGGACCAGGAGTCAGGGGCTGGGGTGCAGCTTCTGGCCGGCAGTGTCCCCTACTAGTACCCAGGCATGGCACCCATTTCACTCAGGTGCCAGGGCGGACTCAGAGCTCACGGCCAGGCCAGCCCGGGGGCAGCAGAAGGCTCAGGAGGGTCACGCCCACCAGCTCCAGGCCGAGCCGGAGGCGGCCGCACCTGCTCAGGCAAGGAGCCTGGGCTTCAGGACGGGCGTTGCCGGACCTGAGCTGCGGCACTCTGCAGGTGGTGCCTGGCACCTCCAAGGGTCACCTGCTGCGTCCTCCCGCGTGCGCTCACCAGCAGCAACGGCTCCCCGGCTGCTCGGCTCGGAGCCGGAGCACAGCGGTGAGCGGCGGAGGGCACACGCCCCACGGGCTCGGCAGCTCCCCGGACGGAGGGGGTGCGCCAGCCTCGGAGCCGGGCCCTGCTCACGTACCTGTGCCGTCGTGGCTGTACACAAGACAGGTGATGTTTGCTTTGGACTCACTGTTCACCTGCAATAAGGAGCAGATACTGACTGATGCCCCACCCCCCCACCTGTTAGACCACCTTCCGGAAACAGGTTTTCCTTCAAACTCCCCTAGATCTTCTCCCAGAGTGAGAGAGACAAAGAGGCAGAGACCGGAGTACAGCCAGGGCAAGGGGGCCGCCTCGGGGGAGAGGGCTTGCTGCCGGCTGTCCTGTGTGTACCAGCCAGCCTCCGTCCACACCAGCTCACTCGGCCCCAGCGTCCTGGGCAAGGCGGGGCTCTCGCCCTCTGTGCTCGCTCGGCGGGAAAGCCCAGCTCGGAGGTGAAGTGACCGCCGGACGCCACAAGCCCGAAGGCGGTGGAGCCAGGACTCCAAGCCAGGGGTCTGACTCAAAAGTCCCAGCTCCTCCCGCCATGCCGACCAGTCTGGGGACAGCCCTGGGGGGTCAGGAGAGCCCGGAACCCCCGGCCTCCGGGAACCTTACCAGGTGGTGAGGACAGAACTTCTTGAGCACCCCGTTGTTCTCGTTCTCGTCGATTTTCCTCTGGTCGTAAATCCTGTAGTGGCAGAAACGACGGAAACGCCGAAACTCACAAACTGATCCCTTGCAGAGCTGCGACCGAGTAGTGGCGGCAACAGCAGTCAGCTGGAGGTCAGGGCAGACAGAGGACACTCCCCAGCCAAGCTTCTGGCTCCCACTCCTCCCCGAGGCCCTCCTCCCCACCGGCTCTCCACACCCAGCTCTGCTCCAATGGCAATCCTCAATCTCTTCGGTCTGAAGGGGCTCCTCTCCCCTCCCGGCTCCTAATCGCTTGCTGATTATGTTCACCGAAAGCTCCCCAACAGGGCGTACTGCTACCGGGCCAGGCTCGTGCAAGTCCGTGGGTCTTCATTCCTGTCCTGGCCCCTTGGCTGGTTCTCCCTCTCGTCTCCCACGGTGACGACCACAAACGCGCACCATACCAGGATCTCCTCCGGACTTCCTCTCTCCTGCCTTCACTCCCGTCCAACCACGGTCCCCTTCCCTCATCTCTGCAACACCCGTTCCAACATCCGGGGCAGACACCGTGCGCGCGTCCTGCCACGAGCCGGGCATCCGAGAGGAACGACACGCGGTCTGTGCGCCCTCCGAGCTCGGCGCTCCCTCTCCACGGCTGCTCTTAACCTCGCGCCTGCAGGCCCTGCGGCCTCAGTCCACTCGTGGGCCTCCTCCCCGCACCTGCCCACCAGCTTCCTAATAACCCTCCCTCTACTGACGGTTCCCGTGACTGCCTTTTCTGCCCTGCCCTCTTGTCGTCCAATCACCAACCTGCCTCAACGTTTTCACTTCCTCACTCCCCCCTCACGTTTCAGTCCACTCCAGTCTCGCCTTGGCCCTCAACCCTCCACTGAGACTGGTCTGGCTCAAGTCACCAGGGGCCCGATGGCCTCTGCCCACAGTATGGCGTTCGGGCATGTCCCTCGCATGCTGGCAGCATTCACTGCTCCTTCCCTAAGATGGCGTCTCCCCTGATGGCCAGCCACCCCTTCCTGGTGTTCATGAGCTTGTCTGTCATTCTCTCTAAAACGCTGATGGGCCTGGAGGCCTGGTCTGCAGCCCTCCAGCCTCCGTGTAGGAAGGCTGTAACCCAGAGAGAGGTCTTGCTGAGATTCTTTGTATCCTTCTGACCTCCTTGCTCATGTTGTCACCAGAATCATTCCAAAATGCAGCATTTTATGTTAATTCCCTGCTTAAAATCTCTTCAGGGCTTCTGTATTTTCTACCAAAGACCAAACTCCTTAGGACAACCCTGCATCTCTTCTCAAAGATCCTGTATGTTACACAAAAACAAACGAAACAAAAAAGCTGTGCTTCCCGAACACGCCAGGTCACACCTTACTCTCATACCTCTACACCTACTGCTCCCTCTGCCCGATACTCTAATTTCCTGTCTTCAAAATTTCCTCCGTGAGAAAGAACATGGTGAAACGCTTTCTGCCATATTTAAGGCATCCAATCAGAGTTCAAATACTAACTCTGCTACTGAGTAGATGAGTAATCCTGGGTAGCTACTTAATATTTTTAGTCCTTATATACCTGCTATTCTCTGGAATGGGTGAAGACTATGGTGTCTAGCACATAGCAGGTGCTTAGTAAACACTGGATGAAGAAATGAATGAACCAACACATACTTCTATTCTCCACAAATTTCTTGCTTAATTACCTAAGTTGAGAATTACCCAGAAATCTTTGCTAAATGAACCCCGAATAAAGACAAGACAAACAGGAGGGTGCCTGGCTGGGGCTCAGCTGGTTAAGTGTCAAGTTCTTGGTTTCAGCTCAGGTCACGATCTCACAGTTCGTGGGTTCGGGCCCTGTGTCGGGCTCTGTGCTGACATCGTGCAGCTCAGAACTGTGTCTCTCCCTCTCTCTGCCCCTCCCCTAGTGGTTTATCAAAAATAAATAAATAAAGACAAATAGGAGAGTGCTATCCTGCTAATTACTGCTCCGCAATAAACAGAGCGTCTGATGATATTTTTTTCCTTTTCCTCTGAACTAAATCTAAACCAACAGTTCTTAAATGTCACTAAGCCGTCTTAAACTTTGGAAGTCAGCAAATTAGCAGAACACATTCAAATATCCAATATTTTGGTAAATCAACCAGTCAGCATTCCTCCAAATCTAATTCGCTCTGCCCCTCTTTACAAGGAAATTTTTGCCTTTCTTCCCCTTTCTTCTGCATTTATTCAGAACCTACTATATTCTACGGGGCGCCTGGGTGGCTCAGTGGGTTAAGCATCACACTCTTGATTTCGGCTCAGGTCAGATCTCTCAGTTCATGGGATCAAGCCCCATGTCAGGCTCTGTGCTGACAGCACAGAGTCTGCTTGGGATTCTCTCTCTCCCCCTCTCTGACCCTCCCCAACACGTGCATGTGCTTTCTCTCTCTCTTAAAACAAACTTAAAAAAAACCTACTATAGTCTAGATATGACGCTAGATTAGGGGTTGGCAAACTTTTTCTTAAATGGCAAGATAATAAATATTTTAAGCTCACAAGCCATCTGGTCCCTGTCACAACTACCAAACTCTGCCACTGTAGCGTAAAAGCAGCCTTGGATAATATGTAGATGAATGTCCAGGGCTGTGTTCCAATAAAACTTTATTTAGAAAAAAAACAGGCAGTGTAGCTTGTCAACTACTGAGCTAGACAGTGCTGATACAAAGATGAATACAAATTTCCCCTTATTTTCTGAGTACAGGACAGGAAGAACTTTTTAAACGTCAGAGATCTTCTGTCTGAGAGCAGTCTTGGGCTTTACAAGCAGGCTGGGAGAGCTGACAGCGATCTCCCGCAAGCGCTCTGCCTGCGCACGCGCAGGACCCCCCACCCCCACCACCACAGCCCGGAGCGGTCTGCATCTTCTCTTCCCAAGGCTGAGCCCACGCCGACACATCACAAGCACCCGAAGCCCACAGTTTACCTGAGGGCTGCTCTCGATGTTGTACTTTGTACGGGTTTGGACACATGCAGGATGATGATGACACCACACAGAGCACCGTCGCTGCCCCCAAATTCCTCCGTGCTCCGCCTGCTCCCCTCTCCTCTCCCATAAGAACCACCGGTTTTCTTACTGTCCTCATAGATTTTTGCCTTCCCTGAATACCATGTTATGTTGCTGGAATCGTATAGTATGTAGCCTTTCCAGGTGGGCTTGTTTTTACTCAGTAATATGCATTTCATGTTCCGCCATGTCCTTTTCTGTCTTGTTAGCTCATTGTTTTAGCGCTGAATCCTACTCCATTATCTGGACGTGCCAGTGTATCCATTCACCTACTGAGGGGCACCCTGGTTGGTTCCACATGTTGGAAGTGAGGAATAAAGCTGCACTGCACTCTTGTGGACAGAAGTTTTCACTCCTCTGGATAAACACCAAGAAGCACGACTGCTGAATCACATGCCACCAGCATGTTGGGTTCTATGATCGACGATCAGAGCGCCCCCCCAGCGTGGCGGCACCGCTGCGTTCCCAGGGCCATGAGGGTGCCCGCGGCTCCACACACCTGCCAGCGCTCGCCGTGGTTCGCAGCAGCATCTTGCTGCCTAGCGTGTATCTTCCCGATGACACAGGAGGGGAACATCTTCTATGTACCCACGGGCCATCTACACGCCTTCTGCAGTGGGGCATCTCTTAAGGTCTCTGACCCATTTTTTAAATTGGGCTGTTTTCTTATCATTGCATTTTAAAAGTTCTGTATATAATTTAAATAATGGTCTTCTATCAGATAGGTCTTCTGCAAACACTTAATCCTAATCTGTGGCTTGTTTTCTAATTCTCTTGAACAGTGTCTTTTATAGAGCAGAAGTTTTTCATTGTAATAAAGTCTACTTAGCAACTATTTCTTTCACAACCGTGTGTCTGGTGTTGTATCTAAAAAGGCACCACCGTTTTCTGTCCAACATCACAGTGAAACCAGAGGGGCGCCCACTGCTCCCCAAGCTTCGCAATGCCACCCAAGGAGGACAGGAAGAAGAAAGATGCCAGAAAGTCGGCCAAAAGACACAAAGACCCAGGGAACAAATCTGGGGGCCAGGCCAAAAAAAAAAGAAGTGTCTAAAGGCAAAGTTTGGGACAAGCTCAATAACCTGGTCTTGTCTGACAAAGCAACTTACGCAAACTCTGGAAGAAGTTCCCAACTATAAGCTTCAAAACTAAAGCTGTTGTCCTTCCCTGAGAGACCGAGGATTTGAGGGTTTCTGGCCAAGGCAGCCCCCAGGAGGAGCTCCTCAGTGCAAGACTTACTAAGCTGGTTTCAAAGCACAGACCTCAGGTAATTTACACAGAAACACCAAGGATGGAGATGCCCCAGCTGCTGGTGAAGATGCATGAATAGATCCCACCAACTGTACGTTAGAAAATAAAAAATTGTTAAATCAAAAATGAAATGAAAAGCCATCACCATACCACCAAGCAAGGCCACCTAGGTTTTCTCCTCCGTGATCTTCTAGGAGTTCTATAGTCTGGGGTTTTACTGACAGGGCTGGGACCCGCGGCGCTATGCGTGAAGGGTGTGAGGCCCCTGTCCAGACCCCTGTCCGCCCCGCATGTGAACGCCCAGCCTCAGTGCCACCTGTGGCGCCGTCTGCTCCCCTGGACCGCCCGTATTCCTCTGTCCGAAGTAAGGGGACTCCGTTCACCCAGGTCTCGGGCACGGTCTCTGGTCTGCTCTCGCGCCAGTCTACGGCCTCCTCATTTCTGCGGCTCTACCGTGAGCCTCGAGGTCGGCAGCGTCAGTCCCCCTCCTCCGTTCCTCCCCCCAACACCGTGCTGGCTGCTATGGGTCTTCTGTCTTTCTATACAAACCTCAAAATGGGTTTGTCGGTACCCGTAAAGTAACTTACTGGGATGCTGATCAGAACCGCGCTGCATCAGCGGATCCGGCTGGGAGATGTCACAGCTCCAGCGTACTGAGTCCCTCTCTGCCCTTCACGTTTTAAACCAAACAGAGAGGAGCTGCAGCACTGTCTCGATACCCTCATGTCCTCTCTCCACAGTCCTGCAGGGACCCACTAACTCGCTACTTTAAACCTGTCTCTTTCCTCCTCGCTTCCTCTTCCCCACCACCTGCTGGGAACCAGTGCTCTCTCAGTGGCGTGGACAGCAGCCCCAGGACAGGGAAGCAGAGGGGCCACTCGGCATTCCGAGCCCCCCACCAGCACAGGTACCTGCCCACCGACCGCCACCGGCCTCGCGCGTCTCACACACTCTCCTGGTTTTCACTCCTTGCAGCTGGCGAAGCAGCCCGAGCAGGACTTAGCAGTAGGCACTCACACCTCCTCCACCTCCATGTGCCTGCTTTTCCCTTTCTTTCACCTCAACCAAAGCGGAGGTCTCTCTAGGCTTCCTTTCGGCGCTTCCTCACAATCCTAAACCAAACTTTTGTGTTCGTGATGCAAAGGAGGCCTTGAGGATGAGTAAGCGGCTTCTCTGTACCCCCTTGAAGGAATTCCTTCAGGCTAGGAGTGAAAGCTAATGGTGTAGGATATAAAATATTCAGGAAAAATATTTTCAAATTTGTACTAGAAGTGAGCTCTGATGGGGAAATCCCAGAACATTCAACTGGCCGGACTGAAGAGGTGCCAGAGAAACAAGGGATGACCCAGACGCCACCAAGAGCTGGGTGCTGAAGGGCCATCCACCTGCACAGGGTCGGGGGCCTCAAACTCCACACAGGCTTCTGCCAAGTCAAGAGCCTGCATCTGCTCAGAATCTGGGATGTACAAAGGGACAGGGGATACTGAAGCTGAGAAGAAACAGAAAATCTAAGTATTTCTCCTTATGCAAAAACGTTGAAACTAATTTCCAGCTGGACTCTAGCTGTGGCCAAGTATCAGCTTTGGACCGAGGCTTTATCAGCTGCGGCTCCTGATAAAGCCACTGCTTCCGTCCCCTCCAGCCGTCAAGGAGCAGCGGCTGAATCATCGACAGACCGGACTTCTCAAGCAATCCAGAGCTCCAGGCAGGAGTCCAAACCGGGGGCTTCAGTGAATGCCCTCCTTGGAGGAGGCACCACCCAGTAACTGTGACCACTACCGCCCCTGCTGATCAACTGCTTATTTAAACACAAAACAAAACAACAAAAAAACCCTACTACCTCTCTGTTATTGGTAAATAGAGGACAGGAGCTTGGAAAGCAAGGGAAACAGGAAGTAGAGAGTTACAAAGTTGTCCAATTCTCTTGTGGCAGGATTCCTGAACAAGCGAAGGTCATCTCTCATGCATTTCTGAAAACTGAGTCTATCCCCATGACACTTATCAATGAAATTAATTTCTGAATACAGTTATAAATGTGCTCTCGTTTAAAAAGGAAGATAATGCTTTCCGCCCACCACCAGGAAAGCAAAAAGTCATTTATTTTTCCAGTGATCCTCTCTCTCCTTTCAAACTAATGATCACTCAGCAAAGGGGGATGGCAAAGCCACAGAAACGGAGTTCACACAGGCCAACCGCGTAGGAGTTTTGTGACGTGACTATGTCTGTGACCAAGGGCTGGAAGGAAGCTAGGTGGTACACGTGAGGACCAAATCCATGGACTCAGTTTTCCCCAGGATGCACCTCAAGAGCCAGTGTGACGCAACGTTGGCAGGACAAAGGGGTCACTCTGGAAAAAGAAAGCCAGGTCATGACAGTGGGAGTCAAAATCCCGGAGCTCACGGTGAGTACTTACTCCCACTCAGGCCAGTCCTGTATCTGAAAGCAGCATTCAAAAATTCTAGTGCACACTGACTTATATAGGAAAAATGGTGGAAAACGTTTACTAATACAACACTCGCTAGTAAACCTGGGTTTGTGTCTCCGCTGCTATGTGGGGACCTCGGTCGATTTATCAGAGTTCTCTACAACTTGGTAATCTCTATAATGTGTTCAGCTACCGCCCCCTCCCCCCGGGACTGTTATATTAGGGAAAGGAATGCCTCAGAAGGAGCTTCAACTCTTTGGAAGCGATAGGAAACTCACGACAGGGGTTCATGGATTCCTAGCCCATTCACACACTTCTGCACGCTTCAGTCTCAAACTCTCAAAGACACAGAAGAGCCAGACTCACCTTACAAACTGGTCTCGTCCACCCACTGCAAACTGGTGGGTATTGGCAGGATTCACATAGATTGTATACAGCCCCACTTTCTTCTCCTTCTCCTTTGTCACCACCAGTTTCCTTGAAGAGTAGAAAAATATAAAAGTTGTATTCTCAAAAACACATTTTCTGGGTCATGGCAAGAGAGAGCAGACAGTAATGCAGACAGAGCTAGTGAGAGACCAGACTTTGATGGAGAAAGAGAGAAAAAAGTGGTCTGGGGGCACCAGGAGGCTAAGTCGGTTAAGCATCCGACTTTTGATTTTCTGCCCAGGTCATGATCTCACGGTTCATGAGTTCGAGCCCCACGAAAGGCTCTGAGGCTGACAGTGCAGAGCCTGCTTGGGATTCTCATTCTCTCTCTCTCTCTCTGCCTCTGCCCCGCTCACTCACAGTGTGTGCTCTCTCTCAAAGTAAACAAATAAAAACTTACGAAAGGAAAAAGCGGTGGTGTTGGTTAGTTTTGGAACAAGACTGGAACAAGAACAAGACAAAATCACCTCCATGTATATTCAGTAAATGCTACTTTGGGGGCGGAAAGACCAACACGAGTGCAGTCATTCTCGGGAGTGCCCAGAGACATTCGTGGTAAGTGTCCGCAGAAGCACTGCCCCCAGGGAGCGTCAGGGGCGGGGGCCCGCCCCTTCCCGTCCTGGATAAAGGCCCTCCCCATCACCTGGGAGCAGCGAGCAAGAGGGCCGGCCATAAAGACAGCGGCCAGGAGAGACCTTAGGGTTCAAATCTGTCTCCCGGACTCCACAGAGTGTCACTTAAACCCAGCTCTCAACACACACCCTGGACGCCAACAAGCCACCGGTCCCTGGTGTGGGGACACCAGAGGAGACCAGTGTTCTCGCTCCCCCGCAGCGAGCGAGGGGGAGACTCCCATGAAGACAGCGCTCTATAAGGCCAGCTAATCCGCTCTGCAGCACCCCTCCGGTTGTACCACAAAAGGCGGTCCTTAGGAGGGCACTGGGGTCCTGAGGAAACCCTATACAATTCTGAAGTTTTAGCCAGAAAACTCTGACTAAATTGTCCTAACTGTCCCAGCTTAAGGGTGGCACCGTGACTTCCCAGATCTAAGTACCCAGCCCGTCAAACATGACATCATAGAGATTAGTAAATCTACAGGAAATGAAAGACTGGGAAGAAAAGGGCTGGGTTCTAGCTTTCGTTTTTAATTCTAGACTTTTGCTCATCCTGTTGCTATGGAAACTGAAATAGAACCATGACAACGAGTTTCTTGGTAAAGAAATGATTTCAGCCTCCTCTGTGCCTGGTCAAAGTCACTCCAGCCTAGAGCTGATCTAAGCAAAGTGGAGAAATTTTACTTGAGTTTAAAATCTCTGTAACCTTTCATTAAAACAGTGGATGGAGATCCTTAAAAATGAATGTCATTAGGGAAAACACACACATACACAACCCTCAAAAACACGAGGGAGGAAATATATCCAAAAAGAGTTTAAGGAACACAACCCGCAGTGGAGAAGAGACAGCTCTAATCGTTTGGTTTTTTTGTTGGGTTTTGTTTTTCTGAGAGAGAGCACACAAGCGAGGGAGGAGCGAGGGAGAGGAATCCCACGTAGGCTCTGCGCTGTCAGCTCAGAGCCCGTCACGGGGCTCGAACCCATGAACCATGAGATCATGACCTGAGCCCAGATCGAGAGTGGGACGCCTCACTGACCGAGCCACCCGCGCACCCCGTCTAATTGGGCTATAAACAGGGAAAAAGAGCAGATGCTGCTTTTCACAGGCCCATTCCACCTTCTCAGCAGTTTGGATTTTCAGAAGGAGAGGGTCAGACAAATATAAAGGTGACCGTGTGAAAGCAGAAGGAAGGAATTTGGGGGCACCTGGGTGGCTCAGCTGGTTAAGCGTTTGACTTCTGACTTTGGCTCGGATCCTCATCTCACAATTTGGGATTCTGAGCCCCATATGGGGGTCGGAGTACGAGCTGGATTCTCTCTCTCCCTCTCTTTCTGCCCCTCCCTGCCTCAAAATAATAAACTTTTTAAAAAAGTAAGAAACTGAAGGAACAGATTATGAAATATGGTTTCAGAGTCCTGTAATCCTGACAAAGAACTCAATCTTTCTAATGCCTCATTTTATTGACCTGAACCAAAGAATTCTCTCTCCCAAAGGATAAATGCAGAGTACCTTGGGCCCTCTGGGGAACTAGCAGAAGTGCTATAAAAATGATTAATCTTGTACCCAGCTGGCTCAGCCGAAAGAGCATGTAACTCTCGATCTTGGGTTCGTGAGTTCAAGCCCCATGTTGGGTGTAGAGATTACTTAAATAAAAAACGTAAGGACTGTTTTAATGATTAATCGTGGCAGTAGAGAGAGAATGTTTTCACATCAGGAGGAGGCAGCGCACAAAAACATAGGGAACAAATTCACCAAGTTTTGCTTTAAAATTTGCAGGTTTTTTTGTATTTTCCAGCAAAAAAGGAAAAATAATTACAAATCAGACCAAAGAATTCCTTTGAAGATTTCAAACTGGCTTCCACTGGCTGAAGGAATATCCCGTCCACAGCTCCAAATCCAGCTCTTTTCCTAAGAGGTCGGCCAACACCCCCAGCCTCCAGGGACGCAGCCATCACAACACGCGGCAGCCCCCCTCACACACATCACACAAAGATGCCCCGGAAGGAAGTCGACGCTCATGCACCAGCCTAATACCTAAGGACGGCTTGGATTTTCCAGCCATTCAGCTCCCACCTCGGCCAAGCTTGCCCATTACTATTTCAACCTTGAAAGCAAAAACATTTTGAAAACTCACAATCCCTGATTCCCCAAATCCAGAATCCGGGCCTGCTCCTACTTAAGTTACTCCTACGTTCCCCATCTACGACTGCTCGCGCCCAGAGCCACTGCATACATTTCATTCCAAATACAATAACATAACACAGTCATCTGTTCCGAATCCATCATTTCATTCCAAATCCAATAATATAACAAGCCGACTCCTTGTGGCCTCACGGTGGTTTTCCTAGGACCTGACGCGCAGGATCAGCTCTCTCCCACTCTGCCTCACAGCTCGCTATCAGAGCAGACGGAACGAACTCAGCCCACTGGCTTCCCTCTGCGCTCCCTACCGCTAGAACTTTAGAATGAAAATCGCGAACATGCAGATCAAGATTTTAACTTATTTATTTCCTCACAACTAGACACCTGCAAGCTTGTCCCCCAGGCCTGTCCACCTTCCAGTAAAACCCACCATCTCCCAATCTTCACCCTCTTGAAGGTTGTTTATATAAGTAACCAGTACATCCTTTCCTCAAGCCTAAAACATTTTAAAAATTCTTCCACTTTCTAGACAACCTTTTCTATGGTGACCTTTCTAAACATAAATGTCTGGAGTGCCTGGCTGGCTCAGTGGGGAGAGCATATGACTTGATCTTGGGGTCGTGAGTTCAAGCCTCATGGTGGGCATACAGGTTACTTAAAAAAATAAAGAAAAAGAAAGAAAAAAAAAAATAAGTCTAATAATAATCAGCCTTAAGATTATACTCCCTAGGGGACAGTTAGGTGTGTGACTCTTGGTTTTGGCTCAGGTCATAATCTTGTGGTTCATGAGTTTGGCTCCCGTGCTGACACAGAGTTGGGCTCTGTGCTGACAGTGTGGACCCTGCTTGGGATTCTCTCTCTCCCTCTCATGTGTGTATGCTCGCGCGCTCTCTCTCTCTCTCTCTCTCAAAAATAAACATTAAAAAAAAGTCCCATGCTCTACCGACTGAGCCAGCCAGACATCCCAAGACTTGTTATGATATTTAAGATATATAACAAGACAATAAATAATCTAGATAATCCATCAACAAAGTAGCAATTAAATAAGCAGTATTACACCAATGCTGTAAAGTATACCACAGTTAAGTAGACCTGTATGCTCTGATGTAGAAAGAACTCCCAAAACACATTATAACATGAAAAAAGCAAATTGCAGAATCCTACATGTATGCATGTTTTATATATAATACACACACACACACAAATGCGTATATATGTGTACACACACAATTTATGTATATCTTTTCATATATTTATCCCATTTGTGGGGGAAATATATATATACATATTAAGATACATGAAAATATAAAAAGGATTTGAAAGGTAATCGAAAACTTTAAAAATGGTTACCAACAGCTAGAAAAGTGGGGGCAGGAGAGATGTGCATGAAGGACCATTGTAGATTTTGTCCACATACTTTATTATTTGACATTTTTAAACAAGATGCTCTTGTTTATTATACGAACAACTAAAATTTTTAAAAAGTAAAATAATTAGTAGCCATAATATAATGAGTTCTAAACATGGTCCCAGGCCTTATGCTGGGGCTTCAAGCACATTATCAGTGATCTCAGAGACAAGAGAGTAAAATCATGTCCAATGTCAGGCTGAAAAAAACTGAGGTTCAGAAAAGTTAGATGGGTCATAACTAGCAGTGCCTGCGTTGCAATTTGACCCGGGTCTGTCCAGATCCAAACAAGATGCTATGTTCCTTCTACGAGATCACATAGCTGATAAGGGTTACATCATTAATCATGACTCTCAACTGCACGTATAAATGAGCTGTGATAAGACAGAACTGGATTACAGCTACCAATACCTTTGTTCGAGATTTATCATGTGTTTACATGCTTCTGTGAATCACCGCAAACCACTCAGGACTGAACTCCAAGCTGCCCTGCAGAGCAGCGTGCCGCCTGCGGGCGAGCTGAGCGGCGCCCGAGTGAATGCAGAGGAGATCGACAAGTTACTCAAGCTCCCACGTAAGACGGCTGATCTGTTCTGGACATAAAAGTACGCCCACCAGCGCTACCCCGCTGAGAGACAGACTGACAGTAAGAGAGAAGGGAGGCATCGCCCTAACCCTCCGTCAGCTTCTCAGCACAGGCACAGAGGGCCTCTCGGGACTCACCCGGGAGGTGGGTGTCACCTAGGACACGCAGGGTACTTTCAAGGCCAGGACGCCCAGTGCTGTAAGAATATTTACTGCTACACTTACGAGGCAGGCCGGTCTTGTCTGAGGTCAATGGTGAAAACAACGGCGTCTTCACCCGCAGACAGGAACGTACAGGGAGAATCCGGTTCCAGGGCCAACTGAAGGAGGAAAAAAGGAAGGATGAGGTTTCCACAGATTAGAATCAGAGCCATCTGGTTTATTCCTTTATCTTCAGGAAGAACTGCATTTTATTTATTTTTTAATGTGTGTTTATTTGAGAGAGAGAGTGAGGGCCCACAGAGTGGGGGGAGGGACAGACAAAAGGGGAGACAGGGACTTAAGCAGGCTCCATGTGACAGCAGAAAGCCTGATGGGGGTTGCGAACTCATGAACTGTGAGATCATGACCCTTGAGCCAAAGCTGGATGCGTAATGACTGAGCCCCCCAGGTGCCCCAGGAAGGACTGCGTGTTCAGTATCTCAGCAAGAGGGCCTCCGACTTCGGCTCAGGTCATGATCTCACAGTTCATGAGCTCGAGTTCCACACCTGGTGAGCTTGAGCCCCGCTTCAGGTGAGCATGAGACCTGCTTGGGGTAAACCGTGAGCCCCACTTGGCTCTCTCTCTGCCCCTCACTCACTTGTGCCCTCTGTCTCATTCCTACATACATACATCCGTACGTATATACAGAAGTATCAAAGCGAGAAACCTGTCTAGCTTCCTTGTTCTAAAATCCCAGGGAAGGAACTATTAAACCCACTCTCTCTTGTTGTGTGTGAACTACAGTTTGTTTATTCCATAAAGTCAAAAGGACAGGAGTTTTCCTATTTCAACGAAGTCCTCAAGGGATCTGAATGGCGAAACCAAAGAAAAACGTCAGCCGTTAAGGTTCATTCTCAAATAAAATCAATTCCACTCTCGGGTGGGGAGAAAAATGGTACCCAAGTTTCACTCCCTGCAGCTTAGTTCTAAAAATTAGTTAACCAGTAAGTTTGGGGTAAGCTTAAGAATCAAAGAAATAGGTAATTTTCATGTTTTCTGAGCCATCTGGGCTGGAAAAGGATATTCCAGGTCCACTGACATCGAAGCTGAGGGCGCATGAGCGCAGGCCACTCTCCTCCCACGGTGTGACCAGGCTGAGGCGAGGCAGCTCGCAGCTCCTCACGGGCTGCCCCCAGGGCGGTCTGTCCTATATTCCCAGCTCTAACTAGGGCTTCCAGAAACAGTGCCGCCTGTGCCCTGAGACCTGGGAGAAGAGCTGGCGCTCTCACACGCGAGGAGCCGACCACGGGGCTCTGGCGCAGTTCCGATGTTCTGGATACAAGCCAAGCAGATTCACAAAGTCTGGAAGCCACAGGAGACGGTCAGGATTTCCAAAGTAACCGTGGGTCGGCTTCGGTTTCATCAGCCCAATGCCACACGTGCAAAATCCAGAGAATTCTCAAATACTTGCCTCCCAAGAAGTTTAGGATGGCTGCTTTTTCTCCCTTTCCAGCTACAAATTTTAGGACTGAGGGAAATGCGGCCGGTGACCACATCGGAAGGGGCACACCGGGCAGAGACGTGGGAAGGGCTGGGCTGAGGTCCAGGGCTGAGGTCCGGCCCACATGACCATGGGGCGAGCGCTTCCTCACCTTGTGGGACGCTCCCTTGTGCTGGGCCACACGCTTCGTGTTCTTGCAACACTGAGTGGCAGACAGCTCTGCCACTCGCACCTGCCCGTCACGGGCACACATGGCCAGGGTGGAGTCCCCGCTGTTAGGAAGGAACTTGGCCTGGAATGTTAATGGAAAAAGGGTTACACAAAAGGGAATTGAGGAGGTGAATCTGAGAGGGAAAAACGGGATATGGACCCCACCCCCCCTCTTGTTGGACAACAGCTAGAAACTTGGCTCCTAGTCTCACGCCATTGGCTCAGGTCCCATTTCTTCCACCAGTTAAAGAAGAGAGAGGAAAACCTTCTGACAGAAGAGAGCATTCCAGGTGACTCTGGAAGGCTGAACTGGCACAGGATTAGTGCTCGGGGGAACGGGGGCTACGCCTACGAGGGGAGAAACGTAAGGAAAAGAGGAGGAAAGTCTGTCTTGATTCAGGAAGCAAACGGACATTTGTTACAAAGGCAACCAGCGGGGCCCCAGGAAGAGCTCACGCCCAGCGATCGGTGCCGGCACAGGTACGGCGAGGGGCTGCTCAGCATCTGTATGAATTCTCATAACCCTGTTATGAGCTCCACATACAGACGCAAACTGAAGCCAGAGATTACAGAATTTGCGCAAGATCACAGAGCTACGAGAGGGCCAGGGCCAGGATCTGAACCCTGTCTGGCTCAAGAGCCTCTGCTCCCGCACGGACGCCTGCCACCAGGGCCCACCGGTACCTTCCTGAGGACTTCCGCGCCCCCTACCTACAGTGAGGCTTCCCGCCGCCGCGGGGCTCGCTCCGCGTCCTTCACCCCTCTACGTCAGGACGGAGCCCGAGGCCGGATTCCTACCACAACTCACTGTCTGCTCCCGCTCCGGGCGCCTCAGGCTTGTCTAACTGCTGCCTGCCTTTCCCAACCGCTGTGCTGCTCCCTTGCCTCACCTGGAAGACATTGCTTTTGTGGCCGCTCTCAAAGTCCAGCACTGGCTGCCGCCGCACCCAGTCCCAAACCACCACCTTCAGGTCATCGCTGCCACTGGCCAGCCAGGTGCCTCGCTGGTTAAAGTGCAGGGTGTTGACACAGCCGGTATGGCCCTCGAGCCCGTGCTGCAGGCGGAAGCGCTGCACGAAGACTCTCGCTCCACAGGCCTCATACACAAAGCGGGCGCTGGAGCCCAGCTCCCGCTCCCGGAGGGCGGGGAGGGCTTGCCAGCGCGGTCGAGGCAGCGCGGACGTCTCTGAAGACACCCAGTCCTCCAGGGCCCGCTCATCGTCCGAGGAGTCCTGGTCACGGTTGGCCCGCTTCCGCTGGACACGGCGCCGAGGATGCTCTTCCTCCTCCTCCTCCTCCTCCTCCTCCTCTTCCTCCTCTGAGCGGTCATGGACTTGGTTTTCATCGTTAATGGAGTAATGGCCAGTGTCCTCCATGCTGTCAGAGTCCTTGTCTTCACCTGAGCTCTCCGTATCTGTGCCCCGGCTTCCGGTGCCGGCACGGTTGGGGCCACCGTCATCCCCAGTCAAGCTCAAGCTCAGGTCTGAGGCCTCCACTTCAATGCCTGAGGACGTCTCCCTCCCCTCCTCAGCACCAGACATCTCCTCTGGACTGCTAGACAGGCTTCCTGCAGGGCAGGGAGGAAGGGGCAGGTGAGGGGGAGAGTACGGAAATGGGAAACCGCTCAGGAGGATGTCCCCTCCTTAGTCCAAGAAATCATCACATCAAAAGATCCAGAAACCAACTTTGGTCAAAGTGCTTCTGTTCAAATGATTATAAAGGCTACCTTCTGGCGGGGCAGAGGGTTCTTGTGCAGGACAAGAAACTGACAAGTTTAAGACTAAAGCCACACGCAAACAAAGGTGCTTTAACACAAGTAAAGAACTGCAGTCCGAGTCTGGTAACCTCTCTCTCCTGCAAAGCGCAGCCAGGCTGAGTCCAAGTACAATCGACACAACTACCTTAAGCTCTGTTCTGCTGGACGCACATCCGTTAGGCAAAGCAAACAACTGAGCCAAATAGAAGAAAAAAGAATGGCCGTCCCCAGCAACAGCTGGCACAACCATCTTCTTGGAGGAAGACAGAAAATGGGTTAAAATCATTCTAACAATCGGTGTGGAGATGAATGATTTCCTACTTCAAGAAAGTACCACCACCTCCTGCCTCCTAAATCCCATTTCTTCCCGTGAGATCTTGAAGTCCACTAAGAACCCAGAAGGAGGTGGAAGGGACACGTTGTAGCTGCGGTCATGTGAATGGGTCCTTGGCTCACTGTTTGCCAGTAATTGTGTTCTAACAACTTCCATTAGCTGAATAACGTTAACGCTACATCTAGTACAGGAACTGTATCCTGACGTGGAGTTTTACCAGGAGGCACACACAAAACTGATAACAAGCAGAGCTACTCAGTGGAACCAGGAAGGGAAGTTCACCATGTCGTTCAGTCTGCCATGCTGGCAGTCACAAAAGAACCGGGTGGCCTTGACCAATCCCACCCCCAACAACGAGACACTGCTTCCTCCTATCAAACAACAGCCAGATCTTACTTCAGTGAGCACCCTGGCAACGTCCTGGAGCCAATGTGCCCACAGCTTCCACACTCAAGCCGTGGAGTGAAGACAGGAAGGAGGGAATGAGGATTTTAAACACTGTTCATGGCCTCCTTTCCTGAGAATTACAAATTTTACCTCGCCAGGAGGAAAGGCTGTTAGGAAAAGCAGACCAGCTATGGGCGACTGTGGTATGAGCTACCGACCCCACGATGACGTGTAAGGGATTCAAAGCAGCGCCTGATGGCTCAGCCACCTGGAGGAGAGCAGCAACTGCTGAATATCTGTGCAACAATGGAGCCCCTCCACGACGAACCCGGAGGCCAAGCCCAACACAGAAAACATGAACACCGCGAGCGCTTTGGTTCAAGCACGACAGACGGCTGGGAGACGCAGAGACCAGTCTTTTCAAAAACGCACCCCAACTCAGATCCCAGCACGCAAACACCTGGTTCAGGAACTGGAAGAAAAGGGGAAAGTGCAGCAGTTCTCCCCCAGGAAGTGCATTCGCCAGGACCGCCGCGGCTGCCGAGAAAGACGAGGCGCGGTAGTCTCGGACATGCAGTTGGCGCGGAAACTGGGGGAGGTGAGAAAGGATGAAACACCACACTTTCCGCTTCTCTGGAGAAGGAAAGTGAAAACACCGAAACTCCTAGCAGTTATCGTTGAAATTATGATTAACAAATCAAGACGACTTGGGGGCTCTACCAGACTAGCTTAAGGGCCAGAGCGAACCACGAGCGCGGCCGGAGGACCCTAACAGCTGGTGACCAAGGTCTGGCGCAGAGGCTGGTGACTGTTTCCACGGAGGGCCTCGTCGCAGGGACTCGCCACCGCCTCCCACAAGCACCATGTGAATGACGGGGCGCGACTGTGTTCCAACGTATGTCACAAAAACAGTGGCAGCTGGACCTAGCCTGCAGGCCACAGCCCGCTAATCCCTGACCGGACGAATGGCCAAATTCCAAACCACTCTAGAACCCTGAGCTTTTCAGTTAAGCCCAGGGAAAAATCTGAACCACTTTCTTTTACAGAAGATGGATGAACACAATGGTAAGAAAAGACGCAAGGGGCCATAAACGGCATGTTGAAAAGTCTCACTTTTCCTTACTCCACATCACTGCTCTCCCAACCATGTCAGCTAGAATTTAGCCTATGAGCCTGACCTGCGACGTGCTGAGGAATGCTGAACTCGGTGCTGCCCAATTATACCCAGTTGAAGGACACGTCTCTAGTTTAGAAGCCGGCTCAGGGTTGAAGCAGTGACTGAATAACCCACTGTCAGAATCCTGACATTCTACCTTCACACCTGCCCTGGACCCAGAGATTTAACACTTGCCAAGACCCTACAAAGAAAGCCAGCCACCCCTGACTCCGGTCGGTTCGGGCCGTAACTCCATCTCTCGCCCGCTAGCTCTCCGAAACCTGAAGCTACCACAGAAGGAGCCCTCTCGTCACAACCAAGGGGCCACGCCTTCCCACGACTCCCTTGTTTCCTGCACATGAAACAACGCAGGAAAGGTCCGCTCTTAGGACAGCTGTCCTTCCCTCCAGGGAACGCCAGGCCTCCACTTTCCCTGGGGGAGGAGACCCTCGGGTGGCCCCTTACCATTGGCTAAGTCTGTTTTGCCATCCGCACTGTCCCCTTTGCTGGACATCTTGACTGGTGTTTATTGTAGCCAGCCTGCATTAGGAGAGGAAGAAAATGAAACAATTAGGAAATAAGCTGGGAGAGAAGAGAAACGGGGCAGGAGGTTTAACAACACAGAGCCTTTATCGTTTTCGCAAAACTAAGTTTTTGAAAGGCGCCTGGCTGGCTCAGTCAGGGGAGCATGTGACTCTTGCTTGATACAGGGTTGTTAAGTGTAGAGATTACTTTTAAAAACAACTTTGGGGGGGTGACTCGGTGGCTCAGTCAGTTATGCATCCAACTCTTTGTTTCAGCTCAGGTCACAATCTCACGTTTTGTGAGATCGAGCCCCGCACTGGGCTCTGTGCTGGCAGCACGACGGAGCCTGCTTGGGATTCTCTCTCCTTCTGCCCCTCCTCCACTGGTGCTTTCTCAAAATAAACAAACTTTTTAAAAGAAGCTTAAAAAAAAAAAAAAGACTTGAGTGCATGCTCAACAGGGCTCCTCGGCTGCTGAAAATCCTCATCAGACCCCCTTCCCCCATGTCTGAATTCCACAGTATCTTCGGGAGGTCAACTGCTATCTCTTTACCTGAGTAACTGGCAGTGATTTTTCGGATGGAGAGGAGGAACTGAAATAAACCTGAACCAGCAGGCATATACCCAGCGACAGGCACTACACGAGGGGAGCCTGAACACGAGAAGCTGGCGTCAGCCTTGCGCTCTAGGCAAGGATCTTCGTTGTAAACTTAGTCAGATGCGTCCGTGGAGTTTATGAAACACTTGTCTTCATAAGGAGAAGCAGCGGGCCAGATTCTGAGTATCGTCTTACACACAAGTCAACAGAGACAGGAGAGACCAGGCTCCTGGGGCAAGAGCTCGGGCTCTGTTGACGCTGACAACACCTAGCTTCGCACTGACAGGCAGCAACAAGGACGACAAGCAGCAAAGCCAAATCAGATTCAGGAGCACCCTACCCCCAAGAAAGAACCTAAGGTTTCTTTCTTCCTCCTACAACTAAGTCACCAAGTACAAAGCTGGGGAAGAAAAGGCTGACATTTCCATTAAACCATCTCAGTCTGTGTCATAAAACAGCAAACATGATTTCACCTAACTCCACAGCTTTCACCAGATTCATCTTTCTGGCAGAGCCCCATCTGGGAATCGGGGTACCTAGCTTTTATTCCTCTGATGCCACTACAACACATTCTTTATTTTTACAGGGCCTCACTCCCACCTCGAGCAAATTCCAAAGAGCAAAGAATAATATTATTCAGACCAGAATTTTGTGAAGCCCTTTCAGCGCCAGGACAAAAGGCACTGGTAGCAGACAAAGTATGATTATGACTCTGGTCCTCGCACCCAGGCACACTGGCTTCGGATCTTTCAACAGCCCTTTCATTCCCGTAACAATTATCCCAGAAGCAGCCCCAGCCTCACCCTTACCCCCTACTCTCCTCTACAGAAATCCAAGTGGCTTCAGAAAGTGTCCCCTGTCAAGAGACAGCTGCCCAAAGCTCGGCCCACAGGCCAGGGCGGGGGAGTGGAAATAATGCACAGGCAGGACCAAGGCCGAGTCGGAGGAAGGACCTGGAGGGTGCTGGGGGACAATGCCAACAAAGCACAGATCTGTGAAGCGGCGCGGAAAGTGATGGCAAAGGGCAGTCCTGCTCCGAGGAGGCGTTCCGTGAGCGCCCCGCACACGGCACCAGCCTCTCCTGGCGCCAGTGCCTGTTCACAGCCTTCAGCATCTCGGCACTATCTGCTTCCCCACTGTCTGAATTAATTCTAGTGACGGCAGAAGTCCGGCAGGGCAAGGAAAACAAGTGCGCTACTCTGTTAAGATTAAAAACTCAAGGTCATAAGTACCCGTTATGACAGTCAACTGAAGATAGATGGGAGGTTTCTCACCTCCAGGAGCAAACCTCTCAGCCTTCCTGCCTCACCATCAACTACCTCCAAAGAAGACAGTGGCCCCAGAGACCCTTTCTCAGACGCGAACTGCATCACCTCCTCCAGAGGCCCAGACTGCCTGAGCCGCAGACTCACGGCAGCGCTAGGAAACCCATCGGCTCTCCCGGCCTCCGGGCCCAGGAGGAGCCAGCGTCCTAGCTCGGAGAGGGGGGAAAGTAGGGCCACTCGGCTCAACCTGTTCTGAGCTGGTTGCAGAGCTGGTGTTTCGGGGAAAACGGTTTAAGGTTCTTGCAAAAAGAGATCTGCTTTGTGAGGAAGCAAGCTGACAGAATGTGTCGCTAAATTCACAAACAAATGACTGCGAATGCTTATGCCAACTGTTTAACCACGGCGCTGGAAGGCAGACAGCTTCTGAAGGTCACATTTTAGGGGCCCTGGAGTTTAGCAAAATTAGATGTAGACTGAAAATCAGTCCAGGGTTGCAGTATGAGCTAAGCCATTAGCATCCTTTCTGACCTTGGATGAGCTACTTAACCTTCCCTGGGCTTCATTTTTCTCTTTTTTGTAAAACAGGAGCGGTATTTCCAGAGATGGCAGAACTCTGTGTTAGGAGTTCTGCAGAAGGGTGCTCTGGGGCAGTGGTCTCAAAACAGATTCTAAACCCTATCAGGGAAAATTTTACCATGAACCTTAAGTATGTGTGTATGCAGGTGCCTACTCATATCTAACCAATTCATATTAAATATTACATTTAATGTTTCTAGGGAAAACCAGAAATTCCCACATTCTCTCTCTCTCTACCACCGGACCACATTCCATACCTTTCCACACCCCCCTCCTCGGGAAAACCACTTTCGTATAAAGCCCAGAAATGGTGACAAGAAAATACAATCACCTTGGAAAGGAGTTGTCATTCTTACTGTATAAATTTCTGTCAGGAGGAGGAACTTTACCACCATCTCAACTCTGGGGCGGAACTCAAGTGTCCCGATGCAAACAGGCTAAGAAGCTACGACAGTGCCCGAGGCCTCCAGCATAGGAGCCACTCGGGAAGCTCCAGAGAACAACCATATTTTATACTCCGAGGTCAGGGACCATCCTGGACCCAAACATAAGTGACTTTCTTCCTCTTTTAAGGCACCACATTCCCAACAAATCCACTGCTTTTACCCTGATCAATTTCCACGTAAATTTCAGTCCAGAGCAAACCAATCTGAGCTTGGAAGAGCTGATGGGCCCAGGTAGCTGGCCAGTTTAATTAGATTAGCCCTACAGCCTACACTCTAAAAATAACCACCACTCCTGCCAAACTGAAGGTTAAAGAGTAAACTACTGGGGGTGGGGAAAAAAGATCCAGGTGTCATTTTAATTTCTACCCAAGAAATTCCAGGGACCTAGATCCCTCTCAAGAAAAAGGCCTTAAAGTTTTAACCAAATATATGACAAAATATTAACTAAAAACCCAGCAAAGGGGCAGTTAACAGTGTATGAAAGTACTTTGTGGGGGCACCTGGAAGGCTCAGGTGATGAAGCACCCCACTTTAGCTCAGGTCATGATCTCACAGTTTGTGAATTTGAACCCTGCATCGGGCTCTGTACCAACAACAGTGCAGAGCCTGCTTGGGAGTCTGTCTCTCTGCCCCTCCCCCACACATGCTTTTTTCGTGTTCTCTCTAAAAAAAACACAAACTACTACAGAGCAATCAAAAGGAGCGGATTAGTGACACACAGCAACAAGGATGGGTCGCAAATGCATCATGCTAAGTTAAAACAGCAAGACTCTACCGTAATAGGATTCCACTCATGCAACATTCTAGAAAAGATAAACTATAGAGACAGACCGCAGATCAGTGGTTGCTGGATGGCAGTAGGGAGAGGATGGACCAAGGCCAAGTACAGGAAGACTTCTGAAAGCGACGGAAATGTTGTCCGCCTTGACCGTGGGTGGGGCATGTGACTACGCGTTTGTCAGCATCCACCGTATGGGTCCCTGGAAAAAGGCATCGATTTTCCCGTATGTGAATATCTCTCAATAAATTTGGCCGAAGAAAAGAGAATGAGAGAAGGGAAGCAGGGGGAAGAAGTTGGCCAAAATGTTACAGGACAGAGCCCGACAATTAAAAATTAAAAATACTGAATTCCCAAGCCTGTGATAGTAACGGAAGTCAGCTAATGCGGTCAACATGCCACAGTAAATGAAGGCAAAACATTAGGTCTTCTTGTTTGAAAAAGAAAAGTGTGGGAGGGGTTTTACTGTGACCAAAGATGCCCGTGACTTACCAGCAGCACCGTTAAGGGGAAGCGAGGGGTGCCCGGGGGGCTCAGTCGGGGAAGCGTCAGACTCTGGTCGTGACCTCACAGTGTGTGAGTTCGAGCCCCAGGTTCCCTGCTTGGAATGTTTTCTCCCCCCTCCCTGCCTCTCTCTCAAAAAAATAAATGCTAAAAAAAAGAAAAAAAGATGAATCCTAAACTTCTGAGAAGACCTGAGCCCTACTGTCGTGGCGACATGGAGGGGTGTCGAGAACTGAATAGTTCCAAATAGTTCCAGTGGTTCTACTGCTACTTTGTACCCTTCATGCTTTTAATTTTATTTTTTAAATTCCTCTCATTGAATTTCATTTTCACTCCTTTGGAGTCTAGGACCTAGGAAAATAAGTCTGATAATTCTCCCTCACCTCAGGCCCCACGGGAGCATCAACCCTCCCCCCCCCAATATTACCGCCACTGCTCCCTGTCCTGAGACCCGAGCTCACGGACACGAACACGAGCCCAGTGCGCTCGGGCCGGCCCAGTGGCCCACTCTCCTACACCGACACCCATAGTTGAAGCAGACAAAGTTTTAGAATTCCCTCTGAAACTCAGAAACGGTGGTAGAAAATACTTCAATTACTAGTAAAACACACATCGGAGAGCCACAGTCTTGTGCTGCTCCTGGGAGGACAAACGTCCCAACGCACGCACAACGGGACAGCTCTTCAGGGCCAACCTCCATCCATGGGACTGATTTGCCTTTTTGCCCTGGGCTCCGTGGTCCATCTGGAATCGGACATCCCCAATTGTGGAGTCTGAGCTGAAATGGCTCATTTTAAATCCATTCTCCTCATCGTCCTATTTCTCTACTTCACAAAAACACTTCTGGCCAACTTTCCAGCCAGCAGCCACACTCCAATGGTATGGTGTTTATTAATCAGAGAGCCTCACGCCCTGAAATTCAAAGGATAACCCCAAGGAAACAGACTCCCACTATAAACCAGGTTTCCAGGGGGGTAGGTTCTGGGCCACGCTCTATTAAGCACCCCGAGGGGCTGACCACACTGCCTGGGCCCCCCGGTAAACTGGATGGAGGAGCAGAAAGAAACTGCGTATGTTTCCGGATCAGGGAAGTTAATCTCTATCAGCGGCCTGCAGACTCGACAGCACCAGGCAACCTAACCACACAGCTGCCCTGGCTTGTCCCAGCCGTGGGGCTCTGGCACCACCCAGCGGCCCAGCCGCACACAGACAAGCCACTAACACCGACAAACAAGGGAATCCGGGAGTTACAAACACAGACGAGGCAGTCACACATAATCCTCTCTGGAGCCAATCATCAGTCAGGGAAAACGAGCGTCCAACTATGACACAAGTGATGCAAGCACAGGATTCCAGCGGGTTAAACTGAGGAAGAGCAGGGCAAGGAGGAGACGCTTCGTGGAGGGTGAGAAGCGCGTTCGAGTCCGGTCTGGCTAGACGGGGGGCTACCGCTGAGGAGCTGAGCAGAGCAGCAGGGGTGCGTGCATGTCAGGCGTCGGGAAGGTTATTTTGTCGAGGATAAGACGACGGACTGGCACGGACAGAAAAGGAAGGACAAACAAGTTCAGAAGCTACCATGGTTGTTGAGGTAAAAAGCAAAGAGCACCCCAGGCTGAGGCTGACGGCAGAAGATACGAGAAGAAGGGAATCGACGTGAGAACCTGGAGAGGGGAACTGATGGGTCAGCGGTAGTCATGAAGCGCAAAACATCAAAACGACAAGTTGGAGTCTGGGTGCCCAGGGGAAACCAATCCCATAAATGAGAAGCTGGCATGTGGAGAAGAGATACAATTTTAGGTTTAAAATCCACACTGACATGTCAGGAAGGTAGCAGAAAAGAAGTGTAGGTCTGAAATTTGAGAAATCAGGGTCAGAGATAGACTTGGGAGTGACTTGTATGAAGTTTCAAAATCTATAAACTTGTAAACTCTGCCTCACTAAAAAACCAAAAATGTATGTACCAAGAAGGGTGAGAGTCCAAGGAAAGAATTCTGGGCTAACATCCACCCTCAGAGAAAGAAAGAAGACAGAGACAGGAAAATGCTCAGGAGAGCAGAAGGAATAATGAATGAGGGCTAAGGGTCTTGGAGGTCGAGAGATAAGGCGGTGGGGATGGTCCATGCAGAAAGAGAGAAAAAGAGAATTCCAATTTCAAATGCTACAGAGAAGTTCAGAAAGACGCGTACGGAAGAAAGGCTCTAAGCGTCAGAGAAGTTTCCCGTGGAATTACCTCACGTATAAAGGGAGAATGTCCTTTCCTCCCTCTTCCAGGATCATAACAGGACTCCGCTATCTCTTCCGTGGAGTCCATTAGAATTCTTTCCGTAAGATACTCATCAGCCTACCAATTAATCATAACCTGAGACCCATGTTTCAACAATTCAGAATTTAAAAAAAAAATTTTTTTTAATGTTTATTTTTGAGAGAGAGAGAAAGAGCATAAGTGGGGGAGGAGCAGAGAGAGAGGGAGACACAGAATCCGAAGCAGGCTCCAGGCTCCAAGCTGTGAGCACAGAGCCTGACCTGAGGCTCGAACTCATAAACCGCGAGATCATAGCCTGGGCCAAAGTCGAAAGTTTAACCAATTGAGCCCCCAGGCACCCCAGAAATGTTTTTATTCACGTAGTCATATGGACAGGGCTTTTATTCTTTATATACACTTTTATGAGAAATACTGAATTCTTCCTTCCAGCTCATTTGCTCCGTCACTCGGCACTGGTTTAAAGACAGCATCTGGGACAACAGAAGGCTTCTGGTGTTGGTCAGACCTGGGTCAGACCTGCTTCTACCGCTCACGTTTAAGTCTGTTTGTTTCTCCTCCTATAAAATGGGATAATACCATGACCCTGCAGAAGCTGGTTTAGAGAATTAAAGACGTTTTTGCAAAGGGCTTGTCTGTACCTGGGAGGTATATTACTTTTCTAGCTTCTCATTTCCGGTTCCAGACCGCACTTCCTAGAGAAGCGTGGGCTTCCTCACCACTCGGCAAGGACCCTCCAATCGCTGTACACCGATGAGGACATGGTCCTGAGTCTATGAAATCTGTTTCCCTGCTCTCACCGGCCTTTCAAAGAATCAGAGGGGTCTGTCAATATCTGGAGCGCATCCATGCTCTACGAACTAAGGTAAAGCAGTACACCCAGGTCCCAAAATGTAAGCCTCTCTCTGGGTTCCTCTCCCTCTTGAAGGGTCACTGGATGGCCAAGATGAGGACCTCAAAGCGGCACAGGTGACGAGGAAGAAAAGAAAGAGTTCCTGCGTCAACTACACCACGAACAAGGAACTTCACTCCGGCTCTGGATGAATGCCTCCTCTCCCGGACGGCAATGCCAATGTCCTGTGTTTATAGTTTACTGGCTTTAATTCTAGTCACAGTATTTCAGAGTATGTTAGGAATGCGCTCTAAACCTTAAGTGCTGTCTGCAGCAACAGACCCAAGGGACCTTTTAGGACAACATTTAAGCCCGTTTACCTAAATTTAAAGGATTCTAAGGAGAACTCATTTCTAAGGAAACACCACTGTGTTTCCACAATGAAATCAGTTGCTTCACATGAGAATCCAGCCCCCGTTCCCAGTTTTTACACTCACCCTGCAAACGGGTCTTTAATCGCTAGAAAGGATATGGAAGTATGACGCTCCAAAGATATCACTCACAATGAAACAACAAAAAACAGAAAGGCTAAAAACACCCAGCAACGCCCTCCCACCTGCACTAGGAGAGGAAGAGTCCTAATGCTGGGTCCAAAATTTGATTAAAAACGTATCTGAGGATGTGGCAGTGCCTGAAGCACACCAGAGGCATACGGCCTCCTGGCTGCCACTAGAGGGGAGTCCTACAGCCAGTTTCCAGACGGCTGAGGAAAACCAGACCGACAAGATGACACGAGACGCAAGCACGGATGCCCGGACAGACCGCCTTAAACAGTATCAGTGTCAAACGACAAGACCAAACAGCTCACCTCTCACGTGTGATACCAAAAATGTCCGCAACAGCCCACTCCATCTCACACACTACAGTTCATTACTGAGATGCCTCCCTTGTCATATTAGTCAGTCCCCACGCCCTAGTTGCAAACTCAGGGCAGACTCAGTGCATTAATTTATCTCTAGCACACACATTCCAGAGGGTAAGGTAGTACTTGAAAAAGTGGGCTTCTGGCCCAGAAACTATGTCCTACAGAGACAAGGATAAAAGCCCGCTCTAAAGATGTATGACCGAGGCACAAAATTCATCACACTCCTAACTTCCAAAGACCTTCCAAGGAGTTTCTTCTCCAAGAAAATAACTGCATCAGTAAGCTAGAATTTCTGACCAATCTTACCCATGACAAAGTCCTTGTATTACATTCACAAAAACATGAAGGTGAACAGTTTTCACTATTACTGTAAAGCTAACCTAAAATCACTGGCACGTAGCTCTGACATGAAGATCTACACACGTCACTACCTCCATGTCTGGGGCTGATTCAGTTCTTCCAGTTAGTTGCCTGGGGTTCCAAATTGGTCGAGTGTAAGCAGATTATCTTGGCTTACTGGTAATTTGCTTTTTTTTTTAAAAAAAAAAAAATGCTAATTCAATCTTAAAAACTAACTTTAACACCAATGTTATATACAACAAAACCCTCTTAACTCTGTCTTCTATAATCCAGACAATTCCCAGACACGTTGAGAATAACTTGTCTATAGTAGAAACAACCCAGAAACAAACCTGTCTCCTGACAACAGTCACAGTGAGCCAGCCACTGTGGCCCACCTGACGGAACACAGGACCGAGAGCGCGAGGCTCGGAAGGTCTCCGTCTCCCACAACAGGGCGTGCTTCTGCAGATGTCTTCTCCTACAGTCCTTTTGCTTTTGAAATGTCACTATTGTTTTAAGCAGGCAACAAAAAGGCTGCTTTCTTGTAGTCTCTCTGCAGACAAGCTTCTGTCTTAGGTTGGTCCCAGCCAACACTAAGGATCACAGAACTGGTGCTGGGTTCTAGACATTCCACAGAAACAGACTGCCAGATACAGCGCCCTGTCAGGCTGGTGGTGGGAGCGAAGCTCACAAGCATACCTACCCTCCCACTCAGCCGTGCTAGGAAATACTTTCTAATAAGATGCGACAACTCTTATGCAATGCCCTGAAATATAAAATAACTTCAGAAAGGTTCAGAATTTTATAGCTGTGGTCCAAGACTAAGAATCCTGGTTCACTGGATACACAGATGTCACCTGGAGCACAGAACGCAAAACCCCTGGGGGAGGAGAGATTCGTGCCCAGCACACAGAGTAATAAGGAGCAAAGTTAGGCCTCTTTCTCCCCCCCCACCCCTTTCCTCTCCCAACCGGATCTCCAGATCTCATAAAAACATAAATAATAAATTGGGGGCGTGTGGGGGCTCAGTCGGTTAAGCGTCCGACTTCGGCTCAGGTCATGATCTCAGGGCTCACGAGTTCGAGCCCCGTGTTGGGCTCTGTGCTGACAGCTCAGAGCCTGGAGCCTACTCTAGATTCTGTGTCTCCCCCTCTCTCTGACCCTCCCCTGCTCGTGCTTGCACTCGCTCTCTCTCTCTCTCAAAAATAAATAAAAACATTTAAAAAATAAATAATAAAAATGCAGTCTCAGTCCACCTCAAAACCCTCCACCCACAAGTCTACTTCGCGGTGGTGGTAATGAAAGCTGACCAAGTCTAACTTGATCATTGGCCTGAACGAATACCATTGATTTCACTACAACGTTATCAACACTTTAATTTTCATGCGCTCCCCCCAAAGCACGTAGGAGAAAAGCCAATGAGAGAAGGTTAAAAACTCGCATCTATGCCATCACGCGGGTACGACAGGCCAGCTGGGGAGATGAAATAAAACGCTCCACACTCCTAGCTCCCAAGCCCAGACTCACTTCCGAGAACAAGGAGACCTTTTCATGGTCTAGGCCTCTGATGATCTATTGATGAAGGTCACTGCAGAGCCCAATAGCTTGGAAAAAATGTATTCTTGTCAAGGCAAAAAAAGGAAAAGGCATCAGGGGTGGCAGGAGCAGAGCCAGTGAACGCTGAGGCAAGGGACGGAATCACACCCCCCCTGCCGACGCTGGCCAGGTGCACGGGCAGAGGCCGAGAGGAGGAGGCGACGGGCTGAGGGGACGCACTGACGTTCAGTCTAAGAAGGCACCTCGCGGCACACACTGACATCTGATTTCTCCACTGTCCTCTGGTCCTGAACCCCCACCACGCTGACCCCAGTCACGTCCAGAAGGTAACTGCAGATGTGTACCTACAAAAGTAAACACCTAAGCTGACCAATGAAAAATGATTAAAAAAAAAAACTGTTGGGAAGCAGAATGCAAAGAAGTAGACCGCAGCACATGCCTCACCCCAAGCCACAGCGACAATGAGTTAAGGAAACAGAAAACCCTTCGGCGTCTGTCACGCGTGAGGCATAATGAAGAGCTTCGCATCGGTTCCCCGATGCAGCTCTAGCGATGACAGCAGGAGGTGAGTGGCATTCTCCCACTTTTAGAGATGTGGAAACTAAGAGTCAGAGGAGTTTAAGCAGCTTGCCCAAGGTCACGTGGCCAGTCACTCTCAGCGCCGTGCTGGAGCCCTGATCTGTCCCGTCTTACCGACGCACGCACGTGCGCAGTTCGTTTTCCACCAAGACAGCACACAGAACAAAACTCACCAGGGGCACGCTCAACCTTTCCCTACTACCTATCGTCAAAGCATCATGAATCAACCAGGCCTCCCTTCCAGAGCCACTCTGCTCTTCCGTTGCATCCCATGGGCTTCAACCACAGCACTATTCTGCACTACCAGCAACGCAGGGGTCTGACAAAAATTCCCTTCACCAGTATGTTCTGACTCCCTCTCGGACCCCAGCCTATGCTGCTGAAGGCACTGATGATTCCTCTGCTGACCCAGAATCCTTCAGACTAGCCGCTACCTTCCTTAACCCCGACTTTACCACGATGGCCTGAAAAACCGGAATTCTGAAGCCGACTGACCTCGGACACCAACTAATGGCAGCGCCACTTCCCAGCTTTCGGTGAGCAGCAGGCGGAGACTCTCCTCTAAACAGAAATAACCATGCAAAGCGCCGAGAAGGAAAGAGACCTGATTTGACAAAGCGCTGAACAGGACTCAGGCAAACAGATTCCCAGCCTTTAACAATGTAAGAAACATGATCCACAGAAAAGCAGCGACACACGGGGCAAATGAATAAAGGAAGAGGGAGACACATTCCCTTCTAGGCTTAACGGGGCTTATTGGAAGATACACAGCAACAGACGGGACAGAAAGTCAAGATGCCCACAGCCCATAAAACTTGTCAAAGTAATTTAACCGGAGCTGGAACCCAGCCAAGAACAATACCCGACTCTTGGGGATACCGTGGTAGGAATTTTACGACTGTCGTGGTCAGCACTTGGGCATCAGGGTAGGGTCTGTCTTGGACTCAGGCATTTAAATGCCTTCAACTCCTACTCACCTTTCCTTCTTTATCACTGAAGGAGGGCCAGGCTGAGCTCCTGAGAAAATAGGTCTGTTGATTCACTGAAGGGCTGAGAAAAGTTAAAGTTTAAATGGCAAAAGTATCTCTACTGAACATAATACAAAATATCTGTGAAGACCTTTCAGTATCTTTTTCGACCTCCTCGGCACTGTTTAAAACCAGAGGAATTCTAACAACTGAACACATAAAAGAACCCAAGTAGTTACAGAAATAACACGAACCAGGCAAGTACTCTCCCAGCTCCACTAACACGTTAAAGCCACTTCGAAGGAAACCCTGAACCCTGTCAAGGCTAACGCATAACCAAACCTCTCGCCCAGGAGCCACAGAGCAGGGGGAAATCCCGGAGAATGTGATAGCGCTGCCGCCGGTCTGTTTACAGAGACTCCGGCAACAATCCTATGAGTCAGAAATTCAAGCCACCAGATGCTTTCCAACTAACAGGGAGCAAATGGTACGGTTCTGCGGGGCCCTGAAGGATCTGGGGGTGAGGGGAAGTCAGCTACGAGAATTGCATTACAAAGGGAACGAGACCGGACGGCAGCAACTGACTTGGACCTCGGCCTTCCGTACAAGGTGCTGGGCCCGAGCACTCGGGATGGGGGAGGGGGCACGCTGCGCGGTGGCCCCGGGGTGACGGGCAGACGCAGGGCGACCGCTTCCCCCAACCTCAGGGACCAATACGCGCACCCAAACGGGTCCCCCGAGGAGCAAAGGCGTCCGCGTGGGCTGTAGGGGGAGGCTCTTGGGGGCAACCCCAGGGCTGACCTGAGGCAAGGGCAGCCAGTCCTCCCGGCGGAGACTCGGGTCGGGGCCAGGAAAAGACCTGAGCCCTGGGAGCTTGGGGAAGGAGTCCTCCAACCTATCCTGACGGGGAGCGGGCCAGGGGCGAGGGGGGTCAGGCCAAGCCGGAACGAGACACGGACCGGGTAGGTCAAAGGGGGGGTGTCCGGCTGGGGCAGTTACAAGCACGGGAGCCGGCGAGGCTCAGCAGCCCGCTTCCCGTCTCGGGTCATCCTTCTGCCAGCGGCTGCTCCGACTGCTCCAGGCCCAGCCGCCCCGTCCACTGCCGCCACCAACACCGCCGCCATCTTACACTGGCCAGCGGCCGCCACCACCACCGCCTCCGCTCTCGGCGCCTGCGCCTGCGCCGCCACGCTTTCCGGCCCCGTTTGCGACGCGGTGCTGGAGGAGACTGGAGGGAGAGTGGTCGCGCGAGCTCTCGGCTCCCAGCCCTCCTCGGAGGACGCACAAGGGGCGGGGCTTAGGGCCAACGGAAAACAGAGCGAGGGGCGCGTGCGCAGTCCCGGGAGGCGAAGCTGTTTTCGCGGCGGGCTTGGAGGGGCTCGCTCACCTCGTCCCGCTCCGAACGAACGCGGGCCGGGGGCTCCCCAGAGTCGTGGCCGTGGGGTGGAACTAAATTTCATTTCTAGCGGACTGGAGGGAAACCTGGTGGGCGGCCTCCATTTCCGCCCTGGTTTTGAATCCTGGGAACAAGCGGTTCTTGCCAGGTTCCCTGTGGAAACCCCATTTCCTTTGAGGACTTTGCTTTCTTAAGTGGTTTCAATACCTTTGAGACCCGTTTCCCCTCGAGAGCTTCCATTTACCCGTTTTAAATTAAAAAGAAGGGATTCGGAGGCTTCAGATGCAGCGGAGCTATTCAAGAGGCTGTTTCTCCGAAGTGGGGGGAGGTCGCAAGGTCCCCAGAATGGGCTTGGTGGTGGACACTGCTTCGTCTGACACCTGAAGGAAGCTTGCAGGAGGTCCTTGGAAAGGTTGCTACCAGGCCAGGGTGCAAGAACCTGACCCCGTTCACCTCTACCGCTACCATCCTATTATAATTCATTATATGCTACTAAGACTATTGTAATGAACGCCTAGCTGGTTTGTCTACTTACATTATTGACTTGTTAGTTAAACAGAAGGCACCCAGTGACCTTTTAAAGCGTAAGTCAGGTCATATTATTACTCCAAAAGTTTCCCCATCACACACACACACACTCACACACACACACATACATACATACGTACGTACGTACATACATATCACACTGGATTCCAAAGAAGACCTTACATGATCTGGCACCTACTTCTCGGATTTCATCTCCCATACTGCCTACTTCTGCTCGAGTGTTGCTGGTCTCCACTCTTAGCCGCAGCCAAAGCAGCGTCCATCCCAGAAGGGCTTCTGCGTTTGTCCCCTCTTGGGATTTCCATCCACCAGATCTTTACTAGACCTGGTCTCTCCGCTCGGATCTCTACTGAGCGGCTCCGTCAGAGAAGCAGCCCTTGACTGTTCTAACTAGAATGATCCCCGCACCCCCAGCCTCCTCTGCCTTCTCACTCTGCATTGTTTTTTTCATAACAGTTTTTACCTGTGACATTTAGCCTCTAAGTATGTGTTTATAACTGTAAAATACCATTAGAATATAAGCTCTATAATGGTAGGGACTATGTCTTTGTCACCTTTGTAACCCCAACATCCAAGAGGACCAGAGCACAAGGCAGCTATCTGATGCCTTGCCACTCTACCCATTCTTTCATTCACTCCATCAACACACACTGAATTCCTATAGCGTGTGTAAAGCACCTGTTTTAGGCACTGGGGCTGAGACAGTGAATAAGACAAGATTCCTGCATTCACAGAACACATTTATCAAAACGGGGGTGGGAGTGTAAGGGGAGGGGGAGGTCACAAAGACAATAATATTGCATTATGAAGACTAGTGAAAAATAAAGCGGGGTAAAAGCGGGTTATCTGAGTAGGTGTGCTCTCTTACAGAGGCGGTTCAGAGAAGGCCCTCTGCTGAGGTGACATTTGAATAAAGATTTGAAGTGAGAGAGTGAATCGTATACACTGGGGGAAGAACCTTCTAGGCAGAGGAAATCAGGTAAAAAGACCTGAAGCTTCAGTGTGCTTGGTGTATTCAAAGAGCCAGGGAAGCCAGTGTGGCAAAAGAGCAGATTAGTTTAGAGAAACATGATCAGAGCCAGATTACTCCCAGATTGATAGACCAAGAAGAGGACTCTGGATTTTATCTCCTATGAGTGCTAGGAAGCCATGGGGGGAAGCCATGGAGGGTTCTGAGTAAAAGGGTGACATGATCGGATTTGTAAACGGAGGAAGAGATTTACTCTGGTTGATTCTTTGGACACTGCCTGCAGGGAAGCAAAATGGAAGCTGAAAGACCAGTTAGGAAGCTATTGCAAAAGATCTGCAAGACCAGTGTTGCCGAGCAAGTGGCAGGAAATGACTGGATTCAGGAAATACTTTGAAGGTGGCAGAGTTGCTCTGCTAATAGATTGAGTACGGAGTGCAAGAGAAAGCGCCAGGCTCTCTCAGGCTTTTTGACCTGAGCAACAGGATAAACAGTAATGCCATTTGCTGAGATAGAACTCCAGGCAGGAGGGGTGAGCAGGAGGAGGGTTTTTGTTGGAAAAATGTCCAGTTCTATTTTAGACATGTTAAACTGGAGGAGCCTATTAGATTTCCAAATGGAGCTACTGAGTAAACAATTGAAATATGAATCTGAGGCTCACAGGACAAGACAATTGCTGGTATAAACTGGCGAGTTATTAAGGTACAAATGGCATCTATAACCATGGATGGTGGGGAATGCTTACTTAGCGTGGAAGGTAAGACAAGCAGTCTATATATAAGCGAGCCCTCTAATCCCAAGGCACTCCAACTAGTAAAGGTCAGGGAGAAAAAATATCCAGCAAAATCTCCTTAAAAGGAGCAGCCAGGAAATAGAATTTAAAAACCAAGAGAGCAAGGAGTCTTATAAAATAAATTTTTTAAATGTTTCAAGAAGGGGACTATCAACTGTCATTCCTGTTTAAGAGTCTGAGGTTAGGAGGACTAAAATTTGACCACTGGATGTGCAAACATGGAGGTTAAGACCTCAAGAGTCACTTTAGTGGAGCTCTGGAGATGAAAACGTCCCACTCTGTGATCTGGTTTCTACGCTTGCCACTTTGGACACCATTGCTATTGCCACCAAATCTTACGTGGGGCTCTCCCGTTGCATTTGAGGTTGTGGCGACCGTTTCCCCTTATAAATATCCTATCTCCGGGGTATCTGGGACACTGTATGTCCAAGTTCTATTTATGTCACTTGACCATTTATCTCATGAGCTCCTCTCACTCTCATTCTAAGTGTTCTTCCAAAGTGATCTCATCCATTCCCACAGTTTGAACTACCATCCATGTCCCAGTCTTTTTTTTCCTAATGTTTTATTTATTTTTGAGAGAGAGAGAGAGAGAGAGACAGCGTGAGCAGGGGAGTGTCAGAGAGAGAGAGGGAGACACAGAATCCAAAGCAGGCTCCAGGCTCTGAGCTAGCTGTCAGTACAGAGCCCGATGTGGGGCTCAAACCCATGAACCGTGAGATCATGACCTGAGCCAAAGCTGGACGCTCAAATGACTGAGCCACCCAGGTGCCCCATCCATGTCCCAGTCTTTATTGCCAACTCAGGCTTCTTCAAGGTTTAGACTCACATACCTGATAGCCACTGGCACTTCAAAAAAAAAAAAAAAGCTTGATTGAAATGAAATTCACATACCATAGAATTCACCCATTTAAAGCATGCAATTGAATGGCTTTTAGCACATCCACAGACATGTGCCGCCATCACCACAGTTAACTTTCAACCATTTCTGTCACCTCGAAAAGAAACTGGGTGCCCTTTAGCTACCACCCTCTATCTTCCCATCCCCCCACCCCCAGCCCTAAAAAACCATTAACTCGTTTGTCTCTATAGATTTCCCTATTCTGGACTTCCATACGAACGGAATCATATAATGAATACATGTTTTGTGTGTGACTGGTTTCTTTCACTTAGCGTGTCTTCAAGGTTCACCCAGGTTGTATCATGTGTCAGGACTCCGTTCTTTTTTATAGCCAAATACCGTTCCCTTGTATGAGTACATCACATCTTGTGTATCCAATCATCTGCTGACAGTTTGGTTGGTTGTTTTGGCTATTATGAATGACACTACTATAAACATTCAGGTACAAGTTTCTGTGTGTGGATATATATTTCACTTCATTTCTCTTGGGTATATACCGAGGAGTGGAATTTCTGGGTCACGTGGTTAACTAACTATATCCTTAATCATTTGAGAAACTAACAGGCTGTTCTTCAAAGCAGTGGTACCATTTCACATTCACACGGTGTATGAGGGTTCCAATTTCTCCTCATCCTGGCCAATATTTGTTATCTGACTTTTTAATATTAGACATCCTAATGGATGTGAAGTGGTATCTCACTATGATTTGGGATTGCACTTCCCTGATGACTGACACTGTTAAGCATCTTTTCACGGGTTTATTGGACCTTTCTGTCTTCTTTGAAGAACTGCCTATTCTGATCCTTTGCCCATTTTTAAATTGCCTTCCTATTACTGAATTGTAAGAATATGTATTCTAGATTCAAGTCCCTTATCAGGTATATGACTCACAAATACTTCCTCCCATTCTGTGGAATGTCTTTTCATTTTTGATGGTCTCCTGTGAATTACAAACTTTGATGAATTTGTCTTTTCTTTTGCTGCTCATGCTTTTGGTGGCTTATCTAAGAATCCCTAGCTAAGTCTAAAGTTATGACGGGGCGCCTGGGTGGCCCAGTTGGTTAAGTGGCCCAGCTCAGGTCATGATCTCATAGTTCTTGGGTTCCAGCCCCACACTGGACTCTGTGCTGACAGCTCAGAGCCTGGAGCCTGCTTCTGATTCTGTGTCTCCCTCTCTCTCTGACCATGCCCCCCCTCAGGCTCTGTGTCTCTCTCAAAAATAAATAAACATTTAAAAAAATTTTTTAAGTTATGTCAGTTTTGCCCATCTGTTTTTAGTTAGTACTTTTAGGTCTTTGACTGTTTTCATTTTGTATACAATGTGAGGTAAGGATTGAGCCATTCTTTTGCATGTGTCTATCCAGTTGTCCCAGCACCAGTGCTGAAAAGACTGTTCTCTCCCCCTGGATGGTTTTAGCACCCGTGTGAAAAATCGGTTGACCAGAGATGTAGTTTATTTCTGGACTCTTACTTCTGTCCCACTGGTATCAGTGTCTGTTCCTGTGCCAGTGCCAGACTGTTCTGATTACCATTGCTTTGTAGTGAGTTCTGAAACTGGGAAGTGTGGGTCCTCTGTCTTTGTTCTTCTTTTTCGGGATTGTTTTCTTATTCTGAGTCCACTGCAATTCCATGTGAATTTTAGAATTAGCTAGTCAATTTCCACAGAGAAGGCAGCTGGGATTCTGACAGGGAGAGCACTGAATCTTGAGATCATTTGGGGAGTACAGCCATCTTAATGTTGAGTGTCCTGTCTATGAAAATGAGATGTTTTCCCATTTATTTAGATCTCCCTTCTGTCAACAATGTTTTACCATTTTCACAGTATAGTTTTGCACTTTTGTTAAATTTGCTCCTAAGTACTCGTTTTTCCCCAAATATATATATATATATATTTTTTTTTTTTTGAGAGCAAGCGAGCAAGCAAGCAGGGGTGGGTGGAGAGAGAGAGGGGGACAGAGCATCTGAAGTGGGCTCTGAGCTGACAGCAGTGACCCCAATGCAGGGCTCAAACCAATGAACTCACAAGATCATGACCTGAGCTGAAGTCAGACGCTTAAGTGACTGAGCCACCCAGGCGCCCCTCCCCACGTACTGATGTTACTGTGAACCGAACCATTTTCTTAACTTCATTTTTGGATTCTTCATTGCAAATGTACAGAACTACAATGTATTTTTATAAACTGACCTTACGTCCTGAGAATTTCCTACATACAAGATCATGCCATCTGCAAACACGGTTTTATTTCTTCCTTTCCAATGTCAGTGCCTTTTCTTTGTCTTGCCTAACTTTCCCGGCCAGACCTTACACAAGCAGTGAGAGCTGACGTCCTTGTGTTATCCTTGACCTTGGGGGGAGAGCAGCCAGTCTCTCACCATCAGCTATGAGGTAGGCGGTGAGGCCTTCACAGATGCACTCTATCTATCAGGGTGAGGGGACTCCCTTCTCTTCCAGACAACGGTGCTTTGACGTTTCCACAGTGAGCTCACCTTTGCTCCGCCTCTGTCAAACTCAAACTGCTCCTATTCTTATCTCTCGGCTGACACCACTGTTCTGTCGTAGGCTAGATGCCCTGGAAGCAGAGCTCAAAAACGGGATTCCATGCAAACGGTTTGCTGCAGGAGCACTCTCAAGTAAAACCTGTGAGTGAGGCGAGCGAGATAAGACAGGGGGAAAGTTAGGTTAAGACATGGGATCCTACATTTAGCCTCCACTGGGAACTCCTGGCACATAAATGGCACATTTGTCCCACCTTGAGGAAAGGGGGGAACGATTATTTACTATCTGTTATCATTTGCTGATAACACAATTAATGATTACATGTCATCGTTGATAATACAATCTCTGTCAGAATCCCAATGATTTGCTTGCAGAAACTGGCATACCATTGGCTGCGATGCTGTTCCCAGGAGGGAATAACCTTCCGAGTTTCCAGAAGTGGTTCCGCTTGGTACTGAGGGCAATTCTCAAGAAGACACAGCTGTGTGCTCTTAGCAGCCAACATGTACACTTCCTGGTAAAGAGAATCCGGACAGGGTGCCCACAGCGTTTACTACAGTCCACCTCTAGCATTTGCTCAGATCCGTATGCCTTGTACATAAGTTCGTTCTATCCAGGCATTCTAGTCAATTTCTGGGGACACTTACAAGAGGAGTCCCTAAACTGTAAATGACGTCATCTCCCTTCTCCGGCGCCTAGTCTAGTCATCTCTCCCTTGACTACCACTTGTTAGTCAAGAGGGCTTACCCAGTGGAGTAAACCAGACCCTCATTCCTGAGGGTTTTGAGCCCCAAGAGATCATGCCCTTATCAAGCTGTAATTCTTTACTTATTTATAGTTAAAACTGAGTAGAGGAGGACCAAGAGATATCCCAAGGATCATATGTGCGTCAAAAATGTGAGCAGCGGTCCTACCTTCTCATAACAGAGTCAGTTATCCCAAATAGTACGGTAACTTCTTTGCTTGATAGTCTGCAGGCATTAGGAGCTCAACGTGACCAGACGACAGCCAGATCTTTAAGATTACTGAGATTCTTGTGTATAGAAGCACCTTCCCCCCACTTCTCACTCCCCGATCCTCAAGCTGATCACTGGGAGTGATGCTGAACAGGGTCGCATCTATTTCTACCCCTTGGTTCCAGAGCCCTGGATTCCACCTAAGGGCTGAGGATAAATCAACCTTATTATAGTCATGCAGGTTGACACTGTATTATAAAGGACACCCCATTCTTGCCAGCACCACCAACGCACCCATCAAGAGGCCATCCCAATGCTCTACCAGGTCAGAAGCTTCTGGAAGGAAAAGTACTTGGTAACAATAGTGGACCCCCTTGTCATGTGACTATTGCTGCATCTGCTTTGTCATAATATAGGTCCCTTATTCCAAAGCATTATTATGTAGGATCCTATATATACCAGTAGATCAAACGCATCTGAGTCCTTGGATGACAGTACTAGCTAAGACACTTTAAGCAGGATAAGCAAAGCAAAATATGCGATCAGAATAAGTTACTGACTTTTCCACAACAGAATTGTGGCCACCAAGTGGCTTGAGCAGTGGCGTGACCTGGAGAATCAGCATTGCTCTTTGTGGCGGACAGGCTAGACATTTAGAAATAGCTAGGTCAGCCTCTGGTAAGCGAGGAGTCCATGCTAACAGGCCAATAAAGAGCCTCCATCTCTGCACACTGCAAGAGCTGGGCCAGGTGAGGCTCCTGATCAAATCGCCTGTCCATTTGGTTATTAGCCAACACTTTTCTGGTGACCACTGTAATGAGTCCCACTCTCACAGACCCACCTAAATGCTCACCAGACCATCTCTCGCATTTTCCTATCTTGCACCTTCTGGGCCCCTGACCAACCATCCCACTGACTTTGCATTCACATATACCCTCGCCTCAGGCCACCTCTCGCTCCCCAAAGTGGATGATCACCTACGCGGTCTAAAGACCTACTTACTGGTTGAGAATCTGCCCTCCTCACTGAGTTTCAGGACCACTTCAGATGGGGCTATTGAGAAGCAAGCGCCCATATTTGGCTTGCCCTAAAGCATCAAACCAACTCCTCCACGAACCAGACTTGGATTTTTCATCGTCGTTGAATCAAGTGGTTGCAGTTCTCATGCTGCCACAGGGATGGGCTAGGACAAAGCTCTCAGGGTGACAGATGTACCGAGCATGGAGAACCAGGGACCCTTGTTCAGTTTAACTTACTCGTGCCCACCAAGTCTGCTTGGGGCTTCATCGCAAACGTGCCGTTTCCACGGTAAGACAAATTGCTATCGTACCCACCCAATCTTATGACTTGGCAGGTCTCACAATAACCAGCTGGTTCTATGGGCAGCTGGTCACACAGTCACTTGATATTTTGTGGTCAAGCACCGAGCCTCTATCAGGGCCTAATGGTATGCCAGGAGATGCTTTTCAAATGATGAAACCTTCTTTACTGCAGACGGCATAACCTTCCTCCAGAACCTGAGAGATCTATGCTGGGACTCTCCTACCGTGGACAGCCCAAGAATCCACACATCATCTTTTCCTACCACAGATATCTCTAGCACCATGGAATTTTCCAGGCCATACGGCTGCTGCTGCGGGCTGCTGGTATCACACCCGGGATCTGCTGCAGAGCCTTTCCTGCATTCCCAAGCATGAATATGGTGCCTCCAAAATAGAAGAGGCCTACGAAGGCACTGTGCTGCTTTCTTGGGGTAAAATACACAAGATGCATTACTTTAGAGAGAATATCCCAGAACGCTCCAGATCACTGGACTCCTAAAAACTGAACCAATGTGGCAGGACTGTGCGTCTTTGCAGGATTTATTTCCCACCCTCCAGAGCGTGTCTCCCCAGGGAACCCAGAGTACTTGACACTGCTTGTTCAGCGGGTCTGATTAGCATATCCTTGATTCCGGAGTAGTTTAGGCTTGACAAAGCACATGAGCGTGATATTCTGCAGAAGGGACGACACGGTGACAGTGGGGGGGGAATTAACACAGCTCCAGATCGAGACCGTGCCCCTCACTTGTGAATGCAAACTGCTTCTGACGCTCCTTGAAGAACGTATCCACTAGGCCAGGGGTTGTGTGGAGGGCCAGACAGTGCACACGAACAGCCGTGAACCCCGCCGGCAGCTGTGTTCCTTCCTCTTGCACAGAAGATGCACCCGACTCAGCACCGCCTGGCCAATCACCCACCTGACTTCGCAGTACTCCAGTGCGGTCCGCCTTGGGCAGCCCAGTTTCGCAAGAGCCAGACATGTGAAATTACAAGAGGAAGTGGTGGAGACCCACACCCCAGCCCCCTCTACCTTTTTAAGCATTGAACTAATCACTGCCATTTTCCCCAGAATGCCGTATTTTTCCTTTCTTACCTTGGCAGAGGTGGGGGTGCAGTTTCAGGGGCTTCTACTTGGGCTTTCTACCAACTGCCAAGTATATCCATTCTAAATTTTTTATGTTTTTTTATTTATTTTTGAGAGACAAAGAGAGACAGTGCGAGCAGGGGAGGGTCAGAGAGAGAGGGAGACCCAGAATCTGAAACAGACTCCAGGCTCTGAGCTAGCTGTCAGCACAGGACCCCACACAGGGCTCGAACCCACGAACTGTGAAATCATGACCTGAGCCAAAGCCGGACACTTAACGGACTTAGCCACCCAGGCGCCCCAAGTATATCCATTCTGATTGTACATTTGCAAACTGAAAAAAATGACCATAAGGTGGGTGTCTGGACCCACTGGGAGGCTGACTCGGGCAAGCGCTCCGTTCTGACCCCCCTTTCCCCTAGTGCGATGAGGATGGGCGTAGGGAGGAAAGCGCTGCGGTGGCGTTTTGGGTCCCTGGGTATCAAAGTCAACTCAGGCCCAGTATCCCTATTTTCCAACTTTAAAAATCTGCGTAATCTTCCCCCAGTACAAGGTTGCCTAAGTGAATGGATCTTTCAGTTGACAGGTTGAATCTAAGAACTGTCTCAGACCTAGAAAATGGGCAAGGAATTTTGACTTACAGATCTCATTCTTCTGTTCAAGCATTCTGGATCTCTCTTAATTAAATATAAATCAATACCTTTCTTGGCCGTCCATTTAGCTGGTGCCTGGGACCACCCATGCTCCATGAGCCATCTCCACTTTGAACATGGTGCCCTTATGGAAACCCACCCACCCTGACAGAGTTAAGTGCTGCTGCGTGGCTTCCGCGATGCTGGGATCCTACCATCCCCACTGCCCCAAACCACTTCTTAAACATCCCCTTCCAGAGGCCTCCACCCACAGAGACAGCCACTTCTAAACTTCTCAAAGATGCCAGTGACCCCTCATTAGTGCCTTTCCTTTATAAAAATGTCTCCGGGTCTTCCTGAGGAACACGGTCAGCTGGTGCGTTTTCCGATGTAATATACATTCATTCTTGCATGCCCACTTCCCCTCGTCAGGTCTATCATCTCAACTTCATTTACTGCGGACCATCATTTTTTCCATGCTCCCTAAGCCATCTCAACAGCGCATGGAAGCACCTCTTGGGGCCCTTGCCAGGATGGTCCAGAGTCACAGGAAAACATCCTCATTACCACAAATTCTGTATGAATTCGATTCTGACTTCACAAAACCATCCGAACAACTACAAATTTATTTTCTAACATACAGAATTTTGGAACAAAGGGGTGCCTCCTTTAAAGTTTGAGAGCAGCATAAAAACTCCACATACAGCTTAAACCTAAACTTCATAATGGTTATTTTTTTAGCAGAAGAAAAGGCTACAAAAATAATCTAGAGGTCCTTACGGTGATGCACGCTTGCCCAAGAAAAAGCTGGCTAGAGGCAACCCCACATGAGAGAGAATGAGCACAGAAGAGCACCGGTGTGGCTGGCGGGGCTACGGAGACTGGGCAGGGCCCCAGGCCATGCCGCTCAGGTGGCTCGGGGACCTGTGCCGGTCTGTGAGCCGTCCTGTACCAGCCTGCAACGCGGCGCTTAGAAATTCAGAGCCTAGAAACGTGTTCGCATTCTGCCGCTGCTGTGACGTCCAGCTGCATGACCAGTGGGCCTGCCCTGCTGAGGGGGCTCTGGTCAGCCTGGCTGTGGCCAAGCCCGTGTAGTGGCCGGCATGCTGTGTGAACTGCACACTTGTTCTGGGCACCGGCAACGCACCTGAGTGTGCGAAGGATGGGGTGTTTGTCAAACAAAAGCCTGGCCTTTTCGCGCAGGCAGTCTGAGCAGCACTGCTCTGTCCTTCCACAAGCCCAGAGTCCCCCCAACAGCGCTTCCGGGACAGAGAGGAGCTGGAGGTCAGTTTGTTCATGTTCAAGCAAAATGAAAATAAGCGACTTGGGAACAAAACTAGATGGGAGTAAGCAAGCCCGGGCCAGGGCGGCAGGAGTGAGACTCTGTCAAAGGAAACTGCCGGCACAGCAGGCACATGGCTCAGGGACGGGCCGTTCTTCCCTCCACCTCCCCCCCCACACCGCACCCCGTCCAGGGTGTGGCTGGAGCCGGGAGGGACGTTTGGCCCTTCAGGCCCTGCGACCACCATCACGAGTCTGCCTCCACTTTCCCAGACTCAGATGCAGACGGGGCTCTTCCACGCTCTGATAAGGGCAGTAACTCACCTCTCAGAGCCCTTGAGGCTCCGTCCTCGAACCACAGAACACGTGGGATCGCCTTAAGGGTGAAAAGCTTAACCCCAGGACAGTGGCATGTCTGCAGCGCAAAGTGACTCAGAGGCTGAACGTCACTTGCCCTGTGCATTGTTCTCTGAGTGCTGAAACGGGACAGTCAGCTGGTCTGACCAGCGTGTCCACTGACACGCGGCGGCCAAGGTCCACAGATGCACTGGCTCCCAAAGAGAAGTGCGAGGTCAACTCAAAATAATAATAATAATAATAATTTTGAAAACACGTTAATAATATATTATTAACAATAATGTGAAACGTTAGGATCCAACACCAACTGAACTGGCCAGAGGAAATGAGGCAAGATGGCCACTCGGTGACCTTGGCCAGCTGAGGGGCAGCCTGAGCCGGGGAAGGGGTGGCAGCAGCGGCTGGCACTGCAGTGTTACGAACGGGTCTGCCCACATCCCTCACGCTGCAGCTTACGGAAGCTGAGGAAGGTCAGAGGAAGTCCTGAATGAAAACGGGCCACGCTCCTCAATCAGAATATTTATTCGGTAAGTGAAAGGACCCAGGCTGCACCCCACTCCCGGTCCCAGGTCACCTGCTTAATCGAGGGCCAGGATTCAGAGGAATCAGAGGTCTCGAGTAAGCCAGAGCACACTCATTTCCCAGACCTGACACTGTGATCATGTGTGTTTTCCAGGGAGGGGCCAATCAGAGTAGCTGATGGCCCAGAGAAGGGGAACCAGGATGGCCCTTCCTTGCAACAGCCTGGGTGCAGAGAAGGGCTGGAATAAACAGGTGTTTACAGAGAGAAGAGGAGAGGCGGGGGGCACAGGAAGGTCAAGGGCTGGGTTCACCTGGATCACACAGCAGGACACGAAGACCCAGGTGGTGACTGGAGTTCTCCGGCGATGACAGGGCCCAGAGGCCCAGCACCGGCGAGAGGGAGAAGCCCAGCGCTTCTCTTTCAGCCCCACTGTGACCAGTTGCGAAAACCCCTACCTCCTTTTCCTCCACAGAATTCCCAACGGTCTGCCTGAAGGCAAGATGATGTGGGGACAGACCCGCAGCCCCAGCCCAGGCTAAATCTCTCCCCATTCCTTCCCAAAGTCCCTGCCCTAAAGAACTAGAGAAATACGGAGTCCCAGAACTCTGTCTCTTCTCCCCAGGTCCGAGAGAGGGAGTAGAGACAAGGCACGAAGACCCAGGACATAAAAGTGAGCATCAGTGTGGCCAGACAGATCGTTACCTGGGAGGGGGAGAAGTGTGTGCCCCCACAGGGGTGCTGTCCTTCAGCTGGAGGGAGCTGGGCCTTTGCTAGCAGCAGAGACCACGATGGGCAGGGCTCACAGAACCGGCCCGCCCACTGGGCCTTATTCCTACAAAGAGTAAAAGCGCCAGCTGGGGCGGCGCGGCCTCCGCCGGGAGGACAGGGCGGCGCGCGGACCGCCCCTGCGGACGGCGCTGCTACCCCGGCTCCCGTGGCTCTGCGGACTCCCGGTGTCCCCTCGGCTGGGGTCAGGGACAAACACGTGCTGTGTTTCACATGATCAGACACTGTTCGCCATTGGCGCCTGGTGGGCCTGACAGATTGAGGGCATCCAGGTCAAAGTTGAGGCCAGGAGGCTGGAGGAGAGACGAAGGGACTGAGGTTACGGCTCTTACCTCAGGGGGCAGCTTCTGAAGGTGCCTCCCCCGTGGCCGCAGCGGTCGCCTCGAGCGGAATCATTCCAGACTCCAGAATCCCAGCACCTGGGGCTCAGACTCAAGTCTGAGAGAAGGTATACTCACCATCTCCCCAGCCAGCTCTTTCGGAGGGTGGCCCAAATCCTGCAGCTGGAAAAGCAGAGGAACTTGAGAGGGAGAGAAGCCCACAAAGCGGCAGTCCAAAGGAAGAGAATCTGAGCCAGGGTCTCCCTCCTTTGTCCTGGGGACCAGGCTTTGTGGCCTCTCTCGTGCTCCCTCCTCCCCTGGGCTTCGGCAGCGTGGCCTTCTTCCCAGACCCCTGCTCCGCCGAACACCCCAGCAGCAGCGGGGGGCAGGCGGCGAGAGGGGGCCTCACCTGCTGCATGAGATCCAGCACCACCTCGAAACGAGCCTTCTGCGTGGCCTCGCTGTCCGTGGGGGACTCCGCCTCAAACTGCTCGCAGATCTTGCCCATGACACTGTGCTGCTCCTGGTATTTTTCAAACTGCTCTGGAGGAAGAGACTCCCGGTGACTCTGCAGCCATTCTGGATACTGAGGAACGGGAGAATGGGTGGGGAAGAATCAATGGACAGTGGACGCGAAGGGCGATAAACTCTGAGAATAAAATACGAAGGGGGAGAGGACACAGCGGAAGGACAAACTAAAGCCGTTAGTAGCACTGACTCCAACCACGTCACCTGGCTGTGCTAGCATTTATGGTCACCAGAGGACGGCGCACTTCTATGAAGAGCTGGACAGCAGGTATCTTAGCCTTTATGAGCCATATGTGATCTCTGTCACATAGTCTTTCCTTTTTCTGTTTTGATTTTATAACCTTTAAGAAAGTTAAGAACCACTCAAAGCTTGACAGGTGGATTTGGGGCACCCAGACCCCAGTCCGCTGTCTCCTGGCCTCCACTGTCCACTCCACTCTTGACCACACGTGGCACCCTGTCATGAAAAAGCTTCTATTCCAGTATTTTGTTTCTTTAGTGAAACTGTAAGCTCTTTAACAGCAGGGACCATCTTTTACACTATCTTAAGTTGCTCCTAACATAAAGCCAGTAAATCCTCAGTGAAACCTGGTCGGAGAAATGACTGAAGTTAGAAATGCAAGGAAGGGTTGATGAGACAAGAGTCTGGAACCAGATCACAGAAAACCAGAGCTGAAGAGCCTCCCCTTCTACCTTAAACATGTTCTTTATTCCCAGAAAACAGCCCCTCCCCAGCTCTCCTGCTCCAAATAAACAGAGGAGAAAAGAGCGGACGGGCCGTGCACTCCAGTTACTCTAGCCGGGTAGGCTCTCGGCAGACAAGGTAGCCCACGGGCGTCGACACACGGAAAACGAGGAGGAAAGGCAGAAACGTGACGTTCACGGACCTTTTCAGTGATCTCTTTCAGTGATGGGTACAGCACGTCCTTGGACAGCAGGTTCTGCATGATGCTCTGCATGATGGGGAGGATGTTCCCTTCCCCATCCCCTTCTTCCATGCCCAGCCCTTCCATGGCCTTGGTCAGTTCCTCCTCCGACATGCCCGAGTTCTAGAAAGGACAGGAGAGAGGAGAGCAAGTACAAACTGAACTTCAAATTCCAATTTGGATCCTTTCCGGGGCTAGCGATGCGTAGATGATACTCCCTGAGGATGCTGGGTGGTGGGCCACAGCTCCCAGTCACGTGATCACCAGGGTCAACAACCGGTACACGGACAGCCATTCTGTCCCCATGTAACCATTCTGCTTTTCACTTTCAGTACAGCCTTCACTCAATTACAGGACATACTAAACCCTTTATTAGAAAAGAGGCTTGGTGTGAGATGACTTTGCACACCCACAGGCTAATGTAAGTGTTCTAACACACTTAAGGTAGGCGCGGCGGAGCTGTGCTGTTTGGGAGGGCAGGCGTATCAAGTGCATCTTTAGCTTATGGTATTTCCAACTTACGATGGATTTTTCAGGATGTAGCCCCCTCCTAAGTAGGGGAAGGTCCCTTCTTGGGACGCTTAGCACCTTTTCAATTAGAAAGAACTATTTAAACCTGCCGGCAGAAAATAGCATGGCAGGGACAGACCTCAGAGGCTGCCCACGGAGAGTCTGTCTTTTTGCTGATGTGTCTGAGGGGCTCTCGTGGCCCCGCCCCTTCCCTCACCTGAAGATCAGTGGCATTTTTGGCGAGTCCACTTAGTGTCTCCTTCAGGCAAGACGTAAATTCTTGTTGGGAGCTTGCATCACTGCCTAGGAAAGATCGAGAAAGCCCAAGTCTTTCGGATTTTTACTGTCTGCTTACCCAGACTGAGCTGGTTCTCAGCTTGGATACTACTGGCGAGTCGCTAGCACTCCAACTCTCTGCCTCCTCCTTGGTCCTCTTCATAGTCACGCTCACAAATCTACTTGAACCGGGTGTCCCTTCTCCCTGTCACATCGCCCTGTCCTCCACGGTGACACCCACAACACTGTGGCCTTTAAAACGGCCAGTTTTCAGTCATCTTCTCTGTGCCCTTTCGGCCCCCCCTTCCATGAGGCAGTGTGCCCGTCCCTCCTCCCAGCTCCTCGCCCCACCCGACGGCAGGGACAGACGAGCGCTATCAGCTTCACTAAGACACGCGTGCTCTCTGCGTGCAGCGTCTCCAGCCCCCAGGGCCGCCTCACCCACTCTCCCGGCGGCCTCGGACAGCTTCTGGAACTGCTCCACCAGGTGGGGCTCTTCCTCAGCCAGCTCCTCCATGGCCTTCGCGAACTCCGCGGTGGCTTGGGAGGCCAGCTCGCTGTCGAACAGTTCTTGGAAAAACTTCTCTTGGGAGGCGAAGAGGGCGTCCTGCAGGGATGGGGTGTTCAAAATGCATCTCTTACTCGGCACCCCTCTGACGGAAGCCACAGGCAGGGGCTCTGGGAAATGCAATGCTGCCCTCCTGCCCATGTCCACCAGACATTCTAACCACCTCTCCTAAGGACGCTAAGAAAGGCACCTGGCCACTGAGGAAAGGGTATAAGGTGGCGTTCCCAAACCAACCCTTTAAATCTGCTTTCTTTGCAAAGCACCTCAAGATCCCATCGGTGTGAGGCCCCCTCGCCCCAATCCATTCCAGCCCACAGGGGCCTGCCCCACTTCTGCTCACAGGTGCATGCCCAGCCCCTCCCCTCCCATAAGAGGGTGGAATTTATACTTTGGCAGTGTCTCCTGGCGATCTCTTCTGGGGCCCCGAAGCATCGGGGGCCGTGGCGGTAGGAGGGGGTGCTGGGGAGGGTTTGGCCTTATCGAAATCATCAAGAGCACCTTCAGAGACAAGAGACATAGTACGTGTGTTGGGGATGGATGCGGATGAGGCTTGATGGGAAGGGGGGTAAGTTCTGGGCAAAGCATTATGAGAACAATCGTTCCAAGTGCCAACTTTCCTAAATTTTTCTCCCGTTTTTTTTTTAAGTGTCCCTCTCCTGGCCCACCCCTCAATAAGCTTCCCACTTCCCTCTTCATCAGCCAACTTATTGTGATCAAAGAGGAAGAAATCCCTTAAGGTGGAAGAGTCGTCTCTCGCATGGCACGGAAGAAAGTGTTAAAAGTTCTGCGAAGACACCTCTCTACACAGTGACTTCCTTGCCACATTCTCATGACTCCCCGCAAATCCCACACAAATATCCAAGCGCAGAGAGCACAGGTGTCCTTAACTCCTGAACTCACTCTAGAGCCCTCGAGGGCCTAATTTTTGGCAAGAAAGCAAAAGCCCCAAGATGTTCCACCCAGCTTCCCATGGGTCCTGGAACCAGCAGCACCAACGAGTGAAGGCATGCTACAGTCCCTGGGGGAAGCTGAACTCTCAGAATCCTCGTATCCTCGGATTTGGCCTTCCCTGGCCTCCTCTTGGCAGATAACTGTGTGCCAATCCACCGACTCACTTGGCACTCCTCACCCTTTCTGTTCACCCTTCTTCCTGCCCACGTCTCTGTGACTAGGCAAGAGATAAAACATTCACCTCTGCCCTAAAAGCCTGAGTCCTCGCCACCAATCTGCTTGCCGGGCGTGGAGGGAGGGCACTGGCCTCACTGCGGGCAAGAAATCAACAGAGGAGCGGAGGACAGGGAAGAAATGAACATCCAGCCTCCTCTAGGAGGGTGAGCTGTCTCCCCCTCAAGCCGTCTCACCCTCGGTGTTTCGGAGTAACGGAAGGGAGTCCGCTTGAGCTGCCTGACACAGTGAAAGTACTGGAAGGGGGCCTGGGGTGGGTAAGGTGAAAGGCCTGGCGAAAGGCAAAAAAGGGGTAGAAGGCAGTGCCCAGAAGGCCGCGCCAGGGCTTCCCGACACCTAACGCGAGCGGTCGGGCTCGCTGCCCACCGAAGACCGAAAGCTGCTGCTGGCGGGAAAGGAAGTTACGTACCAAGAACTTGCTCACCTAAACCTAGGGGAGTTCGGGGCCGGATCGTGAAACACCGGCCGGTGGGCTACTGCTTCCCCTCCGGCAGCGGGATCAACGGTCTGAGATGCTCAGGGGCCCAAGGTGGGCTCCCTAGCTCCCGCCGCGGAGGAAGGAGAGGGTGACCCAGAGATTTTCTTCGGAGTCACAGGCAGACCCTCTGCCCCCGGCCAACCTTTGGAGAGCCTCTCCCGCTCCGCCCCCAATACCTCGGGTTCAGTTCACCCCCGAATGAGCCCTTACAACCGCCCCCCCATCGGACCTTCCCCTTGACGAGCTCTTACTTTCCAGAAGCTCTTCCAATTCCCGGTCCGCGTCGGCCCCAGCCCCACAGTCCTCCTCAGCGGCGGCCATCTTGCTACCTCCGGCTTGCCGTAGGAGGCGGGTGGTAGAGGCTTCCGCGCCTCGGCCCCGCCCCTATCCCCGCCCCCTGTCCTCGTGCAACCAATAGCAATGCAGGTCGGTCGGGAGCCGCCATTTTTAAAGGGACAGGAAACCCCGTGGGTTGGGCTTGTGCGGTTTTTTTTTTTTTACTTCTTTCTCGCTGGGAACCGTAGAACTAACGGAGTAGAACTCACTGTGAATGTCCACCAGGTTACTGATTAGCCCGGCTTCCTTTATTTCCCCTTCTCGCGTTATCCAGAGAAGAAGCTCTTCCATCATGCTTCTCAATACTCAGCACTTTCTGACAATCTATTGATTTTACTTCCCTTGTTTACACTGGACCCCCAGGATCTGTATGGAATTTGAACACCCGGCAGGCGAAGATTGCCATCCGTTGTCTTCACTGCTGTACGCTCAGCTCCTAGACCAAGGCCTACGACCCCGCGGGCGCTCACTGACCAGCCCTCCCAGAGCCTGGTGAGGCCCACTTCTCGGTGGGATCCTGCGGGGCTGTCTCTCAGTTCTTCGTCAGGACTGCCAGAATGAAGCACACAGGGCTAGGAGCTCAGAGCACACGTGTGAATTGGAGCAATTCAGGAAGAAAAAGCGAGTCTGGAACCTTGGACTGAGCCAGAGGCCCCCGCATCGTGATAGCGATAGACCTGCCTTCCCTGAACCATCCCCTTTTCTCCATATAGAACCCAACCTCCAATCCAGTGAAGCTGGAGGAGGCTCAGGTAAAGACAACTCCAGACGCCCCTGCCCTCCTCTGGGATGGTCCTCCTCTTCAGACGGGTCAGAACTGCCTCCCACGCTAATCTGTTAGCGTTTAGAGGGCCTCCGCTGTTGTGCAGGATCCTGTGCGGGGCACAGCCCAGGAGAGAGACACAAGTGGGACCAGCCCCTGCTGTAAAATAGCTGCTTGAGGATTAGGCTGGAGGTAGATGATAAGTACGCCCGGTAAGTACGGTACAAGGTAAGTGTCTTAAAAGAAGTGTCAGGCGCTATAAGGTTTAAAAGGGAGAAATCGCATCTAAATGAAGTCACTTAGGGGCGCCTGGGTGGCTCAGTCGGTTGAGCTTCTGACTTCAGCTCAGGTCATGAACTCACAGTTCCCGAGCTGAAGCCAGGATCCGGCTCCCATACTGGCTCCCATACTGTCAGCGCAGAGTCCCCTCTTTCTGCCCCTCCCCCACTCACACTCCCTCTCAAAAATAAACATTTTTTAAAAAATTAAAAAAACTAAGGGCGCCTAGGTGACTCAATCAGCTAAGTATCCAACTTCAGCTCAGGTCGCGATCTCACAGTCTGTGTGTTCGAGCCCCGCATGGGGCTGTGTTTCCAGCTCAGTCTGGAGCCTGCTTCAGATTCTGCACCTTTCTCTCTCTGCCCCGCCTCCACTCGCTGGTGCGCGCTCTCTCTCTCTCTCTCAAAATAAACATTAAAAAAAATTTAAAGAACTAAATGAAGTCACTTCTTGGCTTTCATCCTTAGCTTCCTAAACTGCACACTTGAGTAACTGAGTCAGGCACCAGATCAGGCACTCTTTCCTTCACAGAAAGGGCACAGGTTTATCAAGTCACACCTGTGCAGAACGTACTGTATTCTTGCAGACACAAGTGGTGTGACTCAGGAGAAAACATTCTGAACGGAAAGTCAGGAGACTTAAGTCCCAGTCCCAATTCTGTTAACTAAGTACTTTTGTTCAAAACCCTTTATCACTCCAGGCCTCAGATGACAACTATGTAACATTAAAGTGCTTTTCAATTCTAAACTTCTATAACCTAATCCTTCTCTGATTAACCTTTCTCCCGATACCTGTTATTCCGGGCTTTCTCAGTGAACTCCAACCCACTTACATGTGCATCTCCAATAGGACTATAGTTGTATCAAGCACATATTATAGGTATTTCTCTTGGCTTTATATTATCATGTTATATAAACATGTTAGTAAGCAAACTCCTGGAGGTAACCGGAGAGAAGGAAGATGGAGTGGAAACATGAATTTTCCTTTGCATCATCTCTTAAACTTGCTTCTGCTTTTCTGTTCTTACTAGTGTGATACTCCTAACACGTCACCTCTATAGTTATTCGCCTCCTGCTTAATGTATAGTGAACCCGGTTCAAAAACCTTAGTTTACATTTTCTTTATATCGCTCTCTCTCTTAAGAACTTAACAGCTCTCCACTGTTTACTGACCAACTTGAAATTCTTGCTGGTATTCACAGTTGTTTTACATACATCCATTTTGTTTCCCCGATTGCATAAGCTTCAGAAAGCATGGATGTCCTTTTTTTATATCCCTCAGTTCAGAATGAAGTTTATACTTGTATGCAAAGTTAGTCTTGTGATTTAACTTTTAAACTTACAAAAAGATTTTTGCCAAAACTTATCACCGACTTGCCTATGTTTACAGAAGAAATATTTATACCTTGAGAGAGTGTCATCAAAGTAGTATGCAAGCTTTTGAGAAGACAGGCTTGTTTAGGGATACTAAGTTTAAGAAAGCAACTCTTAGAGCTAAACAAATATAAAGACCTGTGCTCTTGGACACAGGGATTCCGTCTCCAGGACTTTGTCCTCTAGACACGCTTCCCCAAACTGTACAACGTATGTTAAAGTTATTCATTGTAGCACTGTTTACAATAACCAGAGATTGAAAACAATCCGAATACCCATCAACAAATAAGGTAATTTACAGAAATTATAGGAAATTGTACAATGGTACGCTATGCAGAAGTTAAAAAAGGGAAGCTAACATACGTTATAGAAAAAATATCTCTTCAGTACATTACATGATAAAACCAGGCAGGTGTGTGTGTGTGTGTGTGTGTGTGTGTGGCTGAGTCAGTTAAACATCCGACTTCGGCTCAGGTCATGATCTCACGGTTTGTGAGTTTGAGCCCCGTGTTGGGTCCTGTGCTGACAGCTGAGGGCCTGGAGTCTGCTTTAGTTTATGTGTCTCCGTCGCTCAGCCTCCCCCTCCCCCACTTGTGCTGGCTTTCTCAAAAATAAACATTAAAAAACAAACAAAAAAAAACAAGCGGAGGGGGGCGCCTGGGTGACCTCAGTTGGTTAAGTGTGTGACTCTTGATTTCAGCTCAGGTCATGATCTCAGTTCCTGGGACTGAACCCCACACTGGGCTCTGAGCTGCCAGCATGGAGCCTGCTTGGGATTCTTTTGTCTCTCTCTCTGTCCCTCCCTCTGCCCCTCTCCTGCTTGTGTACGCACGTGCTCTTTTGCAAAATAAAAAAATGAACATTTAGGGGCGCCTGGTGGCTCAGTCAGCTTAGGTCACATCTCACAGTTCATAGGATTGAGCCCTGCCACCTGGCTCTGCGCTGACAGTGTGCGGCCTGCATGGGATTCTCTCTCCTTCTCTCTGCCTTTCCCCACTCACGGGTGTGCGTGTGCACTCTCTATCTCAAAATAAGTAAGTAAACTTAAAAACATGTATTTTAAAAAACCTAACAAGGTGCAAAATCATTTAGTGCCGCAGGTTTCATGCGTGTTCGGCGGGGAAGTCTTGTAGACACGTAAACCGCCGGAGCACGTAAGGACGCCATCAGTAGTGGTTGCTTGTTTTGGGGAGGGTTAAAGCTCCTGGGTAGCGGAGGGAAGGAGTGGGAGGAAGATGTCACAGAATAGCTTTTTACATTTACTGATTTTTGAACTATATGAATGTACTGTTTTCTGAAAACAAATTTTAAAAAATTTAACATTTATTCATTTTTGAGAGACAGAACATGAATGGGGGAGGGGCAGAGAGGGAGGGAGACACAGAATCCAAAGCAGGCTCAGGCTCTGAATGGTCAGCCAGACGTGGTTCGAACCCACGAACTGAGAGATCATGACCGAAGCTGAAGTCTGATGCTTAACCGACTGAGCCACCCAGGCGCCCCTGAAAACAAGTTTAAAATGCAGAGTACAAACCGTAATTGAAAGCACGGTGTGCCGACCCACCCAGTGTAGTCCGAGCACGACAAGCAAAACACCGCATTGCCAGTGTAGCCGCTGTCACACGTGCATCCCCTGTAAAACACCCACAAGAGCGACAAGTGTCCGGCAGGTGCGCTGGAGGTGCCGGCTGGGACTAGCGGCAGGGGAGCTGCTTGCTGGCTCTGTTCTCATGGTTTAATATATCCTATGAAAAATGCGTGTTTTTAAAAAAGACAATGGCATTTATTACTTCTGTAGTTAAAAAAAAAAAAGGTATCAGGGCACCTGGGTGGCTCAGTCAGTTGAGTGTCTAACTTTGGTTCAGGTCATGATCTCATAGCTCATGGGTTCAAGCCCTGGGTTGGGCTCTGCAGTGACAGCCTGGAGCCTGGAGCCTGCTTTGGATTCTGTGTCTCAGTCTCTCACAGACAGACAGACAGATAGATAGATCGATAGATAAAATAAAAGTTTTCTTCAGTATCACGACCTCAAGGAGCTAGAGGCAAACAGAACTGTCTGCCTTGGTGGGGCAGCTGCATAGAGTAAGAACAGAAGTGTCCAGAAAACAAATGAGCCACAAACCTCTCACAGGAATTTCCTTTATTAAGTGTGAGAAACAAAACACAAGAATGGCTATAAAGAATAAATCAATAAAAAGTGATGTGCATTCTTGGGAAACCAGTGTCTTCTGGGACTTTTAAGTTTCTGGGCACACAGAGGGCACCTGCCTGGGAGCGTACACGCCCACGGAAAACGGGGGGAGGGGCGGGGCTAAGAGTTTGCGGGGGCTGAGGATTCATCCCATCCTGTTTCCTTCCAAAGCAGAGACACTAAGGCGGTGGGAGGGGGGAGAGATGAACACTGAAGGAGCGCAGTGGGCAAACGCTCATCACGGAAGTCTCGTCCGTCCTTGAGCGATCTAAGCCGGGAGGGCGACCACGACTGCAGTCGCCTTGAGAAGGTGGCGGAGCGTCGCATCTAGACTCCTGATTGGCCACAGAAGAGAAAGGGCCGCTAGGTTTCGGGGCAGGGGAGCTCAGTGTCAGTAATTCAGCGGGCGGCTGAGGCAAGAGTTAGGCCAGGGAGCCTGGCTCCCCAGCGGACAGGAGGGGCCTCAGCGGAACTGCAGAGGGCTGATCCTTAAACCCATCACGTCCTTGCCAATCTCTGTCACCTGGGGAAAAGGAAACGGGCAAAGTCAGGCACCTGTGAGGGCGCAAAGCCCAGGAGGCGGACCCCCTCCACTCCTCGGGGGCACAGCAGAGGTGCGGCTAACATCACCCGCTGTGTCTGCCCCGCGGACGGCAGCGGGGAAGCCCCCGCTCGTCGGTACCACGGCCTGCGGAGCCAGAGGCTGACACGGAAGAGAAGGACCCACATCCGTCCTTCCCCTTCCCCTCGCCTCGCCTCCTGGGTGTGTTTCTAGAGGACCGTACTTACCGTGGTGACCCTGCAGACCTGGCCCTTGAACTCAGGGGAGTAGCAGGCCCCGCTGAGCGGGCACTTCTCCACCGGCTTCCCGCGGTAGAGGGGCCGGTACGAGGCGGCACAGATGTCAAAGGGGTTGTGCATGTCGTAGCTGAGCTGGCAGGCGTCCGTGGGGTTCTTCTCGCACGCAGACAGGATTTTGCGGGTCTGAGGAAGGGAGGGGCATCTATGTAAGAGAACCGCAAGCTGCACGCCACGGCTCAGCGCGGCCCAGGAGATTCTTTGACTCGAGAGGCCACGGTACCAGGCGCACAGAGCGTCCCTTTGTGCAGCCCTGCTGCGTCAGGACTTCCTCCTCAACTAGACCCACACTCCCCCACGCGTGGGGACACAAAGGGTTAAAACTGGCTTCCACTGCCGAAGAGGAAGGCCTTAGAGACCTCAAGTAACGGGACGGGCGGACCGGTGTGGGGAGGTTCGCAGCAGTGGTGACAGGCGGCAGAGCTCAAGGACAGGAAGGGCGGAGCTCTTCCTGATGGCAGGTCACTCTTACACCTGCGCCTTGTCCGAAGGAGCTACAAGTTCACTTTCCAAGAGCGAGAGGGGGGCACCCGTGCCATGAAGGAGAGAGAAGATGGCATTCTGCTGGCTCCTTCGGTTGTATGTTATTTAGTGCTTTGTCTTAGAGACAAACCCCGTGGTCTCCTCCCTCTCTGTAGGAGAGCCGGTCAGGTTCCCTCACCCCTACGGAGGGAGTTCACTCTACCTGCTGAGCCACCTCTGGCTTGGGCCCAAGTTCCAGCAGGCGCCGAGCGAAGGTGGCCGCCGTCTTGAAGTTCTTGAGCTTGAAGAAGAGGTTGAGGGCCGTGCGCAGCACCAGGATCATGTGCACCGGCTGCAGGTTGGAGTGGGTGAAGTAGGCTGCCATCTGGTGGACAGAGAGGGGGACACGTGCCAGGCCGATGCCACAGCAGCCCTCGGTCATTTATACGCCGCGGCACACACGTTAAAAACAACTAACCCAAACAAAAACAGCTGCCTCTAAGGCAGAGTGATCCTCTGCCCCCCGGGGCACGAAGGAGTGATGGATGAAGAGGCGGAGAAACACACGCCCTCTCCTCAGAGAAGCAGGCCCACATCTCCCCCCCCCCCCCCCAGGCTGAAATGTGGGAGTGGGAGTCCGGAGGCCAGACCTGCGGGGGGGGG
>PJEM01002973.1:6531-107285 GCA_004023845.1 Helogale parvula | reverse complement strand
CAGCGCCTGGTAGGTGGTGCGGCCTCGGGCGTAGGTCTGCAGGAACAGTTGCTTGTAGGGGCCAAACTGGGTCACCCCCACCTGGTCGTGAAGGAGCTAGAGTACAAGGGGAAAGAGAGAGAAACTGTGATCCTGCCGCTTCAAAACTAGCTGACCTTGGACAAGGTACTTAACTTCTCCGTACCTGCTCCGTCATTAATTACACTTAATTACAGGACCCACCTCATTCAACGATACCCACGAAGCATTAAGGACAGTGCCTGACGCACGGTGCGCCAGCGCTAGCGGTCGTTGCGTTTGTGACCACCAGCAGCAACCAGGCGGGGACTGCTGTCGCTACCGTGACATAGGGTTTGCTAACAACCCTGTAACACTGTGACACACCTGCCCCGAGGTGCTGACTGACTACGTGAGCCAGAAAGCACACCTGAATGGGTGGGAGGCGGGAGAGATTACTACGCAGGGAGGAGGAAGGCCGCTTTCCCTGGGCAAGACCAGGTTTCCACGAGAAACACACGCCTCTGCCCTCATGGGTGGGCTAACCATGTCCCTGGGGACCCCGGCGAGGAACACTCCGCAAAAGGCAACGTCACACTAAGACTTACGCGCATGGCTGTTTCGAAAGAGCCTGCCAGGATGTGATCCACTGGAAGCTGGGAGTTGTTGCACCAGATCTAACGAGAAACGAAAAACCCAGGCAAGTGAGACTTGGCCCCTTCTCTTCCCAAACTACCCGACCCCGTACCTAGACCAGAAGAGTAGCCGTGCTCTTTACACACGAGTGCGGTATAGCCCGCTCAGAAACGTTAACGCCCACAGGGCTCTGCTCACCTGAGCAGGGCTGGTTCCCTTGGTGGGGGGCACAAAGAACCCGTCCTCAGCACCCCCAGCCGCCCCAGGGGGTATGTCCTCAAAGAAAAACAAAACATTAGTCATTTTATAAGCCATTCAAATGCTTTGCTCTGTTAAATCTAAACACAGTCCTTGACCTGTTCCCAGCCTCGCCTGGGGAGAAGACCCTCAAGACAAGCAGCTACCCCAATAACAAGAGGATAAACCAAAAGCTCTAATTCAGACAACAAAGCTTGCTGCCTTCTCAAAAGCTGCTGTTGGGACAACCTGGCTACCTGATGGGAGAGAAGAATCAGGTCAGGAGGATCTAGACCCCCCTCCTTTGTGGGGGCCTCGGGATTGTGGGGGGAAAGGCCCCAGGCTCTCTCAGGGAGACTCGAGCGGGCCCCCCCGGGGCCAGAGTGCCACACACCAGCTCAGGAGGGAGCTCCAGATCCTCTTCCACATCCCAGCCGCCTCCTTCTCCCTGTCCCCTGCCGAGAGCGTCTTCCCCCAGGCCCTCGGTAGCCTCCACAAACCCATCTGCAAGGAAAACCAAGGCTCAAAGTGGATTTGCAGAGTGACAGAATGTTAGCCCAAAGAAAGCACAATGCTGGGATCCTTGTTGGTCCCACGGTCTGGAAGCCCAGAGAACTGCCCCGCAGCCCAGCCCCCGCCCAGGCCTCCCTTCCTGCCGGGCGACTCCTAGAAGAACCCCCACCTTCATCCAGCTGCAGCTCCGCATCCTCTCCCCAGCCCTCGGTCCCAACAGTGTCAATGTCAATGTCGGCAGCCAGTGCTCCTCCCTTGCCTACAGAGGGAAGAACACAAAGGAGGCGAGTCTGAGATCTGGCCTCTGCTGCCAGCGAGCTGTGTCCTTACAACAGCAGATGCCAAGTCCCTGTCCACTTAATGTTTTCGTCATTTACTTCCGTGGTGCAGATGCTGTGCTACCCACAGCAGGTCTCAGAGACAGGAAACAGAGGAGAGATGGGAACAGCTGGCCTTCCGGACCCCCAAAACTACCTCTTAAACCATTTTTTACTTAGCAACTCTTAGTCTCCTACAGAGATCTCTAAGTTACTGCCACTACAGCGTGTGCAGGGCACGGGGACACAGAGTAGGTGAGAGACGGAGGAGAGAGGGGGGCTGGGCACAAAATGCCCTGGGGCCCATCTAGGCTCTCAGCCAGGAAAAATAAGCCAGCGAACATCAAAAAAACAGGAGCAGGTTAAGGGCGGGAGTGGTGGAAGGTGGGAACACAAGTCTGCTAACGCCCACAGGACAGCCTGAGGTCGCTGCGTTGAGGCCTTAAGACCGTCCATCATGAATGATGAAATCCTGAACAGGACTATCACACATGTGCTAAAACCTGAGGAAATGTACCTAAATGGTAACGTGGCTGTCAGAGGGCTGGACGAAGACAATTCTCTTTTCTTCCCAATTCTAATGATCTCGTACTCTTTTAAAAGATGAAATGCCTGGGTGGCTTACATGGATAAGCTCAGGTCTTGATCTCGGGGTTGTGAGTTCAAGCCCCACATTGGGTTCGAGGCTGGGTATGTAGCCTCTCTCTCTCTCCCTAGCTATCTATTAATCCATCCATCCATCCGTCTATCTGTTCATACATACGTACGTATATACATAAACGTGGGGCCCCTGGGTGGCTCAGTCGATAAAGCATCCAACGCTTGATTTCAGCTCAAGTCATGATCTCATGGTTCCTGAGTTCAAGCCCCAAGTCAGGCTCTGCGCTGACAGCACAGAGCCTGCTTGGGATTCTCTGTCTCCCTCTCTCTCTGCCCTTCCCTTGCACTCTCTCTCTCTCTCTCTCTCTCTCCCCCTCAAAACTAAACATTAAAAAAAAAAAAAAACCACGCTCAGCCTGGTACGTCAGTGCTCCACGAGGCTCACACAGGACAGGACGAAGCGCTGACGGTCCTCCGCAGGACAGCTCTTCACGAAACACACGAACGACAACAAAACCCCTACAGGAGGGGTGGCACTCACCCTTGCTGGCGATGGAGCCTTCGAAGAAGCCTTTGGACACCGTCAGCAAGGGCCAGTTGGTGTCCAGCGGCATGATAGGCGCCGGGGGCTGGAGCAGCTTGGCGTCGGGGTCAATGTCTGGGATCTGAAAGGCAGAGGACAGTTGACATCAAACAGCACCAGGAAGCATGCAGGGAAGTTTACAGAGCCTCCTCTGACCCTGTTTATTTCTCTGCCGCTCCTGGTAACCAGATGGGAGAGTGACATTTATAGGTTTAAACTGTCCCCCGATCTCAGAGCTAATTCTGTAATCAGACACTCGTGCAAATAAAACCTCACCGTCTCCTTCTCTGGGTCAAAGGTCTCCCTCAGGCTCTCGGCTTCTTCATCTAGGCCGTGCGTAGCAGCTGTGAGGTAGGCCAGGGACTCTGCAGAGAAAACGGACTTGGTGGCAGAGCCTCCAAGACATGGCCCTGCAGTCCCCGCCTCCTGGTATTCAAGTCTGTGCATAACCCCTCCCCTGAGGTGTGGAATGGACTTGCTGACAGCTTCTAACGAACAGGGCATGGCAGAAGTCACGGGATGTCACTTCCAAGATGAGGGTACAGAGAGTGTGGCCTCCACCTGGACGCCGTCGCCTGCTCCGAGGGAAGCCAGCTGCCATGCTGTAAACTGCCCTATGGAGACGCCTACGTGGCGGCTGACATTTCCCAGCCAACAGCCCACAAGGACCGGAGGGCCGTCTGCAGCCACGCAGAGAGCGTGGGAAGGGATCCGCCCCACGCCAGCCTGGGGACATCCGCAGTCTTGGCCGACACCCTGACTGCGGACTCCTGAGACAGCGAGCCAGGGGCACCCGGCCACGCCGTGCTGCAAACCGAGGTGAGGAGCATTTGTCGTGTGAGGCGGCCCAGCGTGGGGCCCTCCGCTACACCGCGGTAACTGGCACAGCAGCTTGTCCTTAGCCCGAGCATCGCTGTTGACAGGAACCGCGGGACCACCGCTGACTCCAGCCCTCACATCCCCGCGCAGCCCTTCGATAAATCACACTGTTTCCACCTGGACGAGACCTGCCGAGTCTGACCCTTCGCTCCCGAGCACCTTCGTCCGAACCACATCCTTCACCTTTCTTGTTTCCCAGAGTATCTCTAATGCTGGTACTGTGCTTGCTGCACGGTGGGTTCTCAGAAAATACCCCTTGGATGTATAAACAAACAAACAAGAGGGCGCCTGGGGGGTCAGTCAGCTGAGCGTCCACCTCTCGGTTTCAACTCAGGTCATGATCTCACAGTTCATGGATTCAACGCTAACAGCATACAGCCTGCTTGGGATTCTCAACCTCTCCCTCTCTCTGCCCTTCCCCGCTCGCACGCACGCACATGCTCTCTCTCTCTCAAAATAAATAATAAACTTAAAAATAAAAAAATAACAAGTGAGTAAAACCTCCAGACTTGAAGTAAAAAAATAAAATTCTAATGACCTCCGATTAACTATATTCACTAGGGTATCTGCTTTAGGACCTTTTCAAACCTCCTAACTTCCTAGTTCCTCCATGACCGCCATTTTCATGACCGAACAATCCGGCCGCACCTCCACGCGGCTCTGAAGCATGTCTTCCGAGCCTGCTAGGAGCAGGCTGTCCCTTCTGGAACAGTGCACAGCAAAGGGAAACACCTCACCACCGTACAAGGGTAAGTCACCAGGAAGAGAAAACACTCTCTCAGCCCCCAGGGAGCTGGTGCGCCCCGCGTGCTTACTTACTCTGCCCACAGTTCTTCAGGATCCGCACCCGCTCGGACACGTCACCCAGGTAGAGGGCATTCTGATAATGGCCACTCATGTCCTTTCGGATCTCCGCTGCATCAAGTCAGCAAGACTAGGTTAGGTCGTCTTCCTTAAGTTCCCTCTCTCCTCCCCTCTGTTTGCCTTCCCCTTCCCTCGAGGACCCCACCCCCCACCCTTAGCTTCTCGGGGCTCACCAATCTTCATCATCTTGCGAAGTTTCTCTAGGTTGCCGGTGATAAGGTACAGGAAAGAGAGTTTGTCAAAGTTCTTGGTGCGCTGATAGCACATTTCCACAATCTGGTGGTTCCCCTGCAGGAGGGCCACCTCGCCCAGCTTCTCCCAGCAGTTCTTGTCGTCCAGGGCTTTGGCCGCTTCCAGGGCGATCTGAAGAGCCCCCAGGGCCAGAGTTAATAGGCTGGCGGGTACTGTGACTCAAAGCCAGGGACTACGGTCAAAGTATCTGCCTCTACATAAATTTCCCACAGACTCTCTATACTTGCAATCACTCCTACCATTCGGTCTAATTCTGCCGAAAATCCTATCACCAAACAGGATCCCTTTGGCCCCGTGGAAAGAAGAATCACATCACATTATCCTCCTCAGAAATTTACTTTTACAACAAAATCATCTCCAAGCAGCTGCTGATTCCATAGGGTCAGTTCCTGCCTAGCTACCTTATTTTCGACTTGCTAGGTCTGAAGATCTACAGGGGCTTTAGAAAAGAGAAATAATAAGGACGTTCAGAACCAGAAAGTCAATTGATCTAAGCCACCTTCCCATTTAAAAATAATCCCTGTGTATCTAGGTCCCAGTACTTCCTAAGCACCTCTTCCTCTGAGCAGCTAATCAGCAGGAAGAGGTGAAGGAAACGATGAGCCCTTTCAGACTCCCTGCCGTGTGGCTCCCATGCCAGGGGTTAACGGGCTCAGATCACGGCCAGCGATGCCAGCAGCCGTGCTGTGGCGGAAGCCGCGACGGCGAGCAGCAGCGATGCACAGACGGCAACGGGAAGACCGCCTCCCCAACAACTAGGAAGTCTCCCCTTCCAGCCCTGCTCGCTCCAGAAGCGGGCCCAGAACCCGCCTCCACAGTGCCGGCGGTGACGCGGGGCTGAGGAGCCCGTCCCCCTCACCTCAATGTTCCCACACTCCAGCGCCAGGCTGAAGCGAGTTTTCTCGTCCTTGACGAAATGCAGCGCCACCTCAGGGTAGCCCTTCTTCTGCAGGTAGGCGATGATGGACTGGCCGACCAGCTTGGCGTTCCTCACCATGTGCAGCACCTAGACGCGCGGGCGCGGCGGGGCGGGAGGGGGCGGTCACCCGGGGAGAAGCGGCGCCGCCCCCTCCCACCCCTCGCGGGCCCTCTCAATCCGTACCTCGTCGTACTTTCTGTTGATCAGGGCCAGCTTGAACTTGAACTCCGTGGGGTCGATGGTGAGCACCCGCGGGCGGCACTCCCTGTCCAGGCAGTACACGTTGTTGCCCTTCACCCGCGTGATGTAGATGGGCAGGTCCAGAGTGCGGATGATCCCGTGGTCCCTGCACACAGGGGTCCGGGGACACAGCTTTCAGCAGGTGAGGGGGACGATCTAGTCTGGAGGACATGGAACCAGCCTAGGACGCGACTTTGGATCTTCTGACTGCTCTCTGCCAAGTGCCATTTGCACAATGGTATGGACGGGACGTGGTTCAAAACAGAGCCGAGCTAAATGCCACATTTACTGACTTTATTCTTCTGTGTGAAGCAGGAAAAGATAGGGCGGATGGTATGATCTTTCCTCATAAGCTATTACCCCATACGGCTACAGGAATCAGGCCTAAAACTTAAATCTTAAGTTCTGACATACAATCACTGGGCCACTCCGGAGAGTTTAAGTCTTCCCTTGTAGCTACAGGTGAAGGAGAGAGGGAGATCTGAAGTTCTGACAAAGAAATAGTAAAAAGCAAAAATCACTTTGAATCGAATGAAAATTAAAAATTTAAAATCTAGGGCATTAAGTGCACATACTGCATGTATTAGAAGAAACACCGAAAACTAATGAGCTCTATATGCATATATTAGAAAATTAGTAAGTATAAAATACAATAAAAATAAAGCAACTCAAAAATTTTGTTTCTTTAAAAGTTAAACCAAAGAACATACTTAGAAAAAATAATGAAGCCAATCATAAGATTGGAAATAGATCCAATCTTAATCATAGATTAAGAAATAGAAAACAAAAACAAAATACAGAAGTTCAATAAAGGCAAAAGCTAAATAAAATTCATAAATCTCTTATGAGTCATATAAAGAAGACGCGGTTTTTATACACAATGGAATGCTACCTGGCAATGAGAAAGAATGAAATCCGGCCATTTGCAGCAGCGTGGATGGACCTGGAGGGTGTCATGCCGAGTGAAAGAAGTCAGAAGAGGACAGATACCATGTTTTCACTCTTATGTGGATCTTGAGAAACGTAACAGAAGACCATGGGGGAGGGGAAGGGGGAAAAATAGTTACAGAGAGGGAGGAGGGCAAACCAGAAGAGACTCTTCAAATACAGAGAACACACGGATGGGGGGGAGGGGAAAGGGGTGATGGGCGCTGAGGAGGGCACCTGCTGCGATGAGCACTGGGTGTTGTATGTAAGGGATGAACCACGGGAATTTACCCCCAAAACCAAGACCACACTTTGCACACTGTATGTTAGCCAACTTGACAATGATTTATATATTTTAAAAAAATATTAAAAAATAAACCTTTTGTGAGCCTAATTAAGAAGGAAAGAAAAAAATGGCCAAAATAGGAATGAAAAAGGGGACAGGCATAAACTTTTTAAATGATCTAAATCTAAGAAAAGTAAGATTTGCCAAAACTGACTAAAAAGCAAGAGAAAACCCCTACAGTCCTATAACTATTACACAAGATAAAATGAATCACAAAAAATCCTCCTATAAAAGAAAGCCTCAGGCCTGGATGACTTCACTGGCAAATTCTACCCAATATTCCAGGAAGAATTAAACGCAACCTTATTACAAACTCACTAAGAGAACAAAAGGAGGTGTATTATTTTCCTTATTTTATGGAATTAGCACAACCTCAATACCAAAACCTGACAAAGACAGAAAAAAGGAAGTCATAGGCCAATCTCACGTTTATATACACAGATGCAGAAATTCAAAACAAAATATTAGCAAACGAAAACTAGCAGTATCAGAGAAGAGTAAAACGTCATAACCAAGTTAGATCTGTACCAAAATACAATGTTGGTCTCCTATTTTTAAAAATGAATTTAATTCACTACACTAATCAACAAAAGAAGGAAACTTCTATGACTAACTTGGTATATGCAGTAAAAAAAAAAATTTACCTAATAAAATTCAGTATTTATCTGAGATCCAGGAAAAACAAGACATTCCTTAATAAATAAAAGCCATCTCTACAGAAATCTGCAGCAAGCTTACATAATGCCAAACACTGAAAGCTCGCCCTTGAAATTGGGAACAAGACAAAAAAGTCTACTATCACCACGTTTATTCACCCCTATGCTGGAGGTCCTGGTCGTGCAGCAAGACGAGAAAAATACATTAAAGTTATAAGAAGGAACAAACCGTCAATTACCCACAGACACTATGATTATTTACTAAAAAAAGATATATAAATTGCTGGAAATAATAAAAGTCTAATAAGATCTCTGAAATAAAATCAATTTAGAAACAATTATATTTCTAAATACCATCAAAAATTAGAAAATTAAATGTTTAAATGGACAGTATGTGTTAAAAAAATTTTTTTAATGTTTACTTTTCGAGTGAGAGAGAGAGACAGAGAGAGTGCAAGCAAGAGACGGGCAGAGAGGGAGGGAGACACAGAGTCCGAAGCAGGCACCAGGCTCCGAGCTGTCAGCACAGAGCCTGATGCCGGGCTCGAACGCATGAACCATGAGATATGACCTAAGTTCCAGTTGGACGCTCACCCAACCAGCCACCCAGGTGACCCATATCCATTTACAAATAGCACTGAAAACTGCCAAGTGCCTAAGAACTCTATACCTAAAGAAATGCAGGATCCCTATAGAGAAAATTCTAAAAACTTGCTTGAAAGATGTTCCAGAAGACGTAAATAAATTTAAAAAAAATGTTTTTAAGTTTGTTTCTTTACTTTGGAAGACAGAGTGTGTACAGAAAGGATAGGGAGAGAGGGAGAGAATTCCAGATTCCAGGAAGTCTCCACACTGTCAGCGTGAGGTGCTGGATCAGGGCTTGACTTCAAGAACCAGTGAGATCATGACCTAAGCCAAAATTAAGAGTTAGGAGTCCTATGTTGGGCTCTGTGCTGGCAGCGTGGAGTGTGCTTGGGATTCTCTGTCTCTCTCTGTCTCTCTCAAAATAAATTTTAAAAACATTAAAAATAGAGTTGGATGCTTAACCACCTGAGCCACCCTGGTACCCCAATAAACTTTTTATTAAAAGGAAGAAAAGTGTCAAGCAGGGAAGAGGGGCAGAGGGAGACAGAGAGACAAATTCTCAAGCAGTCTCCACACTCAGCGTGGAGCCTGATATGGGACTTGATCCCACGACCCTCAGATCACATCCTGAGCCGAAATTAAGAGTTGGACACTCAATCAACTGAGCCACCCAGGATCCCACCCCCATCCCCCATCAGAAGACCTAAATAAATGAAGAGTTACTATACCACCTTCACAGATTAGGAAATTTAATATTGCAAAGATATCAATTATGTCCAAAAGGATAAACACCCTCAGTGCAATCGCAACTGAAATCACAACAGGGCTTTTTGTTTATTTTGCATGGAATTTCACAAGCTGATTCTAAAATTTATACTCTAAAGCCAAAAACATTTTGAAAAGTTGCCTTTTCAAGGCAAAATGAATTAGAAAATACCCTCTAACTAAAAAAATAAAGGTGGGAAAGATTTGAGGATCTGCTTTAGCAGGTGGGAAGACCCCTAAAGTTGTGACCCTTACGACGGGATGAGATCTGAGGTGAGCGCGCACACCACAGAAGACGGGGCCTGCATTCCCGTAACCATGACTTAGGGGTGACAAAGAAGGCACTGCAGAACTGGCGAGAAGCCGGTCTTTCCAGTGGATGACGTTGGGACAGATGAGCATCCTACAGCCTAGGCCCCCGCCCCTCACACCACACACAACTCAACATCAGGCAGGTCACAGCCCTAGATATGAAAACCAGAAGTACCGGGGCACCGGGGTGGCTCAGGTCATGATTTCATGGTTCATGAGCTCAAACCCCACATGGGGCTCTGTGCTGACAGCGTGGAGTCTGCTTCGGATTCTCTCTCTGTCTGTGCCTCCCCCAGTGTGTGCTCTCGAGTGCATGTACACACAAGCGCTTAAATAAGCTTCAAAAAAAAAAAAAAAAGGTAAAAAAGGTATGAAGTTCTTACAATAGGATGTAAGAGGGGTGTCTGGGTGGCTCCACTGGTTAAGCATCCAGCTCTTGATTTCGGCTCAGGTCATGATCTCATGGTCGTTAGATTAAGCCCCTGCCAGCTCATCATGGAGCTCTGCAATGAGCCTGCTCAGGCGTCTCTCTCTCCTTCTCTGTATGCCCCTCCCCCTTCATGCTCTCTCCACCCCCACCCCCTGCCCAAAATAAATAAACAACAACAAAACGTTTCTACAAAAGAATGCCCTTACGGCCTTGGAGTCAGTGAGGATTTCTCAAGTAACATACAAGACCCAATAAGCACAACAGGTAGGACTCATTATCTCAGCATCTGTTCATTAAAGAAAAGGGTTTCATACAGAGAATCGGAAGACAAGCTACAGAACGGACGGAGACGTGAAGATTTATAACACAGAGCCCGGACAAAGGGCTGACGCTCAAATATATGAAAACCTCCTAAAATTAATAAGGATAACTCACGAAGAAAGATGAAAGGCCTGAGCAGAACGCAGGGAAAAGGGAGTCCTGATGGGCGTGCGCCGGCGGGCTGCTCGCGCGCATCGGGGACCAGCGGGCGGCAAAGCTAGACGACAACGAGGTGCCGTGACAGGCCCGCCGGGCAGACAAAACCAAGTCCGGCAAAGCCCAGTGCCGGCCAGGATGACGAGCGGGAAGCCCTGACAGGACGCTGGTGGCCATGCAAACCGGGACGGCCACTCAGGAAAGCAGTCTCACGTTCCCCAGTCAGCGTGAAGACACGCATACCCTGTGATCCAGCAACTCAGTTCCGGACCCTCTGGAGAACTGTTAGGCGTGTCTGCACCAGAACACACGTAGGAGACTGTTTACAAGAACACTTAATCACGGTAGCAAAATCCTAGAAATCACTCAAATATCTCTTTAGAGTAGAACAGATCAGCGGCAAGAACGCTCGCGAGGTAACGGTCCGCTATTCTCTACGAATATACTCTATGAATTTTTCTTTACTTGAGTCGTAGGTCACAATTTTTTAAAGACTTGAAAAAGAATGCTCAGCTGTGCCTAGCGCGTATGTGCCTAAGATTTTCTACGAAGGAAGTTCAAAGAGGACTTCAGTTACATCCCTCCAGACAGGACAGTGGTTTTAAGAAGCTACCTTCTCCGCTCTGTGTGTCCGAGGATTCACTTACCCGGTGGTGACGGCATATTTGATGTGGTTGCTTGTGGTATAGATAAACACCCCACTCTCATCCCAGGCCCCACTCTTGACGCGAATGTTCTCATGAATGTTACACAGAGCCTCCAGTTTGCGGTTACAGATCACAATGGCTGTAAGAGGCAAAGGGCATGAGTGCTCTGCTGGACAGGGGGAGTGAAGCGGGCTGGCAGGGACGGGAGGGCAGGACTGGGCTCTGAATCAGGAGATAATGAAGACTCACCGTGTTTGGCCAGAAGTGCTACATGCGACATGTCTGCTGACCAGATAACATATTTCACCTTGGAAATCTTCACAGAGGCCAGAGTCCTGGGACAGAGAGAGAAAGGCAAACGTGAGTGGATCTGACTCCAAAGTCCCAGGTTATGACCTACATCCTTTTCACCTCCAAATTAAGCCACACTTTCTTAAAATAATACCGAATGGGGCGCCTGGGTCGGTTAAGGGTCTGATTTCGGCTCAGGCCATAAACTCACAGTTCGTAGTTCGAGCCCCCCATTGGGCTCTGTGCTGACAGCTCAGAGCCTGGAGCCTGCCTCAAATTTTGTATATTCCTCTCTCTTTGCCCCTTCCCTGCTTTCACTCTCTCTCTCTCAAAAATAAACATAGAAAATATATATTTAAAACAATAAAAAGTAATTATACCTAATCAACAGTCCCTGTGCTGCAGCTGAGTGACAAACACTGCGGCTCACACTGCAGCTTTCCCCTGACTCAACTCCCTGTCCTCACCCCCACGCGTTTTAGGGATTTGTGTACGTCTGATCTCACCGGCACACCAGACGCCACTTAAGAGCAGGGATGCCGCTCATCCCTACGTGCCCGTGAGTCTAAGTCCCGAGAGCACTCTCTGTTCAGGTGAGTGCTCTGAAAACAGACCAATAAGCCCTCACCGTCATGCTAGTGTGTGTGGACGAGACGGACAGTGACCACAGAGGGGAAAGTGGCGAGAAAGACTCGTGGGAGTTACAGCGCGGCGGCGGTCGAGCCGGAGGCGAGCTTCCTGGGGGAAGAGCTGCCACGACAGCTGTCCACACCCATGCACTGCACCCCTGTCTGCTTAGGGGCACCTGATGCGTTACCGCTTCTGCTGCACATCAAAGAGCGTGATGGATTCTGCGTCCCGAAGCAGGAGGTTGCCTGTGCCAGCATAAAAGATCTCATCGCAGTTGGGCACTTGTACCTTTTTGGTGATCTCATTCTTCAGATTCTTGATCAGAAGCTGAAATAATTATTACAGGCGGAGTCATCAGAAACGTGCACTCCTAAGATGATGACAGCTGACAGTAAGCCTCAGCAACTGCCCCTTGGTTCCAATAAACCAAGTTAGGAGGCACCTGGGTGGGCACAGCTGGTTTAGCGTCTGACTCCTGATCTTGGCTCTGGTCAAATCTCACAGTTTGAGAGTTAAAGCCCCGCATCAGGCTCCACAATGAAGGTGTGGCGCCTGCTTGGGATTCTGGCTCTTCTTCCCTCTTGCCCTCCCCTACTTGTGCATGCGCATGCACTCTGTCTCTCAAAATAAACAAACATTATATTCACTCTTTCAAAAAAAAATAATAGGGGTGCCTGGGTGGCTCAGTTAAGTGTCTGGCTTTAGCTCAGGTCATGATCTCAAGGTTGGTGGGTTCAAGCCCTGCGTTGGGCTCTGTGCTGACAGCTAGCTCAGAGCCTGGAGCCTGCTTCAGATTCTACATCTCTCTCTCTCTCTGATCCTCCCCTGCTTGCACTGTCTCTCTCTGTCTCTCAAAAATAAATAAAAAACGTAAATGTCCAGGCCAGTCACCATTCTGGGCAGACCACTCCCCCCAACATCCTCTCCAGGGGCCCTGCCTCTTCCCCCAACTGAATATCCTGAAAGTCCAACTAACGCCTGAATTCCTCCACGAACCAGAGATAGAACAGCACTTCTGGGGCTTAAATTTTTGTTACATATTTTCTTGAGAGCTTTGTTTTTCTTGTTTAGGATTGCTTACGCTTCAAGTATCAAGGAGGGTAGTTAGGATAAAGCAGAATTACTCCTCATCCAGGCTACCTCTTTCAAATTTGACATTTTTGGCTTCTATTTTGTCTAGAGTGACTTTAACTTTGTTCTCAAGCCCAGATCCACAGTGATCATTAATGCAATCAAATCAGTTTTAAGGCTCTTTGTCTCCCCAGGGGCCTGGGGTACCTGCACGATGACCACAGCCCCCCAGGGGAGAGCGGAAGAGAACACACTGCTTCTTCACGCACTACACCGCCCCGCCACACTTCCCAAGGCAGTTCCCCTTCCGCCTTAACTCACCGAATGCATCCGATCCAGCACAGCAAACCGATTTCGAGCAACCCAAACTGCTGTCAGGCCTGAGGATCGCTTCCCTTCAGGAGCTGAGAAAGAAACCAAAGGGCGGGAGCATGTGGCGAGCCGCGGGCAGGTGACAGAGTCAGGCGTCTCGCGGCTGCCACGTTGGCTTTGCCAGTCCAGCTGCTTCCTAACTAATTCAGCTGTAACCTGAGGCGATTGTCAGTGACTTTTCCCCACCAGTCCCCTCCAAACTCCAACCTCCACCCTGCCAACCCTCTTTTCTCTAGGCCAAGTGGCTGCATTTCAGCCAACACCGTGTCCTGGCAGAGGGACCGCCCATCTTGGGAGACAGCACACTCCATCAAGCTAACGAGCGGGGGCCTCGCTGGCCAAGCCGCGGCGCGGCAAGCGGCCTGTCGGTGTCTAACCTCCTATCTCAACAAGCTGGAGTGGAGACAGAGCCCCCTCCCCAGGACGCAGCTGCTCCGCTGCTTTTAGCATGCAAATGCAGACCTCCGCTAGAGCAGGGTGGGGCAGAGCGCTCCCAACTAAATCTTGACAGGCAGATGAGCTCGGTGCTGGGCAGTATTTAGCACCAAGCCGTCGCTCCATAAATGTCAATCATTCTTACTACCCTGAAGAAAGTTACAAAACGTTCCTCAGTTCCCAAACATGTCACCAGCTGACTACAACTCTGAATGGGCACTCCACCGTCGGGGAGGCTTCGCGGGCCATGGAGAAGGATGCGCCAGAAACACCCTTTCATATATGAGCCCATCAGCGAAGTGGACAAAGCCTGCTGGCCAGCCTCGCTCTGTGCTTCTCCGGCACCTGTGGGTGACAGGCAATTCTTACCACGACCAACACCCCCATTTTCCAGGGGCTAGGGAGCCACACTATTCAAACGTTTGCTCTTTCTCTTCCTCTCTGTTGTCTATCACCAGGCTGCAACTTTACTCCTTCACTAATTATCATCTCCCTTGGAAAATGTAGAGGATAAAACCCAAGTGACTGATAATAAAGCAAAACGAAGAAGTAATCATGAACATGTGGGGGAAAAGAGCAAGGATGTGGGTAGGGAGGAACGTAATCACAATCTGGCCAGAAATTTGACTTAACTGTTTAATTGACATGGGAGGCTGGTTGTGGATACCGAAGACATAGAGGTTCCCTGTCTTCTTACCGAGACCACACTTCTAAGAAGAGTGACTCGCATTAGCAACGATAACGACGCGGCAGCCCACGCGAAGGCCCAGAGCCGGCAGAATTACTCCCCACGATCTGGTCACAGAGTCTAAAATCTCATAAAAGCGTGCTAGTAAGGTGAGGACCCAAGAAACCCTCTACAAAGCAACGGGAGGAAGCGGACTAAAGAGAGCGTAAGGGAGACACAACCGTTCTCCCATCCTCGGGAGGCAGAGGAGGGGCACCAACAGGGGCTGGCGGTGACAGCCGAGGCAGACAGGGTCTCAGCTGGATCCCGGGATCCCAGGCGGGTGTCGGGCTGTTAGCAGCCTCATCTCTCTGACGTGCAGAGGAAGCAAATCGGATCTGGATGTGGATGGGAGAGCATAAATCCCCAGTCCCAGGATGAGACATTGCAAGATTGGAACCACATTCTTAAATAAATGAAACTACCAGGGTGAAAGTCATATCAGCTGACAATAAACTAGGATACCATGCTGTGCTGAAAGAGAAAATGGAGAGTTTCTAATAACCAAATTATAAAATATATATATCTAGCTGGAGTAATAAAATGGAGGAGGAACATGAATATTTCACACCACGGTCGCCTCTGATGCAGTTGTCAGCGGCACCTGCCAACAGACGTGAGTGATGTGACCGTGGCCCGGGGAGGGGACGTGAACAACTCGGAGACGCGCAACAGCACAGCAGAGGAGCGCTGTGCGCAGCCGGGCAGGCCCGGGGCACCTACCGTCGGGGTTCTGGGAGTCCGCGTCCTTGGGGATGGTGTACAGGTCATAGGTACTATTCTCCACGTTGCTGGCTCTCTGTAGAGGAGAGAGAGAGAGGCGAGAGAGTGACAGGCACCCAGGGAAACCACGCCGTCACACACCGATCTGTAGCCATCTCCTCCTCACCGGTCACCCCAGGGGCAGGTGGACATCCCTACAGCTAACAGTTCTCAGACTCGTCACCGAAGAACTCAGAATTCATGCCACTCTGCACTTTCTGCATCCTCCAAAGATGTAGATGTTATTGGAAAGGAAGCAAGGACTGCTCGGTTCCACAAATTAATACACTAAATCCCCAATATTCTGGTACTCTACCTAAGTACACTCATCAACTTAAGTCTGTTCGAGGGGAAAAAAATCCAAGAAAAGACAGTAAAGACAACCCCCAGGGAAAAAAAATTAAGACTCTTAGATACTCAACAAAGAACAGGATTAGACACTAGAAGTCATAGAGGGAAAGACAAGTTTTCATTCTTTTTAATTTGGCAAACAGGGCACTAAAACTAGAATGTTATTTCTTTCCCCCCCAAAGTGTATGGCAAGAAATGCGGGGCGACTCACTGACCCTGAGGGCAACGTCACTGAAAGCCACCCTCCCCCAGATCAGCTCCACTGTTTCTACCACATGAAGGAATCAAGACAAGAATCTCCTTTGCACAGGATATAGTCCCAATCATTCTCGCAATCACTTGTGGTGATTTGGGTCATTCATCTCGATGCTCCGTTGGGTTTAGAAAGTATCAGCCTAACGAGAGATGTAAGTTCACAAACCCTAACTTGCTTCTGGTGACTGGAACTGACCTGGGTCAGTTCTCTCAAAACGACATCAAATAGCTTCTAAACGGCCACTGGAAGTTCCCTACGGGCATGAGAAAGAGACGTGGGAAAACGGAAAGTCCCCAGGACCGCGGGGTTACGTACCGTACACAACAGCACCGCGTTTTCTGCTGGGTTGTACGACATATTGAACACTGGAAACTTGGAGCCACTAGAGATACGCGTGGAAAAAAGAGAAAATGAGGAGGGAGTAAGGTCGGAAAGAAGAAAGGACTGACTCCCACACCTCCTCCTACCCAGCCTTCACACATGTAACTCCTCACTTTTCTAGTCAGGCATAAAGACAAAGATCCCATCTCCCTCTTCCTTCCTCCAAGGCGCGCGGACAGCCCCACCTCAGCTCCGACAAGCGGCTTAAACAGGCAAGCGCGGGTACGAGTCCAATTACTCAACAGAAAGTAGGGTCAGCGCTCGCCGGAGTGAGCGGGCCGGTCGTTCCTGGGTACAAATTCCTGCACATGACTGCAGGGGACACCACAGAGCGACACGATGTGCGCCGTCTCTGGCTAATTTGTCCCGTCCCTGGGAGTGTCACATAAACCCATCCTGTTATTGCAGTCACGCTGGAGGGGGCACCGGAGCCTCGTGCCAGAGCTTGCCACCATGAATGTTTCAGCGCGCCGCCGCAGCTGGCCCTCCGAAAGGACAGCGCTTTCTGCCAGGCGCCCCTGAGCTTGTCACATCTTCAGAGTTAAGAGCTTCCAGAGACATATATTCTAGTTTAGAGTTGTGTGCGTTTTGCTGGAAAGCAGAGAAGAGTCACAGAAATGCCAAATACAGGCAAACAAGCCTGTCACTGAGTCAGGCGACTCTCTACCAGGAAACTTCTCTGGTTCGCAAGAAACCTGGCCGGCTGCGGCCGTAAAGATGTCCTGTGCACACGTTCGCTAGCGTTCTAACCAGGGACACCCCCCTCTCCTCACGGCCTCCTCCTTGCCCAGCGTGCTCCCGGGGTTTACACTGAGCAGCCTCCCCAGTGGGGATTCCATCTGCGACGGGAGAGGAGACCCAAAATGTCGTTAAAGAACAGAGTGCGTACCGCATCGTGGCGAGAGATAAGAGGGTCTGGAGGGAGGAGACGTGTCTGACTTACCTCCGCAGCTGCATCACTGCCACGTCTTTGGAGCTGTTGAAGTCCAACTGACGTAAGAATCGGTCCTTGACATAATGTAGCACGTTGCCGTGAACAGCATAGGCTGGCCGCTCCCGTTCCAGTTTAAACACAATCATGCCACCATCATGGCCTGCGGCGCAGGGAGGAGGGGGAAGAATTAGCTGAAGGTAGGAAAGCAAGCTGGAAACTGGAGCTACACCAGGATGATGACTGTTATGTGCTAAGAACGAAGGTGCCTCAATGCGCCCTTTGTCTGAATTCCCACAGTTGTTGGAATCTTACTCAAACCAATCTCTGTGAATCCTTCCCTAATACTCCACATCACACTGTCACATTTACACACACTCTCCTCTGTGTTCTCCTCATACTTTGTACAAAGTTCCATTATACCCAAAGTCTTCGGCATGGGAAGGACGCCATCACCGAGATGAAGGGGAGCCCGCTGACTGGAGGAGATATTTGCAAATCACATATCCAGTAAGGGTTAACATCCAAAATAAAGAACTCAATGCAAAAAAAAGAAAACCACACACAACAACCCAATTAGAAAAAGGGCAGAGAACTTGAATAGACATTTCTCTAAAGACATACAATACAGGTGGCCAGCAGGCACACGAAAGATGCTGAACATCACAAGTCACCAGGGAAATACACATCAAAACCGCAATGAGACATCAGCTCATACCCGTCAGAGTAACCAGTACCAGGAAGACAAGAAATAACAAGTGTCGCCGAGGGTGCGGAGAAAAGAGAAGCCTCCTGCACTGTCGGTGGGAATGCAAGCTGGTGCCGCCACGGTGGAAGACAGCATGGAGGCTCCTCAGAAATTAAAAACAGAGCTACCAAGTGACCCAGCAAGTCCCGTAGTGTATCTATCGGAAGACAGATACGGAAACACCAATTTGAAGATACGTGCATCCCCGAGCTCGCTGCAGCACTGTCTACAGCGGCCAACGCGTGGAAACAGCCTAAGTGTGCCGGTGTGATAGCGGGACAAAGGTGTAGCGGGTACACACGCGTACACACGCGTGCACACACGTACACACGCACAAACGGCCTATGAGTCAGAACGACAAATAGAAGACTTCACTTACATGTAGAATGTACAAAAAGAATAAATGAACAAAACAGAAACAAACTCATAGGTACAGGGAAGAAACTGGTAGTTACCAGAGGCTAGAGGTGGTGGAGAGTGACCAAAACAGGCAAAGGGGACTGAGAGGTATAAATATCCAATTGTAAAATAAGTAAGTCCTAGGGATGTGATGTTCAGCTTAAGGAATACGTCCGTGATGCTGAGATCACTGTGTGCGGTGAGAGGAGGTAACCAGACTTGACCATGGGGACCTCGTCAGATATAAAAACGTTGCATCACTACCACGTTGACCCAAAGCTAACAGACTACATGTCGACTGTGCTTCAGTTCAAAACCCAAGGAAGCGTCTGGCATCGCACGTAACACCCCGCCCTGTAACGAGGTCGCCAGCCCCACTCTCCCACGAGCTCCTGACCAGACATCACGGTCCCTGGCCAACAGCAGGAACACAGGTTTCTGCTGAACAGGGATGCTAGTTTAAAAAGCTTTTCTCGTTCTTCTTTTTTTAACTGTTTTACTTTTTCTCTGCCAGCATCACGACTCTCCCAGAGGAACCTTCCACCTTGTTCCCAGGGCTCGCCACACATAACCCAGATGATTCGCTTCCCATGGCCTTCCGTTCGTTCAGAATAAAATCCTCAGTCCAACCCCGGCCTTCACTGCAAGGCGGAGCACAGCTGGGCCTGCTCTTCCTCCCGAACCCCGGCCTCCGGGCCCCACACCAGCGTGCTCCGCGTCTCCCCACGCTCGCTCAGGGGCCCCCAACACTACTCGGCGCCCCTCCTCACACACAGGCTCTGCAACCCCCTCAGCACCCACCTCACACGCATGCTCTGTGCCCCCACACTGCCCCTGCGCGTCGCCTCCTCACTATCCTGCACACCCAGTATAAAGCAGCGGTCCCCACACCTGTGCCTCTCTGTGTACCTCTTGCTGCACTTTTCTTCAAAGCCTCCTTCACAGGTTTGTCGTCTCATGGCCCCTCTCCACGCCTCTCCCAGTATACAAGTAAAGTTCCGTATAGTGGGGGTGCTGCCTCGGGCGCCTCTCTCCTAGCAGCAGCCAGACCAGCGCCCGGCGCTCAGGGCCCACTGCTACCCGAGTGACTACGGCTCAGCCTCCAACGGCTCAGCCCGAGGACGCGGAGTGTCCACCATGAGCCTCCTAACTTGTCAGAGAGAACGGGCTTCCCCGCCCAGCAACGTGGCCGGACAAGGACCACTACAGGAAGGGCCCTCAGGGTAGGACGGGAGCTTCAGCTTCGCGGCTCTGAGAGCCCTGTTTCTGCCGCTCACCCTCTGTCGCTAACAGAGAATCATGCTCAGCTCTTATAACCTTGGACCTTAAACGAGGAAAAAAGAGAAGAAATGACCCTTACCTGCTGCAAAGAGGTTGAGGTTGGGGTGGGCGGCTAGGACCCAGAAACGATCGTGGTCCCTGCGGAAGGTCTGAACCCCAGTCCTAGGAAAGCAACAGATAAGCAAAGAAACATCCTAATTTCCGAGAAAGCTTCGGCCTATCACATACAAGAGCACTGAGTGGAAGCCGGCAAAACCGCACTGATCTATTATTTCAGTATTTCGATTTCCCCTTACTTGTCCTGATTGCCCGCTACACTACCCTCATCCCGTATTTCTTACTTCTCTAGCTACAGAAGAGCACACTTAAATTTGCAGGAGAAGAGAATGCACGTGGAGACTGTACTCGATGGGCAATCGGTAAATGCTGGCTCATCTCTAGGCCCCTCGAGCTCCCCTAACACGGGCTCTGACTTCCCCGCATGCTGAAGATGGCTAAGAGGCACACAGAAGCGGTCTAACCTAGCTGGCGGGAGAGAGAACGAGACAGCGGAGGGCCCTCCCCTGGCCGTGGCCACACCGTCGCATCCCCTCACCTCTTGGACATATCCCAGACGCGGATGCTCTTGTCCTCAGAGTTGCTGAGAATCAGCTCTTGGCGAGGGTGGAAGACGGCACAGGACACATTGTTGTAATGCCCGCGGCAGGTGTCAACCTCCCAGGCCTTGGACTCTAAAGGACCAAAAAGAATTAGATGACCTCTCCCAAGTCCCTCCTACTACAAGTCTGGGATTTAAAATTATAGCGTCTCGGGGCACCTAGGTGTCTCAGTTGGTTAAGAGTCCAACTCTTGATTTTGGGTCAGGTCATGATCCCAGGGTCGTGAGACGGAGCGTTGGGCTTCGCGCTGAGCATGGAACCTGCTTAAGACACTCCTTCTCTCTCTCTCTGCCCCCTCCCCTACTTGCACATCTTCTCTAAACTAAGAAATTTAAAATAAAATAAAATTATGGCATCTCTAACCAAATGCTAGGTATACTTCAAAACGTTAAATCACCAACTCCTTTCTAATACGGTGATTTTCTCCACTTAAGCCTCTGACTCTCTGGTTTGCTCTTTCATTCTGACCCTCCTACCGACGACAGCACCTCCTCTCCAATGTTCATTACCCTCTTACCCTGTTCTACTCGTCACTAGCTGTCACGATAGAATACGTATAAATTCCATGTGCTCTGGTCACCCTTGTATCTTTAGAGCCTTGAACAATGACTAGTACAAACCACGTACTCAATAAAAATTTTTGAATCGATGAATTCTTACTCTTAACTGTGTTCCGACTTCCCAAAATCAGGATGCCTCGGAAACAGGAAAATAGAGAATGGAGCAATGTTCATGCTCTTCGGACTAGCATAACCAGCTAAGGTAAGAAAACGGGTCACGCGTCCTGGCTCCTTCACCTTGCTGGCCAGGACTCAGATTTCAGGACACAGTGACACTGTCACTGGTCTACCCACCATTCATGCGCCAGATCTTCACTTGACGGTCATCTGCCCCAGACACAATGAGGGGCATGGTGGGGTGGAAGGCAGCCCAGTTAACTCCGCGGTCATGACCCTGTGGAAAACAAGAGGTGGCTCTTCTAAAATGCCTCTATGACGACTACTCAGAGCAAACTAAAGGGGCACACTGGTGACCACAAAAGACGTCTCTGACTTTTACTCTCCTGTGAAGAGACACAGGGGTGATGCTGCTCTAAGATATGAACACGGGGGTTGTCTCGCCAGCCTGCCCAGGGCTCCACCCACATTCTCGCGGCAACCCCCAAACTCGGCTTCACCTGCATTCGGGGTACACTGCCTTGTTTCGTTACTTACTTACGTATTAGTTCCCCAGTGACTGGTTACATCTCGAGAATAAAAACCAATTTTACAACTTGCTGAGGAAATGTGGCTGGGAAACTCGGAGCTGAGTCTAAACATCCTTTTATGAAATCTGCAAGGTCGGAACTATTTTCATGATAATGTTAAAACATTATTTGCCTTTTTCACTCTTATTCTCATGAGGGTAGAGTTTTCAAGAGGGCTATGTGATGTGATGATATCACAGCTAATGAAATGTGTGCTTTTATATTTCATGTTGTAAAAAAATAAAAAGTTAAAAAAAAGGATTCGTTTTGTTTTTGTTTTTTAATCTTAAGGGGTGGGGGGAGAGAGAATCTTTAGCAGACCCCACACCCAGTGCAGAGCCTGGCATGGGACTTGATCCCATGACCGAGGATCATGACCTGAGTCTAAATCAAGAGTTGGACTCAACCAACTGCGCCACCCAGGCATCCCCCAAATTGGTTTCAATTTTAAATATGGTAAAAACTGAAAGATATAAACCACATGAACAACAATTTGGGGTCCTCAGTAAGTTCTAAGAGTATAAAGAAAGAGGTTCTCAGACCACAAAGTGTAAGGATTACTGCTTTTAAGATCTGACTCTTTCTTTATATAGTTCTGCCCTGTGCTACGGCAGGATCCTAGACAGCTTCAAATCAGCAGTGTTTTTGAGACTTGATGCTGCGGTTAAAATCGCCTGGGTTCTGGAATCCGACCCAATTTGAAATCCTAGTTCTTCCATTTACTAGGCACATTTGGATTTTGGCAAACTGCTCAATTTCTCTAAATCTCAATCTCTTTCATCTGTAAAATGAGGTTGATATCTATTTCACTGCAGAGCCGACAGGATTAAATTAGCTATTTAAACAACGTAGTTTCTTTCTCTGATGCTATTTTCCCACCGTGCACACAGGCGACTGCACCTGGCGGGTCCTCCGTGAGTGAACCGCCCTCCCACGGCCCCGCTGTCACAAGGGGCCCGGGACCGGGCTCTGCCGGGGGGCGGTCACGGCCTCCACGCCAGCCTTCTCCCTCTCTCCCTCCGGGTTCAGGGGGCTGGGACTCCCTCGGTGGCCCCCGAGCTTCGTTTCTGCCGGCTCACGGCTACTCCACTTCCAGTGCCCCAGACCCACGCCCGGCACTAGCAGGCGCTGCCCGAGCCTCTGCCGAAGGAATGACTAAGCGGCCGCTCCGGCTCCTGGCGGGGCCCGCGCCGGCCACCAAGGGCGGTACCTCGAGCACGTGCTTCACCACCGCGTCCGTGGTCCCGAAGAGGTCAACCCCGGTGATTCCTCTCACGTCCGACTCCACCGCGCCAGGGGACAAGTTCTTCTTCCTCAGACCTTTGGAGGGACGGGAGTGGGGTGAGAGACACAGAACGGTGTGACCCCAGAGAGCCCGGTAACAGGCACAGGACGCACAGTGATAGGTTAGCATCAAGGAAAAGGAAGGGAAAAGCAATCTAGGGAGATGGAGAAAAGAAGAGACTCGAGAGCTCCTGTGCGCTTCTCTCTAACGCTGTTCAAAATGTTGAGGACCGGTCACTGTCCGCTGCTTGGACAGCCCCACCACTGGGCTTCCTCCCAGAGGACGACAGGGCACACCTCTGACACAGGGAGCTTCCTCAGCAAGCCTCACCTCAGGGGCAGTCTCCTGGAGGGAATTCCTAGGCTTTTTCGTCCCGTGATGTGGCCTCAGAGGGCGACCACTCCGTTTCCACTTCCGAGTTATGACAACCATAGCCACCGTTCTCCCAGCCCCTCAGGAACTTTGGAAAGAAAAGCCATTTGGGGAAGCCACAGCCCTGTGCCTCTCAAACTAGAAGCTGTTAGGTATATGATGGGGAGGTCCCAAAGCTGGTAAGGAAACGAGGCCTATTAAACAGCAAACGGCTCTCCGGTGGAAGAGTATAAAACTACAGACTACGCAAGAAGCGTCCTCATCCTTCTACGGGGCTCCTGGGCACGGAACAAAACGATCAGAACCGCCATGTGTTTTTTGTTTCTTTCAAGTTTTTGTTTTTTTTTTTTTTTAATAATTTTAGGTAGTTAACACAGAGTGTCACTGTCATGCCCCTTTAAGGTCTTACTTAAGAGGCTGGTTACACCTGAACCCATGTATTTTGCCATGACAACTTCTGGAGGCTAGTTTCACTGGGAGGGACTGCCCATAATTTGAAAACAACACAGAAAAGACACCAGGATAAGAAGAGTCTTACTTGTCTTGGACCCAAGTTTACGGCTCGACACACTGGTCTTTAAAGGCTATCTGTGGCACAGTCATGACCAAACTTATGCTAAGAATACAACTACCTGACACCTGAAAGCACTTTGTGATTTTCTGAGCACTCTCCAGCATGTTATGTAATTTGATCCAGATAACAGCCTTTTGAAACAGCCAAGCAGATACAATTATACCAGTTTATGAGTAAAATAGAAGTGGGACTAAAATTCTCATCTTGGGAAGTACTTGTGGAGGGAAGAGAAAATTGGAACTATTGGCACTTGTAAAAGTAAAACCAAGTATCCATAATTTGGGGGAAAATAAAAGTGAGCATCGAAAATAAAACCTATGTCACTTAAGCCTAAAGTGTGGCATCCATAGGAAAACATAAACATTTAAGTTTAAGGATTAAATGTGTGCTTGTTTTACAATCACAGCACGTCTCCTCCACTCTGGCAGCACGTAAACCTCGGCGCTGGAGACGCAAGTGCTTGAAAGGACCCCACAGTGTTGGTCACCTCGTCCCGTCCAAGGTGCCCATCTAGTCAGCAGCGGGGAGACAGAGAGCCAAGGCTCTAACAAAAACGCACTCCCCAGGGCTCCACAAACACGCCATCGAAGGGACGCCTCCTCCCACTGACTTCGCTGGCCTCCCTAATGGGATCTGTCCACTTCTTCTAATGAGTCTGGTGTGTGAAACATTCAAAGGAAGACATGCAGACAGAGGTGAGGAACTTCACCTCCAGTGAGCTTCATCAATCCCATGAAAAGGAAAGCGTAGGACAGAATGCAAGCCTTTGCTGCACTTGCTGTCATGATCCAGGAAAGGGGGAAGAGCAATAAAACCTGACAGATGAATAGTGACAGGCAGCGAAAAGATACTTGGAGAAGAAATATCTGAGCCTTCGACAAGCCACTCACTACGACTGCACAACAGATGGAAAATGTCTACAGCAGCTACTCAAACCCAGAGGAAAGGGAGTTCACTCGCAGACTGGACCAGTTTGACACACACTTCCCGGCGGGGACCAGGAGAAGCAGTAAAAAGAGAGGGATGAGGACAGGAAGTGGCAGCAAATTAATACTTTTTAGTTGTTGTCATTATAAAGATTAAGCCTGAATTACATGGGCTTGACATGCAAAGGTTTAAGCACATGAAGATAATTTAATTGGCAGTTTACGTAAAATATTGGGATAAAAAAAGTAACCTGCTTTCTACATCTAGATTGCAAATATACTCTGTTTTTAACACATATTTTTGCCAGGCTAACAGAAAAGATTCAGGTTAAATAAGCCTCATGGGGCTCAATTCTCATGGGACAGATAACAAGAAGACAGGTTTTCCTTTAAAATTCTGTCTTCTTATTGCTTGTGTAATTCATAAGCCATAAGCTAGACATTCCAAAAAATTAGAATTTTGAGCAGTCCTGTAAACAGGAGGGAACTCATTCTCCCACTCAGAACGCACTTTTTCTCTCTCAGAATTACCACCTCTGGTCCCTAACAGATCTGAAGGGTAATCCCTCTTCCTGCATTCAGACTTATTTGGACGCAGGCAAAAATAACTCTGCTAAAAAGAGTATGCTGATTTCCAGAAGAGGAAAGAATACATGTAAAAGTCTAACTCAAAGCTCCACTCGGTTAGAGACCAAAGCATTTCCTTTCACTCTGGTTAAGGGTTACTGGATGTCAAGAGAGTGGTGAGGAGAGACAGACACTCAGAGATGGTAGAGAGAGCAGTAACATTAGCACAGCAAGGAGCACAGACTCCCAGTGCCACTTCTGCTAAACGAGGACAGCAGCCGCGACATCCTCATGGTGCGTCCATGCGCTGCACACGGTCAAGGGCAAGTATAAACCCCAACTGGGGTCCACACGCTCCCCCTCTCTTCTCTGATTTCAGGCCCTCACTTCAGATGTGAAAACGTCCTCCAGCCTACAGAAGTCAAGGAAAGGATTTCTTGCCTCGGGCATTTCAGGTTACCAGCGAGACCCAGCCACCTACCCGTCCCAACCGCTCCGGCCAGGCCGCAGGACCTGCTGCGCTGGCATCAGGCGGCGCGAACATGGCTCAGAGTGTGGCGGTAGGAGGGCCTGCTCAGCCCCGTGCTCTAAGGACAGAATTAAGCCCTAATGGCCACAGCATCAGTTCACGCATCTAGCAAACTAACTTCTTCACGACCTGTAGTGGCAGTAGCTATATACCCTCACAAGAACAGGGAAAGCTCAGGGTACTGGAGTGGCACTGACTCCGGCTGGGAAAGGCTGGTCTAGGAATGGCAGCGGATCAGCTGGGATTGCACGAGTCCGACCCAACCCCACAGGCCCCACATCTCGAGACAGAGAGGGGACTGGAATGTGCACGCAGCGGAAAACCATGAGAAACCACAGCCAGTTACTGAGAGAGCAAACGAGGTCCCCGGCGCGAGCGGTGAGGACGGGGCACGGGCTCCGGTTGGCGGGGCTGGTCACATGGGGGGCACTTCAAAAAGCCTCGTCAGTCTGACGAAAAACTGCAATGGCAAAAGCCCTCCTGGAAGAGGCCACACCCGCCCCACCTCCAGCACAGTCCTGTGAGACCGGTCCCTTCTGATCCCGCCTCTGGAAACGGCAGTGGACTCCAGAATTCCGACATGACAGTCAATAGAGCGAACGGTTCACCACGACACAGAACTCAGACTATCATCCCCGAGTTAAAGACAATATGTAACCTATGCTGAATTTCTGTCAGGAACGCTTCTCGCGGTTGGGAAGGGAAGGGAGGGGAAGGGAAGGGAAGGGAGGGGAGGGGAGGGGAAGGGAAGGGAGGGGATGGTGGAGAGAAGGAGCATTTATGTACCAAAATTAGTTTTAGTTCTTCAGATCTGTCTCTGCCAAACTAAAATACTAGAAAGTCGAAACAAAACAAAACAGAACCCAAGACTCTGCTTTCCAACAGACCTCACCGACCCCCCGCTGCTTCCTCCGCTGCATCAATCATAACCAACTGCTCTTACAACGGTCCACATGCCGCCGCCACAAAGCCACACGTCCACCTGCCGCTCCGCAGCGGCTCGGAAGAAGGGCACGCGCCCTCCCGCTCCAGCCCACCCCGTCGCACGGGGGCCACAGAGTTATCACCTCGGCCATTCAGTTCAGAAGGGGGGCTCCCGAAGGCAAACAGCCGCAAGGGCCAAGCAAGGACCCCTGAGCGACCTTCCTTCTATAGACGAAGCACGCATCTTGCAGTCTCGCCACTGACCCCTCACAGAACCCCATCTCCAAGAATTCCTAAGGCAACAAACGAATAAAAAGAGACAATTCGGCAAGCGGTAAGCACATTTTCCTGGGCACAGGACCCCAGAATCTAGAGCTCCATTTCCACACTCTCCCCCCTGACAAAGCACTTCCGTCCGTCCGCACGTCCGCCTCCCAGGTCCAGTCCTGCCTCTCCCGGCACCCCGATTCTCCGCCCTGCAACTTCTCGGCTCCCGTCCACACAGCACTGAACGTCTAAGTCCATACCCCGAAATCAAGATACATAAACTGTGAAAGAGGGAGCTGTCCCAAGCAGTCAACACCTACACATCTGTTTTAATTTCTGGTTATTTTAACTCCCAGAAGTCTTCCCACCAAAGTCTGGACCTAAAACATCCCACCCTCCTCCGTGCTCCCTACACTAGAAGCAATACAACACAGGGACCTTCCTATTTCTAAACAAGACCACAGGATCCAAGAGTCCCGCACTAATCTATTGCCAAAATTTGCTTTTCGTCAAAGATGTATTTCTTATTTTATTTTACTGGCATCATGATTCTTAATCAAATACTCCCAATGATACACAGATTTTAACTAAAAACAGTTCTAACTAAAAAGTGAAATTTTCTTCAAGTTAAATGTTTTCTAGAGCAGCCACTTTTCTTAAGGAATACCTCTAATGTGAAGAACCATCCAAAGCAGATTTAATAGCCTCAGAAGCAAAGACACTATGTGATATTACAAAGATATCACACGAGGAGAGAATATTCTACATTTTCCTGTCCTGGGCCAACCATCCTCATTATTCCAAGCAATTGCAGTTTTGCGCCAGACGTGCTCCCCTGGACTCGGGCAGCTCACCGGAAATATCCCAAACGCGCACGGTCTGGTCCAGGCTGGCCGACACGACCAGGTCTTCCGAGGGGTGGAACTGAGCACACATCACGTAGTGGTTGTGCCCTGTCAGCACGCTGCAGGACGAGAAGGGAGAGAGAAACCAAGTCAGAGGCAGCGCTCCACAGATTCCTGCACACTGAATACTGTCCTCTTTTCTTAACAGGAACAGACCCAAGTACTCTTTTTGGAGGCAATGGCAAGTCGTCCTCACAGTTCTGCACTAGGAACAGTAAGCGGGGTCAGCTGTTTAACAACTGTCCCCTCCTTTCCTCCAACGCTTCAGTAACGATGACTAATTTCAGGAGAAGGGAGATAGCACAGCCCCCCTTGCATATTGAAAACGTTCATATGTCAAAATAAGTTGAGTCTTAGTAATTTATACTAGAAACTATCAGATTTGCGGAGGCACAATCCTCTTAAAGGGCATTTTACATGGTCCTTAAATCTTCATAGAAAGCCCACAACCCAGACACAAAGCAGGATGGAGGTCTCGACCTTGACTCACGTTTCAAGGGCACAGAACTGAAAACCAGCTAAAAGGCTTGTTCTAGTGATATGACCCCCCTTCCCTGGCAAGAAATGGTGAGAAAATCCAGAGCCATGCATTGCTAACAAGACTGCCTCGTTTTGTATGTAAAAGCACCTTACAAATCCGATCAGGGAGTAATCAGCGGGCAGAGCCCACTAGGGAAAGGAGACGATGGTTCTAAAGAGAAGCTCATTATGAAAACACAAGCCAGAACAAAGCCTCGCTCTAAGCCCCGTCTCCTGCTTTACCAGACACAGGTTCTAGACTGCCAGTTCCACACTCGGATGGTCTGATCATCTGAGGCGCTCAGAATCCACGGATATTCCTGAAAAATAATCCAGACAAAGGGTTTCAACAGTAAACAAACATGTTCCTTCAGGCTCTGCGATCACTTCTCTCTTTGGAGGAACACTCCATGGTGAGGCTTCTCAGCTGTACGAGCAAAGGGACCACCGCCTCCGACTTGTCAGCCTCACTGCCTCCTCCCCACCATTCTACCAGCTTTACCCTCGCTGGCGCTTGCACCTGGAGATTTCAGAATGGAAGCCAGACAAAGGCATACAGGGTCCTGAGAGGCAAAAAACATATACGGTACTTCCTTCCCTACATACGCGTGCGTGTCCGTGTATTTCTAGTTATACATGGCTGGTCCTAACTTAAGATCCTGTGAAATGATCTTCTCCCCTTTAACTCCAGGATTAGAACACGAATTTACAGTCTGACTTCCCCTCGTCAGACCACCCAGTCTCAAAAAGTTTCCATCTTAGGAACCAAAACAGAAACTAACGTAAAAACAACAGCTTTTTTAGAGTCTGTAAGCTTCCTGAGAAAAGGAGGCATTTCTTATTCAGTTGTATCTTCACCGTTTACCACAGAACCTAGCAAGCATAAGGTACAGATATGCTTACTGAGCCAAGAAAATAAAGTTTCCCTGACTTTCCAGCTAGCTGGCCACTCGTCCCAGGCAGGTCGTCAGCAGGCCCCTTATGCTGATGACAGTCCCTGGTTCACAGATCATCTTACTGAGCAGTTACCATTCTCAAAAGTTTTTTTTTTCAACGAAATCACATATGTTTTTATTAATTACTTAACATCACTGAACCCGTTTCTTCCATTCATAAAATGGGTTATTACTGGCAGTTTTGAGTGGAATCATTCTCTGAAGGGGGCCGTCCTGTACACGGAAAGACGCTCAGCAGCACAGCTGGATTCTCCGCACTAGATGCCAGCAGCCTCCATTTCCAAGCCGTAACAACAAAAATGTGTTTGGACGCAGCCACATCCAGACACTGCCACGGCCTCTGGGGGACAAAATCCCCCACAGCTGAGAACCATGGAAAAGATAACAGAAGACCATTCTGGCAACTCTGCATGCATTCAATTCAGGTTGGCCACCTCCTCCTCCAACCGTTCTAAACTTGTAAGCATAGCTCCACAGGGTCTTACACGGCACATGATTTCTTCGAAGTCCCAGTAGTGCTGGAGGAAAATTTAGGATGAAAGGATCTGGAGAATGACCTTAATAAAATGTATTTCCTCTAGTTTGTTCTGTGCATTAAGTCATGCATCAAACAGAGCGCATTAGGCTTCATTTCTCCTAAAGTGAAGTCTGTCCCCCAGGATCAAGTGCAAGCAGGACGGCCGCATCAACACCCAGCCACGAGCTCACAGCAAGCTGGGCACCGTTTCTGAGAACCCTTTCCCCCCATCATTGCAAGTGTACTCTTTAATTCCCATCCCTACTCACCCATTCCCCCCACCCCGCTCCCCTTGGTAACCATCAGTTTGTTCTCTATAGTTAAGAGTCTGTTTCTTAGTCTTTTTTTTTTTCCCTTTACTCATTTGTTTTGTTTCTTAAATTCCACATGAGTGAGATCATATGGTATTTGTCTTTCTCAGATTTATTTTGCTTAGCATTATTCTCTCTAGCTGCATCCAGGTCATTGCAAATGGCAAAATTTCATTCCTTTTATGGCTAAATAACATTCCCTTTTGTGTACACATATATGTGGGTGTATACATACACAAGTATGTGTATACATGTGTATATAGATACAAATATACACACCCCCCCCCCACACCTTCTTTACCCATTAATCTATTAATGGACACTTAGGTTGTTCCCATAATTTGGCTACTGTAAATACTGTTGCAATAAACTTAGGAGTGCATGTATCCCCTTCAATTCATTTTTGTATGTTAGGGGCATATATCCACTAGTGCGATTACTGGATCATAGGGTAGTTCTATTTTTGTTTGTGAAGAGCCTCCATACGGTTTTCCACAGTGGCTGCACCAGCGTGCATTCCCACCAACAGTGTACAAATGTTCTCTTTTCTACACATCCTTGCCAACACTTGTTTCTTTTGTTAATTTTAGGTGTGAGGTGATATCTCACTGTAGTTTTGATTTACATTTCCCTGATGATGAGTGATGTTGAGCATCTTTTCCGACATCTGTTGGCCATCTGGATATCTTCTTTGGAGAAATGTCTGTTGGTACCTTCTGTCCATTTTTTAATTGGATTACTTGGTTTTTCTGGTGTTTTTATAAACTCTTTGTATCTTGAATACCAACTCTTTTACTGGATGTCACCTGCAATCTCCCGTCCCGCAGGCTGCCCTTCATGCTGGTGACCACTTCCCTCACCGCGCAGTACCGACAATTCACCTTTGCTTTTACTTCCCTCACCTAGGGAGACATATCTTGAGAAATGTCGCTACAGCCAAGGCCAAAGAAATTGCCTGTGCCGTCTTCCAGGATTTTTATGGTTTTAGGCCTCACATTTAGGTCTTCCATCCGTGTTGAGTTGATCTGTGTGTGCGGTGAGAGAAAGTGGGCCGGTGCCATTCTTCTGCACGTTGCCGTCCAGTTTTCCCAGCACCGTTTGTTGAAGAGGCTGCCTTTCTCCTGCTCTATATTCATTCCTCCTTTGTCAAAGATGAACTGACCATATAATTGTGGGTTTGTTTCTGGACTCTGTTCCACTGATCTCTGTGCCCGTTTTTACGCCAATACCATGATGTTTTAGTTACTACAGCTTAGTAATGTAACCTGAAGTCTGAAATTGCGATAACTCCAGCTTTGCTTTCCTTTTTCCAGATTGTTTTGGCCATTCAGGCCTTTTGTGGTTCCAGACAAATTTTAGGATTGTTTGTTCTAATTCTGTGAAGAATGCTAGTGGTATTTTGATAGGAATTACATTAAATCTGTAGGCTACTTTGAGTAGTATGAACCTGCTAACAATATTTGTTCTTCCAATCCATGAGCATGGAATTTCTTTCCATTTCTTTGTGTCATCTTCAATTTCTTCTTTTTTTTAAACATCTTTTTTAATGCTTTTATTTATTTTTGAGAGACAGAGAGAGAACGCAAGCATGGGAGGGTCAGAGAGAGAGGGAGACACAGAATCTGAAACAGGCTCCAGGCTCTGAGCTAGCTGTTAGCACAGAGCCCGACGCGGGGCTCGAAACCATGAACGTGAGATCATGACCTGAGCCAAAGCCAGACGCTTAACTGACTGAGCCACCCAGGCGCCCCATCTTCAATTTCTTTTATCAGTGTTCTACAGTTTTCAGAATACAGGTCTTTTATCTCTTTGGTTAATCATTCTCAAATGTTTTAGCTCTAATTTTTATAATCATTCGACCTTAAATTTTTTTGAATTTTATAAAAAGATATAAAGTTTACTTAGCCAGGAAACTCATTTATTTTATTATATTCTAACTTAATTCAAGACACTTGGTTTACTGAGAGTCAAAGAACAGTACAAATTAAATCTAATAGCGTAAGATTATAGAAAGATTCAGCCAGATTGAGATGGATTAAGAGGCTGGGAGTCTCTAACCTATCTGTAACTCAGCATCTGTCTTCTGGGATACCTGATAGATCAAAGGAGGTATAGGGGCACCTGGGTGGCTTAGCTGGTTAAGTGTCCAACTTCAGCTCAGGTCATGATCTCACGGTTCGTGAGTTCGAGCCGCATGTCAAGCTCCATGCTGCTGACAGCTCTGAGCCTGGAGCCTGCTTTGGGTTCTCTGTCTCCCTCTCTCTTTACCCCTTCCCCCACTAAAGCTCTGTCTCTCCCTCTCTCTCAAAAATAAATGGCAAAAAAAAAAAAAAAAGCATAAAGCCTGGCTAAAGGAACAGTTTCTACTGTACCCTAAAATCCTAAGATAGAAGCACTTAACTGTTAACGCTTCAAAACATTAGCTTATCAAAAGGGCATCTAATCTTGACCTCCCTCCAGACACACCTACTTAATAACACCCCATATGGGATTAGTCTGCAAATTTTTGTTCACTAGCTCAGCAAACCTGAAATCAAATTTCTACTTTTCCCTACAGAGAATCAATGCCTTCCTTATAGCGCCAACTGAACCCAATTAAATTCAATTCAATATAACCCTGAGTGCTTCCTTTTGAGGAAGAAAACAAAGCAGAAAGGCCAACCCCACACAGACCCTAGAAGAGCCACTCCAAGAACTCCACTAATTCTGCTGTCTTGGGCTCTTGAGAAGCGAGTAGAAGATCCCGACAGGGCAACCGCAGAATGCTCCACGACCAGAGCTACCCCGGCCACTCACGTGATGGAAAAACGTGGTGCGGATGTAGTCGAGATGCCCCAGCAATGTGAAGAGGCAGCGCCGAAGCTTGTAATTCCACACCTGCAAAGAGAAATCCAACTAAGCACTAGGACATAAAGTTCCGGTTTCTCAATAAATAAGTTTGCCTTATATTAAGACTTAAGGTTGGAGGAAAAAGAAAGTCAGAGATGAAAACAGATCAGCTAAATATATGGAGAAGGGAAAATGCGAGGCGAGGGGAAATTCTGGAAAGGCTGTTCCTTTCTCTGGGGAGAAACCAACTACTTAATAACATGAGACAAGAGGTCTGCCTGTGTTTACCTTGACGCTCTCTTACTACTGCATAACTGCATTCTTAGCTTGATTACTGACCCCCTATGTGTTACCTACTATCTTAGCTCAGAATTAAAAAAGCAGGACAGATACCATGACCCTAAAGGAAACATTAATGAGCCACCTCTGCCCAGACTAACTTGGTAGCAAATGATACCCATACTTCCACGGTCTATACTTGTCTATCACGCAGACTTTAACTCATCACTATGTAAATACTACATTGCTCAGGGTGAACTAAGCAGAAAACCACGATGCTTCAGACATAAACTTGAGCCAACTACCAAAGTGCCAGGTATCAAGGAGCATATCTGAGAATGACACTAAGTCAGGACCAGAAATGTGAGCACAGACTCCCACCCAGAAAACCTCCCAAAAAGTTCAAAAATAAGAAGTCAGTGCCTTTTTTTTTTTTAATGTTTATTATTGAAAGACAGAGACAGAGCATGAGCATGGGAGTGGTACAGACGGCGGAGTCACAGAATCCGAAGCAGGCTCCAGGCTCTGAGCTGTCAGCACAGAGCCCGACGCGGGGCTCAAACCCACAACTGCGAGATCATGACCTGAGCCAAAACTGGAAGCTTAACTGACTGAGCCAACCAGGTGCCCCGGTCAGTGCCTTTTTAAAAAAACATTTTTAACACTTAATATTTTTTTATAACCTATCCCCAAGCCACCTGGTTACTATTCTCTAAATTTTTTTTGTTTCTTTTGTAAGTTACAAAAGGTAATACCATTTCTTGCAACAATTCAGATGACCTGAAACTATGATTGTCCAAACACGAATGCAAGCTCCCTAAAGGCAGGGTCCTTGTCCATCATGCTCAGCACTATCCCCCTAGCACCTAACACAGAGGCTAACGCTAGTAGGTGCTCAACAGGTAGGTGTAGAAGTGAGAAAAGGTAAACACCGCGAAAGGTGAAAGTACTGGAATGCGTTCCCCACTGTCTGTTGAGTTATCTATAAATAAGATACACACACACAGTGGAGTTTAGTTCACACCATAAATGCCACTTTGTAAGTAATGTTTTCCCCTTTTACAGAGTTCAGTGTTTTAAATTTCCACAGTTCCAGGGCGCCTGGGTGCCTCAGTCAGTTGGGCGTCCGACTTCGGCTCAGGTCATGGTCTCACGGTTCACGAGTCCAAGCCCCACACTGGGCTGTCTGCCATCAGCACGGAGCCCCCTTCGGATCCTCCGTCTCCCTCTCTCTTTGCAGCTCCCCCACTTGCATGCATGCGCTGGCACGTATGCTCTCCCTCTCTCCCAAAAATAAATATTTTAAAAAATCGTATTTAGGTAAAATAAAATAAAAATTAAATTAAAATAAATTAAAATAAAAATAAAATAAACTCCCACACTTCCAGGGGCGCCTGGGTGGCTCAGTCAGTTAAGCGACTGACTCTTGATTTGGGCTCAGGTCATGATCTCGTGGTTTCGGGAGTTCGAGCCCCACCTTGGGTTCTCCACTAACAGTGTGGAGCCTGCTTGGGATTCTCTCTCCCTCTCTGCCCCTCCTCTGGCACACTCGTGCACACACTCTCTCTCAAAATAGATAAACTTATTAAAAAAATAAAAACATGAAACTTCCACGCTTCCAAATTCACACTCTCCTGTCTCCTTCACAGACCTCTACCAAACTCCAAACTGTGAATCCATAAAGACCCGTAGGGTTTTTAGAAGCGGGCCATTTACGGCTTCCTGTGGTAACACTGCACACCTCCAGCTACCGAATGCCCTCATTTTAATAGCTTTCTTGAAATTTAATTCAAATCCCATGTAACTTACCCACTAAAAGTACAGAATTCAATGGTTTTTAGTACATTCAGAGCTGTGCAACCATCACTACTACCAATTTCAGAACTTTTCATCACCCCCCCCAAAAATCCTACACCCATCAGCTGTCACTCCCCATGTGCTTCCAACCCCTCCAATCTCAGACGACCACTAATCTACTTTCTGTGTCTACTGACTTGCTAATCTAGACATTTCATATAAAAGGAAAATAATCCTTTTTTAAAAAATATTAATGATTTGAGAAAAAAATCTTTTATCATAAATGTCACTCAGTCTTTCCTTTCTTAAACAGATGACAAAACCCCAAGTTAACCATTCTTGATAATCAGTGGCCATCAGTATAAATGACAAACACTTTACTAAAATTACTATAACAAAGTGATAGCCCTAGAAGCTTCTGAGGTCTGTCAGGTGGTTTGAGCTTCCACTAGGCGCCCTCAGGCTGTGGCGCCTAAAACCTAAAACAAAACAAAACAAAACTGGAAAGGACGGTCTTTCCTACAATTCTAGCACCTCTTTTCTCTGCAGGCAGCCATCACGGGTCACGCGTAAGGTCTGCTGTGGAACCTAAGCTCGCTTCTGAAAGAGACTTCAGCCAGTCCCTGGATGGACTAGATGTATACACGCTTAGTGAAAACAACGCGTGGAAGTACAGAGAGAAAAGTATTTATTTATTCTTTTTACAGGCTCAAAGCCTCTCGCTCCAGTTGTGTCTTCATCAGTCAAGCTTCTTCAAAGAATTGTCCATGTTCTGTTTCCTTCCTTCTTAGTAAGGCACCAGGGTCACTGACGTCCCCTAATGAAGCAATCCAAAGGTCACCTGGTCCTCACCTTGTTCTGACCACCTTCTCCCTCCCCAAACCCTCTCCTTCCTTGGCATCCACTAGGCTTCTGCTTCTTCCCTCCGGCTCATCTCCACCATCTACAATCATTCTTCCCTGTAGGAACTCTACTTCCTCTATCTCATAAATGACGCTTGTCTGCTCATTCAACGTAGGCCCGGAGGGATACCCTCTACTCCTGTTTCGGCTCCCTTCTTTATAGTGACAATTCCCAAGTACGTCCCCGGTGGAGACACATCTCCACAGACTGTCCCTTAGGCACCTCAAACTCGTCAGCGTCCAGATGGTATTCGTTAGCCGTCTGCTATGGACGGAATGTGTCTCCCCCAAATTCATACACTGAAATCCTAACGGCCAATGCCAAGCATTAGGAGGCAGGGCCTCTGAAAGTGGCTTAAGTCAGAAAGGGTGGAGCCCTTCTGAAGGGGCAGGGCTGACGTCCTCATTAAAGAGACGCCGCAGAGATCGCTCACCCCTTCCACCATGTCAAGACAGAGAGAGGTCAGCTGCCTGCCACCTAGAAGGTCCTCACCAGAAGCTGACTGTGCCATCACCCTCATTTTGGACTTCCAGCCTCCGAAACTGTGAGAAGTTTCTGTGGTTAATAAGCCATCCAGGCTGCGGTGTTTTGTCGCAGCGGCCCTGACACACCGGGACACCACTGCCCCCAGCACTCCCGAAACCCGCACCTCCTCCTGTCTTTCCTTTCCCAGTGGGCGGTGCCCCTCCGGCCCAGGGACCAAGCCAGACGCCTGGGATCAACAGAGTCATCTCATTAGTCTCCCCGGGCGTCTCTCCAGAGGGCCGTCCCTCCAGAGGCGCAGACTCCCTTCCTCACGCCCTCACGTCCATCTCCTTTTCTCTGAGTGCCACCCCTCGAGCTTACAGGACAGTCTCCTAACTGGCACCTCCGCCTCCAGGCTTCCCTCTTCAGCCAGTCCCCTCTCTATCCTGCCTGGGTGCGCTTTAAAACACAACAAAACGAAACGTGAGTCTGAGGTCACTCCTCTACTCAAACCCCTTCAAGGGCTCCTGCTTCTCTGTGTGATGACATCCAAACTTCTGAGCACGGCAGAGCCACTGCGTGATCTGGCCCTCTCGTCTTCTGGCCTTTCTCTCACCTTCTCTCCTGAGTTTATTCACACAAAACTAATTACAGCTCCTCCAACGTCTCCACCCGTGTCACACCTTTTTGTCTCTGTACCTGGATTGTCCTCTCCTATTTCACCTGGGTCACCTCTCTGTTGTCATCACTCACCACACCGCACGCGCTAGGATCTCAGGTCTCGGGTATACGTGTATCTCCTCCACTAGAATAAAAGCTCCCTGAGAACAGAGATCATTTCTTGTTTTTAGTTCCCCCAAAATAAAAGTGTCTGGTACACAGTAAGTATTCAATAAATGTTTCCTGGTAGTATCAAAAGCCTGAGCTCTGTATGAATGAGACGTCCTGGTCTTAGTCCCTTACACCAGGGCCACATCCCACGTCCTGTCCTTCACTCCGTCACGAGAGACCCTCTGTACCTTGATCTTGTAGTCGTCTCCTCCAGAGACAAACAGCGGCTGCTGCTTGTGGAAGTCAATGCCTCGCACGGGACCTGGGGAAGCAAGCCGGCAATGCAGGTTAGACAGCTAGAGCTGCTTATCCCTCCAGAGACTCTCGGTCAGGATTTTTCAGTTCCAGCCCTGCCATAGTCTTGAATCCCAAAGGAAGCTTAAACTGCTCCAGAAGACAATAAATACTTGGATCTCTTCAATTCCCTCTGAGAAATTATCTTACCATCATGTTCATCAAACTTGTCAATAAGGGTACACATCCGGTAGTCCCATAACTGGATGACCCCATTGTGTAAACTGGTCAGGATCCAGGGTCTTTTGGGGTGAAAACTGAGCCCTTGGGGGAAAAAGAAAAAAACAAGGAATGATCCAATTAGCTAAGTGTGCCCCACGATGCCAGCCCAGCCCCTGTCAATTCAGGTAAGAGAAACAAATATCTAGGTTAATCCTAGGTTCATATGCTCCTTCAGTAAATGTCAGAAATACGAATTGTATGCTATTAGGTGCTGGACTTTTGTTATGGTCCTTTAAATATTGTTGCGCTTTGTTTTAGGATGCCGTGAGGTTACCTGTTTTGTGGTTTGCTTTTAGTTTTGCTGGTGTGGGCTGACAACAGCCTTTAGTCTAGATCTAATTTGGCACCACTATTAAGGCAATACCACCTGAGGTCTCTAGGTGATGCCCTGTAGTGTTAGGAGGCCTTTCTGGTCTCACCAGTAGGACAGAGAAACTATTCCCAGCTCTAAAAGAGCTCCAGGATTATACTGCCTTCTCTCCAGGTGTTCTATCCCAGGCTTCGTGTCCTGTCCGCACAGGCATATGCAGATTAGAAATCAGACAAAGGCCTGACAGGATCCTCTGCAAAACTCCAGTGTTTTCTGTGCATCTCCCTCTCTGGCATTTTATCCAGCAAATTCTAGCTGTTGTGGCTGCCCTGAACTCCAAATTCTGTCTCCACAGTGAGACCACAGGGCTCTTCCCCCTTCCCTATCCTGCAGCCTGGAAACTCTCTCTCCTGCACTGCCTGTCGTCCATGTCTGAAAACTTTTGTTTCACACATTTTGTTCAGTTGTGCAGCTGCTTTAAGGTGAGAAGGTAAATCTGATCTCTGTTACTCCTTCATGAATGGAAATGGAAGTCCACAGAAGGAACAACTGCTAACAGTTAGCAGTGTATCCTTTCAGATTTCTAATGCAGACCATATCATTTTACGAAAATGGAAATATGTTATACAAACTTCTCACTTAGCTATACGTCATTGATCTTATTAAGTACATACAAACCCAATCTCATTCTTTTTAATAACAGCTAAATACAAATGTACCACATTTAAAAATTATTCGAGTGACGCGCATTCTCCTCCCTAACTTTCATCTATCAGAAAATATGGCCTCAAGAAAATACATCTACACATAATCTAGCTTATTTGCATTATTGCAAAACTTTAGGCTAAAGACCTGGAAGTAGGATTACCAGGAATAAAGTATGTGCATTTAACATTTTTATACACACTACCTTATTGCAAAAAGACCCATCGATATACAGTCTCATCAGACTTGTGAAGAAAATAATTTTGCATCCACTGGCCAACACATATGTTATTGGTTATTTGTTGTTTTGTTTTACTAATCTAATATCAAAAAAGAAGTTTTTTTAAACATTTCTTTCATTATTAGTGCAGAATATTTCCAATTATTTACCGAACACTTACATTTTTTTTTCTAAATTGTCTATTTTTCCTCATGAAGTTATTCATTTCTTTCTCCTCTATGACACACAGTAATACCCATTAAGGGATACTAACTCTCAGATATTCTGACATCTTTTTTCCTCACTCTCCTTTTCTATTGCCCAGTGAAAAATCAGGAGCACAAAAGAAAATTCAAGGATGAGGAAGACCCTTTCAGCCATCCATAAATTCCTGATGGCATGCTTCACGATCAAGACCCCCACAAGACTCAGAAACTGCTCAGAATCAGGGCACTTGGGTGGCTTAGCTGGGGAAGCTTCTGACTCTTGGCTCCAGCTCAGGTCACGGTCACACAGTTCGTGGGATCAAGCCCTGCACTGGGCTCCACGCTGACAGCCTGCTCGGGATTCTCTCTCTCCCTCTCGCTGCCCCTCCCCCTCTCTCTCCTGGGGTTCAGGCCTCAATGTCCCGTCTCCAGCCTGGAAAGAAGGCCTAATGGAGGCGCTGGATGTTGATACAGTGCAGCAGAAGCCTCCCTAAGAGAGGCCGCCAGGGCTCATTTCCGAAAACGTTAGACTTGGATGCGAATGACACAGGTCGAGACTCGATCCCCAGCGCCACTCCCTACAACACGGTCCTCAAAACGTCGACAGGGACTCGAAGAATCAAAGCACCGGGCCCAGGAGAAGAGGGGAGGGAAGGAAGGGAGCGGCGCGGGGGCCGCCGCAGGTCAATCACATCCCGAGGGCATCCCGGGGAAGAGAGGGCTGCGGAATGGCCGCCAGGCCGACCCGCCCTCGCTCCAGCTGGTGCGGTGGGCCCGACTCGGCCTGTCACCCCCGCCCCCCGAGACGGCGCCGCCCCGACCCCCGGCCCTCGAGCTCCCCTCGCCTTCTCCACTACCTTTGACCCGCGCGCTCTTGGTCTCGAATTTGGTTAGCATCTTGGAGGCCCGCGGCTCCGAGGTGACGACCCGAGCCCCGCCACTCCCTGCTGCCCTTCGGCTCCCTCCACGTCAGCGCCGCGCAGCCGCGGCTCCGGAAGCTCCGCCGCCACGAACTTCCGGTCCCGGGAGCTCCGGACCACAGAGACGGCACCAGCGTTGGCCTAGAGAGGCCCCTGCCGGCCGGGAGGGGAGGGGAGGCTCCCGCTCAGCCGAGAGGCAAGATGGCCACGGCCGGGGGTGGCTCTGCGGCTGACCCGGGGAGTTGGAGTCTTCGCTTTCTGTCCTTCTGCGTCCTGCTGGCAGGTGAGGCCTCCCCCGCGCGTTTGCTCGGGTGTGTTAGGAGAGCCGCCGGATCCGCCAGGCCGCGAGCGCCGCCGTCCCCCTTCCAGCCCCTCTGCCCCTCTGTCCCCCCACCCTGTAAGTGCTCTTTCTCTTTCGTTCGCACGACAGAAGTCCCCCCCCCTCCACTTATTTGCCTCGACTTGATTTGAGGGTCCCTTCTAACCCGCGGCACGTCGTGTCGCCCCATTTCCTCCTCCGGGCCTCTTCCCGGACTTCCACCCTGAGTGTCCACCTGCCTCGTTTTCCCCACGGCCGGAGCCACCACACCTGCTGTCGAAAGGGACAGGTGTCAGTTCAGCCTCTTCCCGGTGCGTGTAGCCTGGGACAAAAGGGCCTCGTTCTGTGGGTGCAGTGCGGCGCTTCACTAAGTAGAGTCCTCATTCCTCCACTGTTGATTCCACCACCAACCTGCGTCCCTGTGCTTTGCCTCAGTTTTTCTCATCAGTGAGGTGTGACAAAGGTAGGGTAGGGGTTCAGGCCGTGGAATAGTGATTCAAGGAGCTTCAGGCATTAAACAGTGTGCGGGAATATTTGCTTACACGCAGGTATGCCCTGCTATCGGTCTTTCTGGTGGGTTAAGCCCTAAGATGCAAACGTGCCTGTCTATAACTATGACCGTGCCTTCCCCCGAATTCCCGTTGTCTTGAAAGATTCCCCAGAGGAGAAACTATAGTTGCCCCACACTGTCACCACACACAAACGGCCTGTGGATGTTAGGTTAATTGACAGATCTGTGACATAAGGGTTCTCCCAATAGTGTTCAGATTCCTGGAAAAATGTCTCAAAGACTTTTTGTTGTGATCTGTATTCTGAGACTGGCACCCTCCCACTAACGAGGTCGATATAGACACACAAAGTAGAAAGCAGAAGTGTGCTCACTCGTGCAACCAGAAGCCGGGACATCTGAGGTTACGTGCTTTTCCTTTAGGAAATGAAGCTTTCTGTCTTGGAGGTCAATATCAGCCGCTCTGATTGGAATTTGTAATAACTTCTGTGGCGCGTAGTGGACGCATTCATCTGATCCAGTAATGTGTCCAAGAAGTGAGAAGAATGGGCGTTAGCCCCACTTTAGAAAGGACGACATGCCCAAGCCGCACAGCAAGCTGATGACTCGGTAGAGCCAATGCCTTTCAGGTTCTAACGCTTTTTATCTTCCGAGCAGGTTCGTGCAGGGGAAACTCAGTGGAGAGGAAGATCTACATCTCCTTGAATAAAACAGCTCCTTGTGTCCGTCTGCTCAATGCCACTCATCAGATTGGCTGCCAGTGTGAGTTGAGTTGGGGATTTGTGTTTGTGACTGGTGATACTTCAATCTGTGCCCCAGATCTCAAGATCCAAGTCCTGCTTGGGAGTCTCGGCCCACAAATTAGGCTGTGTGGGTAGGAGGTGACAGAGATCCATTTGTCAAAAGAGGCAAGATAATTAGTAGGAGCTAATGCTTAGTAAGTGCTGCACACTTGTGTGTGTGCATCTCATTGAAGATCCCAACAGCCCCGTGAAGTAGATTTTTTCTTACAAATGACAAAATAGAGACAGAGAAGTTGAGTCACTTCCCCAAGATCATCAGGCTCTTAAGTGATGAAGCTAGGAATTGAGCCCCGACGTCCAGGTTCTAAGTCAGTACACTTAGCCATCCACTTGTTAAAATAGAAAACTGTACTGTTTTCTAAGGAGAAAGGAGCCTCATGGTCTATGAGTCCATCGTCACCTGAACCATCTTTTTGGAACCAAAATGGGCTCTTTAAGGCAGTGGAGGGGCGCCTGGGTGGCTCAGTCAGTTAAGCATCTGACGTCGGCTCAGGTCATGATCTCACAGTTAGTGTGGGTTGGAACTCCGCGTCGGGCTCTGTGCTGACAGCTCAGAGCCTGTAACCTGTCTTCGGATTCTGTGTCTCCCTCTCTCTCTGACCCTCCCCTGTTCACCCTGCTCATGCTGTCTGTCTGTCTCTCTCTCTCTCTCTCAAAAATAAACAAAACATTTAAAAAAATTTTTTTAAAGGCAGTGGACTCTTTGAAGGGAAGGCGTTGAGAAAGCCAAAGAGTTGCAGGAGGAATTAGTGAAGCATTTGGATTTGTCTTTATGTTTTGTAAATGTGTTCCAAAGCAGGGGTCCGTGACAGTGTGGTTCTGCTACGAAAATGGAAGGAGCAGAGCTGGGAAGGCAGAACCCCAGCTCCTCTGACGCGAGGCCTCCCTTCTTCAGATTTGTTCTGTGAATAGTTGCTCTGTGAGAATATAGCTCTGCCGTGAGCAGGAAACGTAGAGTCAGGTCCTGGCTTCTTTGTCGCCAAATTGGTCACCTCTGAATTCCAGCTAACGCCTGTAAACATGGTTAGAACGTATCTGCACACAGCTGAAAGCCGAACTGCCTCTTACAGATACTTATTGACGATGTGAGTAAGCAGTACGGTCCCAGGAGTCCTGCGGGATTGCCTGGCACCATCCAGTCTGGTAGGAGGACACAGACGCTGTGAAGCCAAGCACTTGCTTAAGGTGGCAGTCAACTCGTTTCCCGTCCCGCCTTCCCGAGCAGCACCCTGTGCCCCGTACCGTGTCCCTGCTGCGGGACGTTCTGGAGGCAGGTTAACTGGTTCCGAAGGGTCCCAAGTAAAATTTTTGGAGTCCGTTCTTAAACTGGGTTTGTGTCTAGAGGGGAGCCAGGTCCATGTGTGGGCTGAGATCGGACTGCTGGTCTCGCTGGAGCTCCACTAGTGCCGGGCCCGCTAGGACCCTGCCCTCCTGGAAGTGTGCTCCGCAGTGTCGCCTGTGGGAATGAGTCACTCGGCTCTGTGCTCGTAGAGCAGCCCTGTGGGAAGGAAGCAGTAGCCTCTAGAAATGAGCCGAGTGCCGGGGCAGAGAAAGGAGAGGGGAGGGGCTGGACTCTGGCCACTTCCTCATTAGGAACTTGTCTCCTTTCAGCATATTTCTCAGCCTTACCTTGTCCGTCCTGAGCAAGCTCCGCCCTCTTTAGTTAGGCTTGCTAGCATGGTGAGCGTAAGGAGAAGATTCGGTTTGGTTTTCTGATTATAATGCTCTGTTTCTATTGGCTTGTTTGATTTTACTTTATTTTATTTTAAAGACTTTAAGCAGTCTCTCTCTACACCCAAGGTGGGGCTCAAACCTACAATGCAGAGATTAAGAGTTAACATGCTCTACCGGTTGAGCCAGCCAGGCACCCCTATTGGCCCCTTTTAAAGGGCACAAAAGGGGTTATATGTTGGTTCTGTTCCTTCCCTTTCCTTTCTTTTTTAAGTCTCTCTCCACAGAATGCGATGAATAAGGGTGAAAGAGTTTCTCTTCATTGAAGGCCCAGAAAAAGTGAGCAAGTTACTCTGGACCTCACAGAATCCAGATTCGAATCCAGGTGTTTTATTCCAGTGTCCTGGCTTCTCTTCTCCCCGTCCTCCTTGGAGCTGAAGTGATATATACTTTGTCAGAACAGCTTTTCCTTTTTCCGTGTTTTATACACCAAGGACTGCTGCCTTTTTTTGGACTTGGAACTGCCATTCGTAGCTAAGTCTTAAGTTATTCCAGGTCCTGGTATTCCTCTAAAGTTGATTACCATCACTATCTCCCGTGACCTTGTTAGGCCCTTCCCATGTGGAAGACCTAGCTGAATGCTGGGGACTTGCTTCCACATCTATATTTTACCAAATCTCGTGGAAAAAGACTGCTACTTGGCCTGCAGTCTGAAAGTGCTCAAGGCTTTTGTCTCACGCAAATTACCAATAGTTCAGTGCCTCAATCTGGTGGTTTTATATCTTTATTTTATTTTGAGAAACAGAGGCCAAGAGCGAGTGGGGGAGGGGCAGAGAGAGAGGGAGACAGAATCTGAAGCAGGCTCCAGTCTCAGAGCTGTCAGCACAGAGCCCGACACAGGGCTCGAACCCACGGACTGTGAGATCATGACCTGAGCTGAAGTCGGATGCCTAACCGACTGAGCCGCCCAGGCCTCTCAGTGCCTCACCCTAGAGCTCCAATCCTCATGACTGGCTAGGTATAATAAGGGTTCATATGTAGCAGGTTTTGAAAGTCCACGTACCTGGACCTCACCTTCAGGGACTTTCATTTAGTAGGTCTGAGATGAGGCCCAAGGGTCTGTATTTTTCAAACTCCAGAATGATTCACAACTAGGGTCGAGAACTTTCGCTCTAAAACAATATGCGACTTTTCATACGTGGTACGAGTTTTCACTGGGCAGAAGGCTCATGAGGAGACCGTAGGCTGTCTCCACACGTGGGTCACTGGGACTCGACGGCATTGCTGCGGAGAATTCAGGCCTAGACTGTGGGTCTCCCTCCTCCACTGCAGCGCTGCCCGAGCCTTGTCATTCGTGAGACACATAGGAAATGCAGCGTCCTGGCACAGATGGAAATGGATATTTGTAAGGCATCTTAGGGTAGTGGGTGGGGGTGGCCAGGCTGGGGTCTTTGAAGACCCTCGGTCCCCAGAAACGAGAGGGGTCTGTATCAGCTCATCCTTAACCCATCAAGGCCCATCATTCGGGAACTCTCTTCTAGAGACCTCAAAGTTCTTTTTTTTTTTTTTTATGTTTTATTTATTATTGAGACAGAAAGAGAGCATGAGTGAGGGAGGGGCAGAGAGAGAGGGAGACATAGAATCCGAAGCAGCTCTAGGCTCTGAGCTGTCAGCATAGAGCCTGATGCAGGGCTTGAACCCACGAACTGTGAGATCGTGACCTGAGCCGAAGTTGGACACTCAACCAACTGAGCCACGCAGGCGCCCCTAGAGACCTCAAGTTCTTGAGTGACCCTACCTAAAACAGGCTGAAAGCAAGGAGTCATTCCCAAGTGGAGACCCAGGAATTCTGAAGCCAAGGGAGTCTGCGCATGCTTTCACAAAGGAAGTTTCAGTGCTGGAACTCTGAGCTAGAGATCGAGAGCCTGCCATTTCCTGGAGAAAATACAAGTTTGAAAACTGATGTCTGCTGTTCTAGAAATCTGTAGGTGTGGCTAAATGAGGTTGAGGGGAGGGGGCGAGAGAATGATCGCACAGCCTTTCTGAGATTTAGTGAGTAAAGCCTCCGCCGAGCAGACTTCTTGGGCTGTCCCGTCCTCCGGTCACTGCTGGCCACCCTCAGGTGGAGCTGGGTGATTTGTGCTTCAGCTCAAGGCCAAGTCTGGGGAAGGCTGCATTAACGTAATGTCTGGTGCTGTGTTTGGGGGATAAATGGTCTGCAGAATCGGTGCAGCAGAGTCAGAATTGTCCGCTGCGGGAGCTCTCATTGGAGCCCATTCTGTCCCGCAGCTTCCGTTAGCGGGGACACCGGGATCCTGCACGTGGTGGAGAAGGTAGAGGACCTGCAGTGGGTGCTGACCGACGGCCCCAACCCCCCGTATGTGGTTCTGCTGGAGGGCACGCTCTTCACCAGGTAAGAACTGCGTGCACCCCTGGAAGGCCGCCACCACAGACAGGAGGGCTTGGGGGACCGTCCCCACGCCTGTGAGTAATGGTCTGATCGGGGGCGGGGCTGAGAGTGAGTCTCGGAGGAAAACCCACACCGTCAGAGGAGCCTTCTGGGTGACCTTACAAATAGAGCTCCAGTGAGTAAAGACCCCAGGCAGGAAGGAGAGGTGCACGGGGTCACCCAGCGACAGGGTAGATGAGGTTGAGCCCGGAGCTCATGTTGGGTCATAGCCCTCGCTTAGGAGTTAGAGACGGAAAAGGCAAGAAACAAGTCAACAGTTGGGGTGGGGGCGGAGGGGGGTTCATTTCTTTACGAGTAGAGTTGACACCCCCTGTGTGTTCAGCAAGGAGTCAACAGTTGGGGTTCTGCTGGTCCCCATGCATGGGGGCAGGACACTGGGCCAGGGGTCACCTTCCCCGTCTTCCTTCACGGCGTTCCCTCCCTGCCCCAGGAGTCTGATGGAGAAGCTGAAGGGGACAACCGGCCGGATTGCTGGCCTTGCGGTGTCCTTGGCCAAACCCAGGCCTACGCCGGGCTCCTCTCCGAGCGTGAAGTGTCCCAATGATGGGTTTGGTAAGAGCCCCAGAGGATCACACAGAGCTCACTGTTGGTCCTCGTGTCTTTGGAGGGGTTGGAGGGATGCGTCTGTGTGTGTGTGTGTGTGTGTGTGTGTGTGTGTGTGTGTCTGTGCGTTGCATGAGCAACTGACTCCCAAATGGAAGATGGTGTTTCCTCGTCCATGGTGTTCATCCCGTCCCTCTGCTGCTCCTCCTTCCGCTTCCCTCCATCCTCCCTTCCTGTCCCGTCTCCGACCCCTGATCAGCCGCCCAGGGCGCCCTGGTACCAGTGTCTGCTTTCCTGTAGGTGGTGACAGGTTGATGCTTGCTTCTTTGAGGCCCCTTTCCTTCGGGACTTTTGGTCCCAACCCTATGACATCCCAGCCTTCCTCCCTCACTCAGGCGCTAAGTGCTTGGTGTCCCAACAGCCTGACCCCCCCCCATCCCCCCTTCAGGCATTTACTCCAACTCGTACGGGCCAGAATTTGCTCACTGCAGAGAAATCCCGTGGAACGACATAGGCGACAGCTTGGCTTATGAAGACTTTAGCTTCCCCATCTTCCTTCTTGAAGATGAAAACGAAACCAGGGTCATCAAGCAGGTAATGACCGCCAGCTCCTAGCACAGAGATCTAGGCGCTCTGCCAGGCTGGAGGCCGCAGCTACCAGGACACCCTCTGCAAGACAGGCGCTCCCAGAGGAGCCAGTCCGCTTATTTCTCTCACCTTCCCCTCCTGTTTCTCTCCTGCCTCTCCTTCCAGCATTGGCGGCTTTTAGGCTGGAAGAGAATATAAACGTTATTTGATCTGAAATAAGGCGTAGACTCCTGGTTGGGAACCCCGAGGTGGTCAGAAGAGCCTCAGACTGGGAACTGAGAGAGATTCAGCTCAGAGACTTCTGAATGTTCTGTTTGGTTCCAGTAGCCTCTCACTCTGGCCTAGCTTCTTTATTTTAACATGTAGAGCAGCTAAGAGATCTGTCCCAAAGTGACATGGCCAGTTGATGTCCAAGCTGTCTTGAATTTGATTTTTGATATTTGGCTCGGTGTACTCTGCAGCTAATCACGTTGGGAACTGGGGCCGGGCCATTGGGGAGGGGTCCCTTCCTCCGCCCCAACTAAGCACTGAGTCTGTGCCCCTTCGCCTCTGTCGGTGAGGTTTTCTCCCGGACCTCACACCTCCTGGCTTTGTACCGGCTTTGTGCTGGGACGTCTTCGGCTCGGGACTGAGAGCGCCTTCGGGCTGGGGCCGGGCCCTCCCGGGAAGTGGAGCGGGGACTCCACGCCTCAGCGGGCCGTCTCCCCTCCCAGTGCTACCGCGATCACAACCTGAGCCCGAACGGCTCGGCGCCAGCCTTCCCGCTGTGCGCCATGCAGCTCTTCTCCCACATGCACGCTGTCGTCAGCACCGTCACCTGCATGCGCCGCAGCTCCATCCAGAGCACCTTCAGCATCAACCCAGGTAGGACAGACCCGAGCCCCAGAGGGGGCTGGGGCCCTGGAAGGGGGGGGGGCGCTCCGGCCGGACCACGGGCCAGAGAGGCGGGAAGAGTTCTGAACACCTGAGGCCACTTGTCCCCGCAGTGGACGGGGGCAGAAAAACCAGCCTAGAGCCCTGGAGGCAGGAAATGATTGACAGGGTCCGAGGGACAGAGGGCAGAGATGTCTACGTGCCTTCTCTGTGGCTTCTCGCTTACTTCTCTCTCTCTCACCGTGTCCTGCTCAGAAATCGTCTGTGACCCCCTGTCCGACTACAACGTGTGGAGCATGCTTAAGCCTATCAACATGTCCGCAGCCTTGGAGCCTGATGACAGGGTTGTGGTCGCCGCCACCCGGGTGAGTGGGGGCCCTGGTCAGGGCGGACAGGGCCGGCGCAGGAGCGCAGGGGGCCTCTCGCATTTCAGACTCACCGTGCTGGGGGTCCTGCAGAGGTGAGGGCTCTGGGCCCCCCGGGTTTAGCCATGGTTCCCTTGGCTGGACTAGGAGAGGGGGCCTGGCGCCCGGTCCGACTTGCCATTTTCAAAGCCTGCCTCCCCTGCCTTTTCCTCTGTCCCCAGCTGGACAGTCGTTCCTTTTTCTGGAACGTGGCCCCAGGGGCTGAAAGCGCCGTCGCCTCCTTCGTCACGCAGCTGGCTGCCGCTGAAGCCTTGCAGAAGGCACCCGACGCTCTCACCCTTCCCCGCAATGTCATGTTCGTCTTCTTCCAAGGGGTAGGGGCTCCTCCGCTGGGGTCGGACGGGGGCGGGGCAGCAGGCAGGGTCGAGGGGTCGCCGGGGATGATGTGGGCACTTGACCTGAGTTGTTATGCAGCAGGGGGCATCTCCACGTGTCTCGCCCTAGAGTCACACATCTTAGGAAGCCATTGCAGCCTGGCCTGGGATCAGGATCAATGTGCTGCCCACCCCCTTGCCCCTGCAGCCTGCCCCCTTCCCCCCCTGCTGATGCGATCTTTGGGAGGCCTCCTTTTATTCTCTGGACTCTTTTGCTGCCACTTCCCCCCAAGAGCCCTGAGGCTCCTGCCTGCCCCCCTGCCGCCCCCACACCCTGGCCCTGGAATAAGGGGACGGCAGCCGCGGCTGAGTCCACGGAGGGGAGGGAGAGGCAAGGAGCAGGCACATAACAGCTGATGTCCGCCTCGGGCCGTTAGCAAGGCTGCTCTCCCATGTCCGGGCTGGAGAAGGCCTGTGATGAGCACACGTGAGGAAGAGTCACAGCTGGAGGCTGGGCAGGGAGGCGGGTGAGGCGTGTGACTGCCCGCGCTGGCCAGAGCTCGCGGTGACAGCAGGCCGAAGCCCTCGCCACTCGAGCCCTGGTGACCTGGCCGATGGAGGCCGAGCCTGCCCTGACCCTTTGGCATCCCTGTTCCCTCCCCCGCCCGTCTTGGCCACCAGGAAACGTTTGACTACATCGGCAGCTCCAGAATGGTGTACGACATGGAGAAGGGCAAGTTCCCGGTGCAGCTGGAGAACATCGACTCGTTCGTGGAGCTGGGGCAGGTGTGCGGCGCACGCCCTCCCCCCTCCCTCCTCCGACCCCCGCCTCCTCCGATCCGCGCCCTCCTGGCCGCTGCCCCTTCCCTGACTTTCTCTGACCTGCCTGCTCTCTCCCCGGCCCGGCCCACGGCAGGTGCTGACTACGTGTCGTTTCTTTATCCCCCCCAGGTGGCCTTAAGAAACTCTCTAGAGCTTTGGATGCACACAGACCCCATGTCTCAGAAAAATGAGTCTGTACACAGTCAGGTAATCTGAGCATCTTTCCTCCCCACCTTCTGCTTCAGCTGCTCAGAATCTGGGCACCCCTCGCCCGGGCCTTACCCCCACCCGCCCTCAGGGCCTGTGAGACAGGACCTCAGGTGGGTACCAGCTCCGGGGTGAGCAGCATGGCTGTTACAGCTCCGTGGGAAGAGCCGGTTCCCTGGGAGGGGCAGTTCTCCGCCCCCGTGCCCAGCAGAGGACAGGGGACGGCCTGGTCCCTCCCTCTCTGCTGCCCCCGCTGTTCAGGCTGCCCTGCCCGGTTTTCCTGGCAGCGTCAGACTCTACCCAGAGCGTCCTCTGGGTCCCTCACTCCTTGTTCAAGACGCTCCCTCCTCTCAGGCTCCACTTTGGGGCCCGGTTCCCCCTGAGGTTCCTGCCGGTCCCGTGTCGGTGCCCTCCCCACTCCGGGCTCCTGTGCCACGTTTGGTGCAGCTTTGCCTTGGCACTTGCTCCTCCAGTTTTGCACAAGTAGGAGATGAAGCATCAAGTGAGGATAAGACCACATGAGCTACAGGACATTCAGAGCCTGGATCCCAAAAGGCTCGAGGAGCTGGGGTGCGGGAGGCCTGGGGGCAGCTCTGCAAGCTGGGGACTTGACAGGGGGAGCGTCGTGGGCTTCCCCGTCCCAGCCTCCCCCAAGCTCCCCCTCTGCCCGCAGGTGGAGGCCCTCCTGAGCACCCTGGAGAAGAGCGGGGCCGGCGTCCCTGCCGTGGTCCTGCGCAGGCCCGCCCGGTCCCAGCCGCTCCCGCCGTCGTCTCTGCAGAGGTTCCTCCGGGCTCGGAACATCTCCGGCGTTGTCCTTGCCGACCACGCTGCCGTCTTCCATAACCGGTGAGGGCCACCGCGCCCGCACCCTCTTCCTTCTCGGAGAGAATCTGTCCTGTGGTCAGGCCCAGAGAGGGGGGTGTCTCCTGTGTCAGGAAAGATCACCGCTCTCTCCTCTCCCCCCCACCCCCCGGCACCCTCTCCAAATCTCAGGTCAGTTTGTGTTCTTTGCTCAGTGACCTGTTCACATCTAAGCCCGTCGCCTCATGTGACTTGATGTCTTCTAGAAAACAGGGCCCTCCCAGCCTCTCCATGCTTGGGCCGCCTCCCCCTGCTCTCCCGGGGCCTGGGTCCCTGGGGCCGCCAGCAGAGGGCAGCATCCCCAACAGGAGCACCCTGAGGACAGCGAGCCTGAGGGTGCTGGGCGGGACGCACACAGTACTCACAGTCTGAAATGTAATGTGTTCTTGCCTTTGCGGTAGGAGTGTGCCCTGCGGCTGAGGGCAGTCCACAGATAAGGGGGGGGCCCTGCTAGTCACCTCTCTCCTGGTCCTGGGCACCCCAGAATGCCCCTCACTGAAGCCCCGAGCTAATAGGACTTCTCACTTGGGCCAGACTGCTAGGCCCTCAGCTTCCTCCTCTCTTCCGCGAGGCCAGATGGGCTTCTGAGTAGACACGCGGAAGCTCTGGCTCTCTGAGCCCAGGCAAGGGGCACCTTGCTGATTTAGGGCAGGGGCACTCCCAGGGCCTGGGGTCAGCCGTCTTCTCCACGTGTGACCCCGGCATCATTTCGGGCCTCGTTTGCGCATGTTTGGCCTTGATTCTGTGTGGAGCAAGTGTTCGTTGGTGCAGAAGGCTGGGAGCACTCCTCCAGGCCTCTCTTCTGAGCTCTGCCTCCGCGGGGCTCCCCAGGGGTGTACGGTGGTTGCATCCAGGGCAGTGTGTGTCTGGGAAAGACCCGTGTTCAGCCCCCTTGGCCCCAGCCACCCTCAGTGCTCACGCTCCTTGGAACCGTTACCTGAGGACTCTGGTGATACGGGGCGTGCTGCGTGCTCCCCAGAAGTCCTTTCAGCCATCTCCGGCCTGAACTACGGGGAAGGGAACTCCCGGGAAGGGAGGAGACGCCTCTGTTCTGATCTCACCTGCCTTTTCTACCTCGTCTGTCCGGAGGGGCCTTCCTCTCCACACCCTCTCCAGCAGGGGACCCTCATTTTCTGTTCCTTCCCCCCGGAGGATGAGAAGACACGCCAGGCTCCTACACGAAGGGCCCGGGAGGGAGGCCCGGGGCAGGGCCCTGGCTGAGTGTGGCCGAGGCTCACGCCTGCTCTCCCGGCAGCTATTACCAGAGCATTTACGACACTGCGGAGAACATTAACGTGAGCTACCCTGAATGGCAGAGCCCCGAAGAGGACCTCAACTTTGTGACGGACACTGCCAAGGTAGCACTCGCCCGGGCCGGGTGGGAGCACGGGGAGCGCGGCAAAGATGGTTAGAAGGGCAGCCCATGAGGGTAGAGGAGGCGGGCCGTTCAGCCCCTCTTCCCGCCTGCCACAGGCCCTGGCGGATGTGGCCACGGTGCTGGGACGCGCCCTGTACCGGCTTGCAGGGGGAACCAACTTCAGCGACACCATTCAGGCCGATCCCCAAACGGTAAGAGCAAGTGGGGCCCACCTCCTGTCCGGCTCTGCTCACGCGGCAGCCCGTCCCATCTGCACTTGACTTGCCTCTTCTCCCAAACCTGGGGCCGCCACGTGCCAGCACGGATGCCCGCTGCTCCAGGGCGCTCCCGTGTGGGCATCCCGCATCCTCGTGAGCCAGCCTCACAAGGACCCCAGAGTCCCTGGCCAGGGTCTCCACAGGGAGCGCTACCTGGGCTCCGGGTCATGAGCTTGCCGCCCTCTCACTGCCCCACCCCTAGGTCACCCGCCTGCTCTACGGGTTCCTGGTCAGGGCCAACAACTCCTGGTTCCAGTCCTTCCTCCGGCAGGACCTGAGGTCCTACTTGGGTAAGCACACGCCCTCCGCCGAGGCGAGGGGTGGAGAAGGCCATCAGCTTGGTTTAACCTCTGATATTTTTTTTTTTCCTTTTCTCTCCTTTTCTGTTTTTCTCCTGATGTGTGTTGGATCCATTTCCTTACGCGTCTCTCCTCCGGCTCCCACCAACCTTGGGCTCCTCCTTTCTCTCCCACCCGCACCCACCTTCCAAACCTGCCCTTCCCCATGGTGTCCGCTCAGGTGACGGGCCCCTGCAGCACTATATCGCTGTCTCCAGCCCCACCAACACCACTTACGTGGTGCAGTACGCCTTGGCGAATCTGACTGGCCAGGTGGTCGACCTCCCCCGAGAGCAGTGCCAGGACCCAAGTAAAGTCCCCAGTGAGAACAAGGATGTGAGTGGGAGTGGGTGTTGGAGGTGCCCCGGGCCCCCGGGACGGGGAGGGGGGGGTTGGACAGTGTCCTAGGCCCAGTTGGACCCAAGGGGTTGGGACGCAGAGGTGGAGGGATGCGGCCCCTTGAACTTGAGTGTCGGAGGGCGGGAGCCCAGGCGGAAGCAGACCAGGTTCGGGTGAGAGAGGATCCCCTCAGCCCGCGCCATGGCCCGTCCTCCCCCGCAGCTGTACGAGTACGCGTGGGTCCAGGGCCCCCTCAGCGCCAACGAGTCGAGCCGGCTGCCCCGCTGTGTGCGCTCCACGGCGCGCCTGGCCAGGGCCCTGTCCCCTGCCTTTGAGCTGAGGCAGTGGGGCTCCACCGAATATTCCACGTGGACCGAGAGCCGCTGGAAAGACATCCGCGCCCGCATATTTCTGGTAGCCAGCAGAGAGCTGGAGGTGAGCCCGGGGGGCCGCGCTGCGATGTCCCTGCCGTCTTGCCCCTGACCCTCTTCATCTCCCACTTGCCACCGAAACCTGCTGCACCTGGGTCCCCTGTCGGCCAGCACGCCCCGCCCCGCAGTCCATCTGCGCGGACAGTGGGGGTGGGCTCCCGTCCAGCCTCACCCTGCAGCGTGCCCGCAGCTCCGCTCCCCGCCGGGACGCCCCCGCCATCGCAGGGCTGGGCACGGGCTCCACTGTTTATCCGGTCTTCGTCCCGAGTACGTCCTAGTGTCATAGAGAGTCAGAGTCACGGATCTTAACCTCAAGATGCCTAAAATCTAGGGGCTCCTGGGTGGCTCAGTCAGTTAAACGTCTGACTCTTGGTCTCAGCTCAGGTCATGATCTTGTGGTTCTGTGAGTTTGAGCCCCGTGTCCGGCTCTGTGCTGACAGCATGGAGCCTGCTTGGGATTCTCTCCCTCCCTCCCTCTCTTTTTCTGTCTCACTTCCCTGCCCCCATCTCTGCTCCTCCCCTGCTTGTACTCACTGTCTCTCAAATAAACTTAAAAAAAAAAAAAGATGCTTAAAATTTTAGAAATACAAAGTAGAGGAAGGACAGATACTTCTTTTTCCAAATTGCCCGTGATTGGTGGTCAGGACTTGGTGCCCGGAGCCAGCTCTGGGATCGGGATCGGGTCCGGCCCCGGCCCCGGGCGGTGGTCCAGAACTGAGCTGAGTTCTGAGAGCATCCTCTCCTTCCCTGCCCCCTCCTACAGTTCGTCACCCTGATGGTGGGCTTCGGCATCCTCGTCTTCTCCCTCATTGTCACCTACTGCATCAACGCCAAGGCCGACGTCCTTTTCCTCGTGCCCCGGGAGCCAGGAGCGGTGTCTTACTGACGGGGAGCCCAGCGCCTGCCAGCTCTGCGGTTCCCGTCCCAGACCACCTGTCCCCCGGGGACAGAAGCCGCTAGCGTGTCACTGGAACCTCTCTGGGCCTGCTTGGACTGGAGTTAACAGGAAGAAGAACTGCCCAAAGAGACCGGGAGAAACAAGTGCCCTCTCCTCCCCAGCTCCCCCTTCCTGCCTTCCCTCACCCCTGCCAGATTCCGGGAGGGCAAAGAGAAGCTTCTCGCTCCTGTTTGACTCCTAGCTACCCACCCGAACTTATCCGTTTTCAGGGTCCCTCTTCCCTTCCCTCCTGCCCTAGACCACCCTCCGCGCCCCGCCCCACCCCATTCCCGACTTTCCCGACCAGGAAGAAGGACGGGAAGGCTGGATTCCAGGAACAAACCACAAGGAAGCCCCCAGACGCAGGCCGGGGACCCGTCTCCCTCCTGCCGTCCTGTCTCCAGCCCGTAGACGGCGCCTCGGCGGGGACGTGCTGCCGGGTCGCCTCCAGCCCACAGTGCTAGCTGGGGTTTTACTAAGATGTAATATCTACTTTTGTTGTTTTCTTTTCCCGTGTGTGTGTGTGTGTGTGTGTGTGTGTGTGTGTGTGTGTGTGCGTGCACGCGCGTGTGTAAATATATAAATAGCAGGTTTCATTAAAAGAGACTGTCCCACGTGTCTGTCTGTGTGACTCTTCCGTGCCCTCCTGTTCGGTGACCTCAGACTGGAAGCCGTGGACTGGTCACCATGTGCTCCCTCTGGACCTCCAGAGGCCCAAGGAGTGTGACTCAAAAGCAGGGGAGTCCTCAGTGCGGGGCTCCTGTGGAGCCTGGGAGCCCTGGTTTCCCTTGTAAGAACCATGTTAGCATCGTTTCCCCCCACTTGGTATTTTACAGATGTTTCTGAGACCCTGGTGGGGCTACAAAACTGGAGGGGATGCACCCCTACCCTGAGTGGCTTGCCGTTGGTGTGAGGGGAGGAACAGGTGCCATCCGGGTGATCAGGTGACAGGAGGATTCTGGCACGGGGGTGGCATCTGGGGGGGCTGCTCAGAAGAGGAGGCATCTGAGCTGCCGTCCGCGGAGTTCAGCTGTGGAGCGCAGGGCCGTGGAGGCACAGGTTGCGTTGGGAATGTTGCAGGAGGTCATGGAGGGCCCAGGGTGGCCTGCTGGGCAGTTTGGGTCTTCTGTTGCTGGTGGGCATTTTGTAGACGGAAGCAAGAGTGGCTTTGGACTCTTCTAGAAAAAGAGCCTTGTCTCTGGGAGTACCCCAATGCCCTGGGTCTTCATGGAGCAAAGTTCCGGAGCGTGACCGCACTGCTAAATGACAGGCAGCAGCTGAGTCAGTGGAAGGGGACGACCCCCTCGGGAGTGGCCCCGGAGGCCAGCCTTGTCCCCTCACCGTGGCCCCAAGGCCCAGAAGACAGAGCTGGGAAGGACCAGCTCCCAGCCCTTTACCTCCTCGCATCCTGCCGATGGGGCAATTTGCCTCCAGGTTTCTGAGTTCCCTCGGCAGGGATGGGGGGGGGGGCACGTCAGGGGACAGGCTGGGATGTAGAAATGAACCCTGGTCCCCCGCACCCCCTCCCCCGCACCCCTCCTGGCAGGAGGCAGGCGCAGCTGCCACCGCTGCTGGGCCGACTCCGCGCCTCCCTCGGCCAACAGGGTCTCCCGGCGGACAGGGCAGTGAGCTCCCGGTTGTGTTGGCAGCTTCGGGAATCCGGGAAGTGGCTGGGTACCAGCACGGGGGCTGGAGGGTGGGCACCAGGACAGGCTGCAGGGCCTTCCCTCCTCCAGTCTCCTCGACACCAGCTTGTCTTCTGCCTTTCATGCTACCCCTTCCTCAGCACCCCACAAATCCAAAACCAACCACCTGGGCTCTTCCCATGGCCCTTGGAGAGGCCAGGCTCTGTATGGGGACATGGACCGCAGCTGACCCCTTCAGGGGCCCCCTCTCTGAGACCTTGGTGGGGCTTGTCCTTGGGTACCTGCTGTGCCCCAGAGACCCCATGGGGCTGCCTAGTGGCAGGTGAGGGGCACAGAATACAGCTCCTCAGCCTGTCTCCCTCCTCCCCCTCCTCAGTTCGGGTGGGTCTTGCTCAGAGATGTGTCACTTCCCACAAGGCTCCCCCATCTCCACTCCTACCCATGCCCAGGACCCAGCTCCAGGATCCAGGACCCAGGACCCAGGACTCAGGACCCAGGATCCAGGACTCAGGACCCAGGATCCAGGACCCAGCCTGTGCCTACATCTCGTGACCCCTCGCGCCTCAGCACGGAAGCCTTTCCTGTCAGCTGGTGTTTCTCCCTCCCCCAGCCTGAGTGAAGGGTCTTCTGGTTCCCACAACTGGGTCACTGATCCCAAAGGCACATCCTGGGAGGAGATATTTTCATCCAGAGTCAGTGTTCTGTACCAAGACCTCAGCCTACTCAGCAGGACTCTGTTTCCTCGTGGAACCAGATAAGACCCTAGAAATGATACGTAGGATCTAACTCATCTGACAGATGGGGAAAACCGTAGCCCGGAAGAGTGAGTGGCTTGCCCAAGGTCACAGCAAATGAGAGCTGAGCTGAGACTAGAACATTTCTTGGACCCACGCTGCAGCCGCAGCAGCAATAAACGTTCGCCGAACATGGCCGTGGGCAAGGCGCTCTGTCCTGGCATCAGAAAAGGCTGTGATGAGATTCGGCGCCTTCCCTTGGAGACTCTGGATCCGGAGCCTCGCTGGCAGGATGGGATACGAAGCAAGATAAATAAGCAAGCGGGGCCGCATATGCTCCATGCAAAATCAGCGCTCGGATCAGGTTCTACGTGAGCCCGGAGGACGGAAGGTTGGCTCTGGGTGGGGCCGTCACTGTGGGAAGAGCTCAGGACCAGGGATTGTCCGGTGTCACGAACGGCGTGTGTGACATTGGAAAGGGCATCCCGGCCCTGGGTCCTGGTGGCATCGGCGTGACATGAAGTCAGACAGGGGGGCTGCCTTCCGCGGTCCCTTCTGGCCCTGACGGCTGCCCTCTGTATGGCTTCTCTTCCCTTCCGTCTTAAATGCCTCAGGGCAGGGGGGGATTAAAGGTTGATCAATTCTTGAACTTTTTTTTGAAAGAGAAAGAGAGCAGGGTAGCACCAGTGGGGGAGGGGCAGAGAGAATCCCAAGCAGCTCCGTGCTGTCAGTAAGAGCCCGGTGTGGGGCTCCCGAACTCACCCAACCTTGAAATCATGACCGGAGCTAAATCAGGAGTCAGATGCCCAACCCACTGAGCCTCCCAGGAGTCCAGTCCTTGAACTGTTTAAGGTAGCTTGAAAGTTTTCCTTCCAGAGAGGGAGGCCTCAGGGGCACTTACTTCCGTCACTCAGCACCTGAGATGGAGCCTGGCAGGCCTCTGCAGTTGAGCCTGGGCAGCAGAGCTCCTTAAAGACTGGGGTCCAAATGGGCCTCAGGTCGGATGGTTATTCCTCCCTGAATCCACACGCAGGAGGGCCCCCCCAGTCCCGCGGTGGAGCTGGGCAGCCGAGGCCCAGTCCCCAAGTAAGGAAAACTCCACAGGGCAGGAGGGCAGGGGGCATCTCTGGAGGCCTAAGACATGACGCAACTGTGAGCAACTCTCGGGGCTCTGGCTCCTGCAGGCAAGCCACTCTGGGCTGGGGCTGGCACCCTGGAGTCCCCTTCTGCCCACACCTCACCCAGGACTTCAAAAGTGTAGGGACAGAAGGGGAAACGGAGATGAAGGGGGGGAGGGGCAGCCAAAAAGAAGAAACTAGGAAAGGGAAACAGGAAGTGGGGAGGAAAGGGAGCAGCGACAGGAGCCCAGGAGCCGCCAGAGGGGGAAAGGCCGGAGGCGGGTGTGGCCGGGAGGGAGTGGGCCCGGGGCTGCCGGTGACAGATGGGTGGACACAAAGAGTAGACAGATGGATGGGGGAGGGAGGAGGGAGGCTGGAGGGGCAGTGGTTGGAGGCCTTAATGAGATTGGAGCTGGGCTCGGGGCTGAGGAGAGGTGAGTGGGGAGGAAAGAAGAAAGGCCAGGCCGCCTCAGGAGACAAAGGCGACTGAGGCCTGGGGGCCAGGGCGGGAGCGGGCTGTGGCGAGGGGGGTTCCAGCCCCGGCTGGCAGCAGAGGGAGTGACAGATTGCGCGGTTCGCCACAGTGGAGACCCGCTGTCACCTTCTAGAGGCACTAAGAGGGAGACCCAGGAAGACCGACTGGGGCAGCCGGTGGGGAGGCCCACAAGGAGATGGAGGCCTGGACAAGGTGCTCCGGGCCACCCCACGGCTCCGCCCGGACTCCTCCCTCCTGCTTGCTCCTGTACCCAGAGACCCAGGACGAGGGCCAGCCACTCTCTCACCCGATGAGGACACCGCCACCCCGGGACTGGGGCCGGGGCCATTCCAGGGAAAGGGTCAGGCAGCGTGGCGCTGCAAGGGTTAACGCCGTCTGCTCTCCCTGCCAGCCGCCTGCCTGGTTGGGTCCCCAGGGCTCCCCACATATGTCACCCCCTCTCCTGCCAAGCCCACTGCTTCCTGGCTCCTCCAGGCCCTCCCCCCACCCTCAAGGACTAGGCCCCCCACTCCCGGCCCCTGTGTCTTCCCTACTCTCCAACCTCCCACCCGGCAATCTACTTCCCATCTACCTCACCTCGAAGGCTCTGCAGACAGGAAAAGATGACAGGTGACAATCTGAGAAAGTGAACGCCTATAAAATGCAAAATAACAACAAACCGTAGAGCCATGCTCCTCTGCCATTCCCAGAGCCTGCTCTTCCTACCCTCCTTATGGGAGAGACCCCCCTCCCCACAGCTCCCCAGGGGTTCTCCTTCCCCCAACCTGGGCTGACCTCAGAGCACTCTGGCTCCCGGACCAGAAGGCCTCAGACACCTGCGGGCTGGAAGGCCTTGCCACCTTCAGATCGCCTCTGAAGCAGAGACGCGGGGGTGGGGGCCCACACCCGCCCTGTGTGACAGAGGAAGGCAGTAGGATCCCCACTTCACAGAGGACAAAAGAGCCTCAGTCAAGGTTAGTGACCCATCCAAGGTCACCAGGACTTGGAGGCGGGTCCACCAGCCCCCCGGTTCAGCACAACTACTAATTCCGTCAAGCCTCCACTCGTGTGGCTGCTCCTTATCACACGCTCGTGTTTCTTCTTAGTTACTCCCCTGGAGAACAAAACTTGAATCCCCGAGTTAGGATGGGGGCTGGGAGCCCCAGAGTCCAGGGTCCCAGGGTGAAGAAGGAGGTCCCAGGGCACACTCTCCCCCTGCTTGCCATCAAACCCCAGCTTGTGGGGACCGCTCAGGCTGGGGTCTCAAAGATGGAATCACAGGACTGAATTATCAGAGGCAAACCGTCTACAAGCAGGGAGGCTGGGGACCAGGACCCCCCGTCCGTCCCTGCTTTCCCCACCCCCACCACAGGGCCCTTCTTCTCAAAGTCTCCCCTTGTGGGATCCCCGCCTCCAGGCTTCAGTCACAGTCCTTTGTCCCCAGAGTTCTGTCTATCCTGTCCCTGGGCTTGTCCCCCTTGGGGCTCTCCAATATCACACAGTATCTTCCCTGAATTCCCAAGTCTTCCCAGATCCGTGTTGCCCCCAGGCCTTGTCTCCCTCACAGGCTCCGCTTGCCCAGTCTCCCCCGAGTGCCTGCCCACGTATCTTGCATCTCTGAGTCTCCAAGGACTGCAACCTGCCAGTTCCTCTCCTGTCCTCTCTCACCTCTCTGTCTCCCCGTGATTGTGGCTCCCCCCTGTCTGTTACCCACAGACTCTGTTCTCTCCCCGCCCACCCCGTTTCCTCTGTCTGGCTCCCCACATCTCCCTCTGTCACCCCTTCCTCCCCATCCCCCGCTGGTCTGCATGTCTTCTCTCCCCAAGACCCTCTCTCCTGGGTCTCTCCGTCTCCCAATTTCTTGGACAGGGTGGAGGGCAGGAGGGTGGGGGAGGTAGAATTGCTGTTGCTGGGGGCTCATTAGGTGGAGATTGGTTTTTAATCAGCACCATGGCAATGATGATGCAAGAACTGAAATGCCACCTGATCCCCTGCCCCCCAGCCCCCCTCCTCAAGCCTCCTTTCCCCTCCAGCTCAGCCCATCTGCTGGCGCCTGGGCACCTGTCTGGGCCTGCCCAGGTGGGAGCTGGCACCTCCCAGACCTAGGAGTAAGGAGGGGTGGGGGAGCTTGGGGAGGAATTACAGGACTCCCCTTAGGGAGTGAAAGCCAGGAAAAGGTTGATCAGCAACAGGAAAACGGGGCTGAGCCACGGCTTGCTCCAAGGTCTGGCCCCTTCCAGGCAATAGCTCATTAATCTCCATGGCAACCTAAGAAGCAGTTATAATGAACCCCATTTCGCAGAAAAGGACCACTGAGGCTCAAGAAGTTAGGTTACTTGTCCAAGGCCACCCAGATGCCAGGACTTTCTTCTGACACGTCTCTGGAGCGCTCCCAGCCCTGGTTCATTCTGGAGACTCCAGAAGGCTCCATGAAGACACCCAACAGCTGCGAACCCCAGCCTGTTGCCTCTCTGTGCTTGCCTTGGTCCCAGCTCCTGCCATCCTTCACCACACGCACGCTCATGCACTCACACACACTCACATGCGTGCACATGCACGCCCAGGCTGGAGGCAGCTGAGCTACTGAGGTGAACTTAATCAATGCCTGTTTGTGTATAATTCTGTATCTGATTTTCTTACTGCTCATTTGCTGCGCTGGCACAGCCCACGCCTGCCCAGGCTGCCCTGCCTCTGTCACGTCCTCTCAGCCCTCGTCCTGCCTCTTCCTTCAGCCAGTCCTCTTCTTCCTAAGAGCCCCGAATTCCCAGCGGGTCCGCTTAGAAAAACTCCCCGTGGGCTCGGTGTCAGGGATCTGACCCCTGCTCCTCCCTGTGATGAGGTAGATGGAGGTGAGGGGGGGGGGTAAGTTGGTGTAGGGTGACTGAGGCAGGGGCCTGAACGGGAGCCACGGGCAACCTGCCGAGGGGCCCTGTGCGCACCAGCTTTATGAAAGAAAGGACAAGGACCCTCAGGTCCTCTCGCACGTTTGGGCCCCGTCCACTTGCCCCTTCCTAGATCCCCTGTGGGTACCTCGGATAGGCTTCTCCCCAGGGAAAGGGAAACAGGGGAAGAGGCTGTCAAAGTCATGCTGGGACTCAGAATAGGACCATGGCACTTAAACCTGGCTTGCTGGGAGCCTCTGCCCCCGCGCCTCTGGTGTGGAAGACTCAGGGGTTCATCTGCGATCCTGCCCTGGCTCTCGCCCCAGCCCCACCCCTTTCCCAGCTCTCCATTTCTTGCTTATGAAATATGCATGGAGAACAGATGTCCTTGCTCCCCTATCCCTGCCCCCCCAGGGCCAGCCCCCACCCTCGGCTCCCGGGAGGTGGGGTGGGGGTGTTCCCAGCTCCCTCTGCCAATGGCTGCCTGGCCTGGCTGTTTAATATTGATGAGGGGGGGGAGCCAGGCCAGCCAATGGAGAGCTGGGGGTGTGTGTGTGTATCTCCATATATATACATAGGGCTGGGCCAGCTCAGGTGTGTATGTGTCCGTGAGTGTGTGTGTGTATGGGTGTGTGTGTGTGTGTGTGTATGTGTGTGTGAGTGCCTGTGGCTCCAGTACCTGGCCAAGCCCTCCCCCTCCCCCTGGGCCCTACATTCCCGCCATGTGTAGCCCTCTCATCTGCTCTGGAGCCCGGACAGCCACGCCACGCCGCCGTCCCGGAGAACTCTAGGGAGCTGGTCACTAACTTTGCAGACGGATGAGCTCCCGGCAGCCAGAGGAGACCGGGGCTGTGAACGCTGCCCCCCTGTCCGGCGAGCTCAGACACCCTCACTGGGTCTTCCTAGGTAAAGGAGAACCATGGGCTGGGGGTGGGGTGGGCGTGTCCCCCGCATTCTGACTCAGGTCCCCTCCTGGAGCCCCCCCGCAAGTTCCTCTCCTGTGTGTCCCTGTGCCTCTCTCTCCTCCATTCCCGCCCCTGGACGCTTTGTGCCCGTCTGTCCCCGACTGGGCTGAGCATGGCAGAAGTGGGGCAGGAGGGCCCACCCCGGATGCTTGGAGCCATTGCTCTCCCTGATCCTTGGAGCCTGGAACTTTGGGACCAGAAGTGGATTTGGGGTGAGGACTTGTTGGCTACATAGAAGCCACTGCCAGGGCCCAGCTGGGACCGACAGCGGGGCCGGGAGGTGGGACGGGGATCAGACTGGGAGCACGCAGTGGGGAGGGGAAGGCACGATAGAGTGGCCAAGGGTGAAGGGAGATGGGCAGAGGGAGAATCGGGTGGTGACAGATGTGCTTGGAACCCTGCAGCTGAACTCCGGACCTGGGGCATGGGGGCAGTAACTGTGTCCTGGAAGGTGCTGACCCTGAGGCCCCCCACACCGTTGCCATCCCCTCCTGTTCCTTTGGCCCCAGGGATGTGGAGCCCATTCTGAATTTCAGTACCGACCACCTTCTGTTTTGTGTTGTGGTTGCGTGTCTGTTAGAGGTTGACACACTGGCACCTGCCACCCCCCATCGCTTAGTAACTATTTGTCAACGACAACTGAGCCTGTCTTCTGTGCTGCGGGGTCGGGCGAGGCTGGGGGTCCAGCAGGCAGGAGAACCGGGCTGGAGAGGAAGGGAAGATGGAGACTGAAAAGGAGCCTTGGTGTTTCGGTTTCTGGCCGTTGCGTTCCACTGAGCTCCCGATGGAGTGGCCCTCTGTTCCCCCTTCACGCCCCTCCAAGGCAGAGCCTCGCCCTCACCTTTCCCTGTGGCCTCGCCCTGACCTCCTCTGGTCCCCAGACAAGCAAACCTTAGCCAAGTCCCAGAACGGTGTCTACGCCCTCCCCTACAGGCCTCATCTGAACTGATGGTGGGCTTGGGAGGGGGGGGGGAACTCAGAGTGAGATGCCAACTCTGGTCCCTTCCCATCCTCTTTGCTGCGGAGTCACCAAAAGGGCCAGGGGGTGGCAATGGCTGAGGGAGTAGAGGACAGAGCTAGGGGAAGGGGCTGGTCCCGAGCAGGGCAATGGTGGCCAGGTGTCGGTGGCCAGAAGGGACACCGTCTGGACTCTAGTGGACAGGGTGGTAGGATCATGTGTTCGTGGTGGTCACGTTGGGGGCTGGGGGCCAGCAGGGACTGGGCTGGGACAGCTGTGCCGAGCTCCATATGTCCCAGTGCACTCTACAATGGGCAGTCTGCATGTCTCTCCCCTCCCCCCACAGAGGCAGCAGGACAGGAGGGAGGGGGAGGACGGCAAGGCCAGGGCTCCCAGCTCTCCCGTCACTGGTGAAGGTTTAGAGTCACGGCCAATCTCTCTTGGAACTGTGACTGCAGTTTTGCTCAATTTCTTTCTTTCTTTTTATCATTAAAAATTTTTTATTACGGTAAAAAACACAACATAAAACTTACCATTTTTAGTGTACAGTTCAGTAGTATCAAGTGTATTCCCATGGTGGTGAAACGGATCTCCAAAACTTTTTCATCCTTCAAATCTGAAACTCTACACCCTTTCAACATCTCCCCTTTCCCCCCACTTACCCTGGCCCCTGGGAACTGCCATTCTACTTTCTGTTTCTATAAGGTTGATGACTTAGATACCTCATATGCAATCATTCAATATTTATCTTTTTGTGAAAGGCTTATTTCGTTTAGTATAACGTCCTCAAGTTTCATCAATGCTGCAGCTTATCATAGGATTTTCTTCCTTTTTAAGGCTGAATAATATTCTATCGAATGTATACGCCACGAATTCTTTATCCACTCATCTGCTGATGGACATCCGTTGTTTCCATAGCTTGGCTATTGTGAAATTGACATGCCGATATCTCTTCAAGATCCCGGTTTCTATTTTTTTCTGATATCTACTCAGAAATGGAATTACTAGATCATATATACAGTATGATACTTTTAATTTTGGGGGGAACCCAATATTAGGTTTTTCATAGTGACCATACCTGTTTACAACCCCACCCCCCACCCCTGACAGGGCACAAGGGTCTCAATTTCTCCACATCCTCATCAACCCTTGTTATTTTCAGTTTGGTTTTCATTTGATAGCAGCCGTCCTGACGGGTGTGAGGCGATAGCTCGGTGTGGTTTTGATCTGCTTTTCTCGGGTGGTGAGTGAGGCGAGCATCTTTCCATGTTTGGGGGCCATTTGTATACCATCTTCGGAGAAATGTCTGTTCAAGTCCTTTGCCCATTTTTTAGTTGAGTTATTTGATGTTTCGTTGTTGCCAGATTTCTTTATAATATTCCGGACATTCATCCCTCATCAGAGATCCGATTTGCATGTCTTTCCTCAGGTCCGTGGCCTTTTCTCTCTTCTGATTGTGTGTCCTTTGACTTAACGAAAGTTTTTAAGTCCGACATTGTCCCATTTGTCCGTTTTTGCTTTTGTTGCCTGTGTTTCTGGCATTAGATCCAAGAAATCACTGCCAACTCCGATGTCATGAAGCTTTTCCCTGTGCTTTCTGCTAGGAGCTGTCGAGGTTTAGGTCTTTAATCCTCTTCTCAGTTTTATCCTGGCCTGCCCCTGCTCCCCCATTTCTCCTCCTTTCCTGTTGCTCACTTCCTGGATTCCCTCCCATTCTTACCGTTTCTCCTCCTACCCCTTTACAGCGTCCGCCTATCTGTCTGCCCATGTTTCTGCCGTTCTTCCGACTCTCACAGGACCTCCCCACTCCCAGTCCTTCTCCAACCTTCCTGTTGCCCTCGCCATCTCGGAGCTGTCTCCGTCTTTCTCTCTCTGCCCCAATCGATTTCCCCTTCTCTCCTCCAGGCTCCACACCCGAACCCTGACCATGGGACCTTGAAGTGGCTCTCACCTCCTCAGCTCAGTGGCAGACCCCACGCCCCCAGGCCCTTCCTGCCCCTCCCACAACCAGCTTGGAGACTCCCAGAGGGAGGGGTGGGGAGGGGATCCTGATCTCACCGGGCAAGGGGCTTCCATCATGATGCTCAACTCAGACGCGGTGGACCTCGACCTGCCTCCCACCCACTCCGAGACCGAGTCCAGCTTCAGCGACTGTGGGGGCGGGGCGGGCCCCGACGGGGCGGGGCCTGGGGGCCCCGGAGGGGGCCAGGCCCGGGGCCTGGAGCCGGGAGAGCCCGGCCGGAAAGACCTGCAGCACCTGAGCCGGGAGGAGCGGCGGCGGCGGCGCCGGGCCACGGCCAAGTACCGCACGGCCCACGCCACGCGGGAGCGAATCCGCGTGGAAGCCTTCAACCTGGCCTTCGCCGAGCTGCGCAAGCTCCTGCCCACGCTGCCCCCGGACAAGAAGCTGTCCAAGATCGAGATCCTGCGTCTGGCCATCTGCTACATCTCCTACCTGAACCACGTGCTGGACGTCTGACAGGGCCTGCCTCCGCCTCGCTGGGGGGTCCCCCCGGCGCGGAGTCCGCAGGCCCCCGGGGGGAGAGGAGGCGGGGTACCCGCTGGCTGTCGCTGCTGGCTGGCGTGGGCGGCCTTCTCCTACCGACCCCAGCCCCGAGGGCGATTCCCCTGTACCCCCCACAGCCTGCGGTTGGGCCCAGCTGGTCAGAAACGCGTGCCTGGGTGCTCGGTATGCAGTCTGCTGGGCTTCCTAGGCGGCCGCCCTTGGCCTTGGCTCCCCGCTGGCTCTCTCGCGGGCCGCTGCCTCTTTACACTGTCCACCTGCCTGTCTTTCCCCATGTTTCTGCTGTCCTTCCTCCGCTTTCACGGGACCAGTCTTAGGACCAAATTTTCGGAGACCCCAGACCCCGTCTCTGTCTCCCTCTTGCCAGCCTTGCCCGCCCCGTCGTGGGGAGGAGGCACAGCCGCAGGGGAAGGGGGAAGGCAGGGCTCTGAGTGGGGTAAGCTAGGCCCCAGAGATCTCAGCCTAGGGTGCGGGAGGGGGCGGGGGAGGCCTCCGGAGATGCTCCTGCCCCGGGAATGTTAGAGGCCCAGAATTGTGGAAAAGCTCTTCCTGTTTTCTCTCTTGTTCCTGAGTCTTAGCAGGTACAGACCTCGGATCTTACTTGGTAGTGAGTGCCTTGCCCTCTCTGAGCTATTTGGCCCCCTACCTGCCCCCTCCTGCCCACCTGCCAATTTTCTGCCTCCCTGTGTGCAGCTAGAGAAGGGAAATCCTGGATTCTGGAGTTGGGGATGCTGTCCCTGAACTCAGCCCCGAGAATCAGCAGAGGGCCTGGGCAGTGGGTGAGCTAGATCTCCAGCTGCTTCCTCCATCCCAGCCCGCTGGGAAAATGTGAAAACCCACAGGGCTTCCTTGCTCCGATGCGTGGGCTGTGGCGGGAGGTGGGGGGAGGCTGCTCTGTTACTGCCCTCCAGAAGGCTCCGCAGTCTGGGACCTAGGGCCAGTTCATTAGATATATTTTGCTCCTTCCTTAAGCTTGCCTTCCGCAAGGGAAGACAGCCTCCCCCCACCCTGCCCTCCCCAGCAGGCTCTCTGCACCCCGTCCAGTGTTACTGAGTGCAGCCCAGGGTCAGCAGCGGGATGAAGGGCCAGAAGGCCAGTGTAGAAGTGAGCTCCTGCCCTTCCCGTGCCCCCTCCTCCCTCACGACAGACTCGTGCCCTACAAGGATATTATTTATTTACGTATTTATTTATTTATTCATCTATTTATTTACTTATTTATTTATAAATATTACTATTTATTGCTGAGTTGTGCACTTTGGGGTAGAGTAAGGGGCTCCTGGCAGCCCGGCCGGGTCTCTCTTGCTTCCTCCCTGGTTACCCTTTCCCCTTTCTCACTCCTGCAACCCCAGGTGTGTGTGGGGTCCTATCTGCTCACCACATCCGTAGCCCTTCCTCGGATCCACCCGTCTGGACACCCCAGTCCTCTGAGCTGGCGCCCTTGCCCCAGCTCCAGGGCTCCTGGACCCTTCCGTAGCCCCGTCCACCCCCAGACTGTCCCACCCCTGTCCTGCCTTCCTCTCTTCTCTCTCTAGCCCTCTCCATGACCCCTCACTTCTTCCTGATCCCCCCACCAGCGGGCCCCCCGGGGTCTGTGTCCTGCATCCTGTGTGCGAACCCCTCCCATTGCATTTCTGATTTCATACAAAAGGAAAAATTAAAGCGACCTCGTTTAGGCATCGAATGGCTGTGTGTCATTGGATTGGGTTGGGAAGCTGGCCTGCAGGCTATGAGAGGACAGGCAGGGAAGGTCCCAGGCTTTGGAGGCTCTTACGGGACTGTGAAAGTCCAGTGTGGTGGGTGAACCCTGTGGGAGAGAAAAGGAGGGGCCAGGGGGAAGGGGTGCAGGGAGGGGCAGAGCACACAGGTCCCAGACCCCCCCCCCAAATCCCATGTGCCTCCATCTTGGTTTTCATTGAGTGACACGTTCTGACCCCTCTGATGTTGGGCTTCTGCTCCCGCTCTCTATGGGCCTGAGAAAGAGCTTGAGTTCCCAGTGGGACCCAAGTAAAACATGTGTCTGTGGTCCACGCTGCTGGGAAAAGCCATGACATCAAACCTGCCTCTCCTCATTATTGTGTCTGAGCCGGGTCAGTATTCGGTACAATTTGTTGGTGGCCCACTCTGTGTTTCCCAGCCTTAAGATGTGGGGAAGAACATAGTGGAGGACCCGGGACTCAGAGACGGACAAGGAAGGGACAAAAAGGAGCTCTGAAAGAAAATCAAAGGGATAATAGGAAAGACCCTAAAATCAACTTAACAGATGAGGAAACTATGGCCCAGAGAGGAGGGGCTTGCCCCCGGTCACACAGGTAGTCAGGAGCAGAAGTGAAGTCAAACCTAGATTCCTTATGTCCGGTCCCGCCAGCACCCTGCTCTCCTGAAACCACTCAGCCTGACAGGTGGCCTTCTGCAGACCCCATACCTGAACAAGACATCGATAAACTTGAGAATATTAAGTTTCGTGCGCAGGAAGGCAAAAGGTCTGCAGACAACTTTGCAGAAGGAAAACTGAGAATATGTGTCTTCACAAGAGTAGATTAGGGGCAATCTGATCCTCATCCTCAAATATCGAGAGAAGAAAGAACAACAGACATTCTGGGTGGCCCCAGGACCTATAGCTGGAAGTTCTAGCAGACAGATTTAAAAAAATTTTTTAATTGTTTTTTATGTTTCTTATTTATTTTCGAAAGACAGAGAGAGACAGCGTGAGCAGGGGAGGGTCAGAGAGAGAGGGAGACACGGAATCTGAAGCAGGCTCCAGGCTCTGAGCGTCAGCACAGAGCCTGACGTGGAGCTGGAACTCACAAACTGTGAGATCATGACCTGAGTTGAAATCAGATGCTCAGCAGGGTGATGGTCATGGAGAGGGGCACTTATGAGGAAGAGCACTGGGTGTTATATGGAAACCAACTTGGCAATAAACTATTTAAAAAAAGAGAGAGATCAGATGCCCAACCGACTGAGCCATCCAGGTGTCCCAGACTCAGTACTTCTTTTTTAAATGGAACCCACGAACCACGAGATCATGACCTGAGCTTAAGTGAGACGCTTAACTGACTGAGCCACTCAGGCGCCCCATAGCAGACAGATTTTAACTCTAAGAAAAACCTTTCAACACCTGGAGCTGTCCAGCAAGGGAAGCGCCTGCCTCGGGAAGAGAAATCCAGACGCGCCGGCTGGAGAACGGACCCAATGCAGAAACCAGCCGGTGCATTCCTGCCGAGGCGGGACATGGGCCAGGTAAACTCGGAGATCCTTCTTAAACGTGGGGTCCTCTGAGCAGTCTGAAGGCAAGCAGTGGGAGGGAAATGCTGAGACGCCCTCCAGTCTCTGAAGATGCTGCTTTCATCCCTGACATTGGCAGCCAAGAGGAATTAAGCTACACTTAGGAAGAAGCCCCCACGCAGGAAAGAGGTGACATCTTCCCTTCCCCACTTGCATCATGTGACATGTGCTCTGCCCAGAGCCTGGCAAGAGGGAGGGCTAAACAGAGACCAGGCAGAATCTGGGGACCACAGGGCAGGAGCTGAAAGGGAGCTCGGATGTCACTGGATCCAACACCTTGTTTTATTAATTTTGTTTGTTTTTTATTTTTTGTTTTATTTTTATTTTTGAGAGAGAGAGAGAGAGAGAGAGAGTGTGAGCAGGGGAGGGTCAGAGAGAGAAGGAGACACAGAATCTGAAGCATGCTCCAGGCTCTGAGCTGTCAGCACAGAACCCAACGCGGCTCAAACCCACAAACTGAGATCATGACCTGAGCCGAAGCCGGATGCTTAACCGACTGAGCCACTCAGGTGTTTCTGTTTCTTTGATTTTTTAAAATATTCTTTGTCTATTTATTTTTGAGAGAGACAGAGTGCAAGTGGGGGAGGGGCATAGAAAGAGGGAGACACAGCATCCGAAGCAGCTCCAGGGTCCGAGCTGTCAGCACAGAGCCAGATGCGGGGCTTGAACTCATGAACTGTGGGAGATCATGACCTGAGCCAAAGCCCGATGCTTACCTGACTGAGCCATCTGGGCACCTCTGTTTGTTTGTTTTTTTAAAGTTTATTTATTTATTTTGAGAGGGACAGAGACAATGTGAGTGGGGAGGGGCAGGGAAAGACTGGGAGAGAGGGAATCTCAAGCAAGCTCTGCACTGCCAGCATGGAGCCCAACATGGGGCTCAAACTCATGAAACCATGAGATCATGACCTGAGTCAGATGCTTAACCGACTGAGCCACCCGGGCGCCTCCAACACCTTGTTTTCAAAGCAGGTAAGCCACAGTCGGCCAGAGCCACGTGGGTCACCCGTGCGGGCGGACCGCAGCGGGAACCCGTGTTCTCCAGGCCTGACCCTGGTGCTTGGTACCTTCCCCAGCACAGCAGCCCCTGAGCTCAGAGCTGCTGGCCTCCCCGCCCATCACAGCCTGGCTGCAAAGCAGGAGGGGTTACTGGGCCCCTCTGCTCGGGGATCCCTCAGGGCTTGGTGGGGGGGGCGGCCACAGCTGCTGTGCTAGCTCTGAATTTCTTCAGATAATCAATTGGCCTCGCTGTGTTCTGCTCCATGGGATCAGGACAGAGAGGCTGGAAGTGGGGAGGAAGGGGGGGAGGGGGGGCAGGGGGCTAGGCCCTGGGAGAGGGGACGTCTGGGAGACTGAAGCCCCCAGGCTCTGGGGGAAAGTGGGAGCTTGGGGCTAACACAGAGGGAGGGAGGGAGGGAGGGAATATTAGGAGAGGAGGCATCTGGGGTCCTCATTCCAAGTGTGGGCCAGTGGGAGGGGCGAGGGGCAGGTGGGCACCGGGCGGTGGGGGCACCAGGCAAGTGGGCCTGGAGTATCTCCCCCCTCCCTCCTCCTCCAGCCCCTTCCCATCCCTGCCAGCCCCTTCTAGCCGTCCAAGCCCTCTTCCTTCTGGGGACCACAGGCCCCACCAGTGCTCTGCCCCTTCCTCAGCCAACGCCCCCTCGCCCCCCACCCCTGTGGCAGAGCCCAGAGCAGGCCCCAGGGGCTTGAGAGTGGAGGGGAGGCTTTTAGTAACTCCTCGCCTCGCCTTTACACACACACACACACACACACACACGCACTCACGCACTCACGCACACACGCGCGCGCGCACACCTGCGCACATACACACGCGCGCGCACTCACACGCATGCGCACATACACACGCGCACACATACACACGCGCACACATACACACGCGCGCGCACTCACACGCATGCGCGCACACGCACTCACGCACACACGCACGTGCACACACACGCACGCGCGCACACTCACACGCACGCGCACACGCACACGCTGCGTAGGCTACCCGGCATATGGCCCCATTGTGCCACACCATGGAAGCTCCCCCGTGCCCTTTCCCGGTCTGGGCATGAAGGCCCCTCTCCCTCCTCTGTCACTTTCCTGCCTTCATCCTCAGGGCAGGGCCTGTATTCGCCTCCTCTTCCTCCAGCGGGACCGCCCCCTTCCTTCATCTTTCCGCCTCTTGCCTGCTTGTGTCCTTTCCTGAACTCTGGAAACGGGGTGAAAACTGTGCACGCAGGAAAGAAGTCTGCCGATGGCCACAGTCCTCAGGGGCTAATTCGGGGAAAGAAGGAAACCAGCAGAGGGGGAGTGGGGGAGAAGGGAGGCGGGGTGCTGGCAGCAACAGCCGTGCCGACAGAGGGGACTGGGAGCCCACACTGGCAGCCAGAGGCCCTGAGGCCCAGCTCCGTATTCACCTTCACTCTTTGTCCCAAAACGAGCAAGCCACATGCCCTCGTTGGGTCTCAAGTTCCTCACCTGTAAAATGGGGCATATAATAAGACCAGCCTCACAGGGTTTTTTTGAGGATGAAATGAGATCATTCTGGTGGTGCTCAGGATGATAAATGCGCACCTAATGGTACAGTAAGGAAGGGGCAGGACGTAGTGGGGCCGACCTGTACTGTTGTACAGTTTGTGCACTGCACCAGGTGGCAAGCCAAGGTAGTGAAGGGGCCTGACATCTAGCCACAGCCACTGGTCGTGCCCGCTGGTGCCAGTGAGGGTGCAGCAGCCCCCGAGCAGCTCTGGGGAGTAACCCCTCATGTGGGTTCCCGGGCATGAACTTCCAGGAGTCCACTGAACCATCAGGAGTTCTGACAACCTTGAAAACCAAGACAGAGCCAGAGGCTACGGGGACCCCAGAAAGGGAGATCCCTGAGCTCAGTCTTCTATGGAAAGTTGAGAAAAGCTGGACTATGAAATCTGCTGCACCCAGCGAGGAGACCCTGCAGCTGAGAAGCCAAAGAGGAGGAGGAGCCGGGGGTGGGGCAGAGCTGGGGGGGGGGGGGGGGGGGGGGGGGGGGGGAGGACTCCTCCCTCTTCCCCACGCAGCCCCGTCCGCGTAGCCCGCCCGACGATCGCTTGTTGAGCACTGCCCCCTGGCGGCCGCCAGCAGCGCCGTCTCCCGCGTCTCTGCCCCCGAACTCGGAGAGAGGTCCGCCCGGCTGGGGACAAAGGGTGAGGGAGGTGTGGCTGGGGACAAAGGGTGAGGGAGGTGTGGCGGGAGCTGCCATCCCGAATTGCCCTCTTGTCAGAGTTTCTGGAAGGTGAATGAGGGCGGGTGGCCGACTAGAGGTGAATAGGGACTAGAATGCATAGGTGTCTCATTTACGTATGTTAACGCTATGTACTTTCTGGATGGATTTTTTTTTCCCCGCCCGCGTCCATTTCATTCATTGCATGTCCGCGTCCGTCTGTATGTGTGTGTGTGTGTGGTGTGTGTGCTCGCCTGCTTCAGTGCTGCTGTCTGTGCAAACGTAGGTGTGCTTGAGTCTGTGTCCTTTTTTTTTTTTAATGTTTTATTTATTTTGGAGAGAGAGAGAGAGAGAGAGAGAGAGAGAGAGAGAGAGAGAGAGACAGCATGAGCAGGGGAAAGTCGGAGAGAGAGGGAGACACAGAATCCGAAGCAAGCTCCAAGCTCTGAGCTGTCAGCACAGAGCCCGACACGGGGCTCAAACTCACAAACTGAAAGATCATGACCTGAGCCGAAGCCCAATGCTCAACCGACTGAGCCACCCAGGCACCTCTATTCTGTGTCCTTTATTTTATTTTATTAAAAAATTTTTTAATGTTTTACTTTCATTTTTGAGAGAGAAAGAGAGAGACAGTGTGAGCAGGGGAGGGGCAGAGAGAGAGGGAGACACAGAATCCGAAGCAGGCTCCAGGTTCCGAGCTGTCAGCACAGAGCCTGATGCAGGGCTCGGCTCCACGAACTGTGAGATCATGACCTGAGCCGAACCGACTGAGCCACCCAGGCACCCCTCTGTGTCCTTTAAAAAAAAAAAATCTTATTTATTCTTGAGGTGGGGGAGGGGCAGAGAGAGAGAGAGAGAGAGAGAGAGAGAGAGAGAATCCCAAGCAGGCTCTGCACTGTCAGCACAGAGCCCGACGGGGGGGGCTCCATCTCATGAACTGTTGAGATTATGACCTGAGCTGAAATCAAGAGGCAGTCGCATAAGCGCTCCAGCCACCCAGGTGTCCCTGGGTCCCTTTTCATGTAGGAATCTGAGTGCTGGCTCTCAGGTATGGGCAAGAGGCTTGGAGTGGTTTCATCTTCCCTCCTTCTGTGACAGGCCTCTGCCTTCCATCAGCCACGTGGCCACTGGTCAGGCGACAGTCTTTGCTGGCTCCTGCCCCATTTGCTGCTCCAAGCTTGGAGCCGTGCTCTGGCCTTGCCTGGGATTCTCCCTAAGCAGGGCCTCCGGCTTGATTCCCAAGTGAATGGAGGGGGACTGGGGGGGCCTTGAACCCAGGGCTACCTGCCTCCCTTAACCTCCAGCCTCCTTTTATCACTTTATGTTTCTTGAGTTTTTATTTATTTATTGAGAGAGAGAAAAAGTGCAAGTGGGGGAGGGGCAGACAGCAAGGGGGAGAGAGAGAGAAGAGCCCCATGTGGTTGGACTCATGTTCATGACCTGAGCCAAAGTCAGAAGCTCAACCCGCCGAGCCACCCAGGTGCCCCTGCTTTCATAACCTTGCAGCTTTTCTCTCCATTAGCCAATCCCGTTTTATTTATTTAAAATTTTTTTTATGTCTTTATTATTTTTATTTTGAGAGACAGAGAGCGAGTGGGGGAGGGTAGAGAGAGAGGGAGACACAGAATCAAAGCAGCTCCAAGCTCTGAGCTGTCAGCACAGAGCCTGACGCGGGACTTGAACTCATGGACCGTGAGATCGTGACCTGACCTGAAGTAGGACACTCAACGGGCTGAGCCACCCAGGCGTCCCATCAATCCTGTTTTATTCATCGCACTACACTTTTATCAAATAGCCAGTGTGTGCCAGGCACTGTTGTGGCTTCTGAAGCACAGGCCATCTATGGGAAGAAGGCGGTGGGGAGATGGGTATCTAAACACCTCAACCCCGCGACCACGAAAAGCACTCTTCACACTCAGGACTCGAGGGGAGCCAAGGAGAAGGAGGACCTCGGAGGCAGCTTTGGTGAGGGAAGGAGCAGGTCACATGGGAGCCGGGCTTTGAAGACAGGTGGGGTGTGCCAGGCCAGGCCAGTGCTTGCAGAGAATTCTCCAGTCTGCCAGGACCCGCCCCCCTCCACCTCCACAAATCTCCTCCTTCTGGGGACGGGACGCTCACTTCCCCAGCTGTAGGAGCAGCTTAGGAATAGCCTTTGGAGGAAGACAACAGTTTAGCGTGAGCCCCTCCGGCGGGCAGTGTGCATGCAGGGGCTGGTGGGGGGGGGTTCCAGAGTCCCCGTCCAGGGCCAGGTCCGCGAGACCTCCCATGGGACAGCCAGAGCATTGCGTTTCAGCTCTCCCGCTGCTCACTGCAGCTTCTCTTACACCTAACAGGTGTCCCCAAGAGTGCACCTGAGTTCTCTCCTCATTCCGTCCCAGAGCGGCAGGATCCGCTCCGGGCAGAGAACCCGGCAGCTGGTCTCTAGTAGGAGCTGAACACCACCGGATTTCACACTGTATATGCATCACTGTAAGGGCAGCTCTGGGGAGAGATGAGGGGGGCCGAGATCTGTGCAGGAGCAATTTTAGGAGGCTAAGGCCAGGGCAGCTGGGCGAAGAGAAGAGGCAGTGGCAGACGGAATGAAGTAGAGAGAACAGACTGAGGACAGCTGTTTCAACGAGACTCAGTGGGGCTGGGCGATGGGTTCAACACAGAGGGAGCGAGGAGATCCCTCGGGTCTCCGGCGTGGGAGCCTGGATGGACCAAGGTGCTCCCTTCCAAACTAGACCACGGAGGAGGAGACTCGCAGGGGAATTGTGGGGACATGGTGGCCGCAGTGGTGACATCCCAAGGAGCCTGGCACAGAGGCATAGAGGAACCTTCCCATGGCGTGGTCCAGAGGAAGTTGGCTCTCTGGGTTGTTGCCAACTAGCCAGACCTCTTTACAAGGACGTCTCCCAGACACCTGCATGTCCATGTACCCTGCACTGGCCTCCCTCCCCTCTCCGCCCTCAGCCCCACTTCCCTGGGTGCTCCTCGAATTAATAAATGGCGCCCTCTGCATTCAGCGGCCCTGGCGATCACACTTCTTTCTCTCCACTGCCATGGCCAATCCACTGTCAGCCTCTGTCAAACTTACCTTTCTTTTAATTTTTATTTAAAAAATTTTTTTTAAATGTTTTATTTATTTTTGATACAGAGAGAGACAGAGCATGAGAGGAGGAGGGGCAGAGAGAGAAGGAGTCACAGAACCGGAAGCAGGCTCCAGGTTCTGAGCTAGCTGTCAGCACAGAGCCTGACGCAGGGCTTGAACCCACGAACGTGAGATCTGACCTGAACCAAAGTCGGACACTTAACCAACTGAGCCACCCAGGTGCCCCTAATTTTTATTTTAATGTTTATTTCTTTCTGAAGGACAGAGAGGGAGACACAGAATCTGAAGCAGGCTCCAGGCTCTGAACTGTCAGCACAGAGCCTGATGCGGAGCTCGAACCCATGAACTGTGAGATCATGACCTGAGCTGAAGTCGAATGCTTAACTGACTGAGCCGCCCAGATGCCCCTATCCATCTTACCTTCTGAATGTGACTCAGAGCTGTTTCTCTATTCCCACCAGTCTCCCCCCACCCCGTCCCTGGTTTCCTGCGCTGGTCTCCTTGCCTCTTGGCTTCCTCCCCTTAAATCTGCCCTCCAGACTGCCATCAGAGTGACCCACCCCACACGCCAATCTAATCAGAACAGTTCTACCCTCAGATTCTTTTAATGGCTTTGCATTATGTCTCAGATAAAATCCAAACTCTTCAGGGTGCAGCTCCTGCTGGTCTGTCGGGCCCCACCTGCCACTCCACCTTCTAGCGCTGTGCTCTGACGTCACAATGAGCCACAGGCTCCCTGGCACATCCCACATGGCTCCCCACTTCTGTCCTTCTGCTCCCCTGGTTCCTCCTGCATCGCCTGCGTGAGTACTGATTTGTCCTTCAAGACAATGCAGGCGTCCTGTCCCCCAGGACACCTCCCGGCTTGCTGCGCTAACCGGCAGCCCCATGCTCAGCACCTCCCTGGCTTCCTGTCCGCACCGCACCTCGACTCTAGCCCTCCCCACACGGAGCTGTCCTGAAGCCACCAGTCTACTCTCGTGTGCGTTCCAGTGTGCCCCGGGTTGAATTACTTGAAATCTCTGAGCATCAGAGATAACATCAATGCTAGTGCTTAACAATGCTCAGTAGATGGTGGTTATATTAGGAAAATTATTGCTTTTATTACTACCTTCCTCTTCAATGTGCTGAGTTGTCCCAACATCCATCTGTTACCATTTTTTAATTGTCTACCTTTTTCATTTTTTATTTTTTTAATTAAAAATTTTTTTGTTAGAGACAGAGAGAGATAGCACGAACAGGGAAGGGTCAGAGAGAGAGGGAGATACAGAATCGGAAGCCAGGCTCCAGGCTCTGAGCTAGCTGTCAGCACAGAGCCTGACGCGGGGCTTGAACCCGTGAACTGTGAGATCATGACCTGAGCCAAAGCCAGACGCTTAACCGACTGAGCCACCCAGGCGCCCCTTGTTTATCTTTCTTAAACATTTCATTTTTAAGTCATCTCTACACCCCACGTAGGGCCAGAACTCACAACCTTGAGATCAAGGGTCACATGTTCTACTGGCTGAACCAACCAAGGCGCCTCACCACCTGTGTGACCATTTTACTTTGAGAATATGTATTTGTTCATCTATTCCAGTCCACTGGGCATTTCAGGTGGGGTTCTCATAAGTTACTTCCCTCCAGAGGCTGTGTCTTATCTTTTCACTTCACTGAAAGCCATAGATTTCATGTTTTTAAAAAGTGTTTCAAGGATTACCAAAGTAATGTGTGCCTATTGTAACAAATTCAAAGAATACTAAGTTACATAGAGTTCAAGGTAAACTTGAACCACTTGGGTGGCTCAGTGGGTCAAGCGTCCAACTCTTAATCTTGGCTCAGGTCATGAGATCGAGCCCCATAGGATTCTCCTTCCTCTCCCTCCCTCTCTGCCCCTCCCGTGTGTGTGTGTGTGTGTGTGTGTGTGTGTGTGTTCTCTCTCTCTCTCTCTCTCAAAATAAAATGAGGAGTGCCTGGGTGGCTCAGTCAGTTGAACATTTAACTCTTGATTTTGGCTCAGGTCATGATCTCATGGTTTGTGGGATCAAGCCCTGCACTGGGCTCTGTGCTGACAGTGCGGAGCCTGCCTGGGATTCTCTCTCTCTCTCTCTCTCTGCCTCTTGCCCACTCACGTGCATGTGTGAGCTCTCTCTTTCTCTCTCAAAATAAATAAACATTAAGAAAGAGAATGTACCTTTAAATTTTTGATAAATGCTTCCAATCTGTCCTCCAAACCATCCTGATCAACATACACAATCAGTATTCACATGAGATTCCACATTTCCTCACACCCTTCACAGCGATGTGTATTACCATTCCTCTAAATTTCTTTCCAGTTTGGTGAGCGAAAAGAAGTATCAAATTTTTCTTTAAGATTTTCCTTTTTTGAGGTTGATGATCATAATGTCATAGGCTTATTAGATGTTTGTGTTTCTTCTGTGAATTGTCTATCCTTGGTCTATTAAAAACACCTGTTCGCTTTAAAATTTTTATGCTATTTTTTTCTTTCTTGAAAAATACAGTATATTTTAAGTAAAACAGTGCTTTTGTTCAGCTTTATAATCACTGAAATCCCTCAGTTTGTGGCACGTCAGATAACTGGGCCACACCTCCCTTTTTCCTGCCCCTTCTTTTCCGTTCCTGTCCCCAGTGCCCTTGGCACTCTTCCATGGGCATTCGCTGATTGTTTTAGTCAGTGGAGTGGACCCTCCCTTTCATTCACTTATTGACACACATATGTATCCCTGATCAGTACATTATATTATTTTGTGGGCGCCTGGGTGGCTCCGTGGGGGGAGTGTCTGACTCTTGATTTCAGCTGAGGTCGTGATCCCAGGGTCATGAGATCGAGCTCCAAGCTGGGCTCCACACGGAGCTTGGAGCCTGCTTAAGGTTTTCTCTCCCTTTCCCTCGGCCCCTCCCTGGCTCTTGTGCCCCCTCTTGAAAAAAATACATTATATTATTTTGTGTGTTTCACATTTCAGGACAATAGCGTAGCATAACATCTCTTTCTGTTTCTTTTATTTTTCTTTTTTCTTCCTACTGAACATTGTGGGGTTTTTAAAAAATGTTTATTTAGTTTTGAGAGAGTCCATGAGTGGGGGAGGGGCCCAGAGAGAGGGAGACAGAGAATCCAAAGCAGGCTTTGTGCTGAGAAGACAACCTGATTCGGAGCTCGAACTCTTGAAACATGAGCTCAGGACCTGAGCCAAAGTCTGACGCTTAACTGACTGAGCCACCCAGGCGCCCTAAATGTCGTGTGTTAAAATACTACTCTGCTTTTGATATGGGATGAGTAAGTCCCCACGTGGGGCGGGCACAGCGTGACTACGGACTTGTGGGGTCACCACTGGACTCCTGAAACTAACGTAACACTGTGCGTCAACGACACTTCAATAACAGCCAATAAATAACATCGAAACATCAAACCCTTCTCTTCTGGACTTCTGTCCTTCTCCTGCCCACTTGCTGTGCCTGCCGGGGGCTCTCTTGCGCCCCTCTCTGTCACGCCTTATAACATGGAGGAAACAAGGACTTTCTGCCCATGGCCAGGTGAGAGGATGCCAGATCTGCCAAGATCACGGAAAATAAGGACAAGGTGAAGGTTGAAGTTCAATACAGCAGATGCCTTCATACCCTGGTCATCACAGACAAAGAGAAGACAGAGAACCAGAAGCAGACCCTACCCCTAGGTTTGGTCAGGAAGGAGCTGGAATGAACCTGGCGCACGGATTTGAATTGTATTCAAATTCAAAAATTCTCTCTCTTTTTTTAAGTAGGCTTCTTGTCCAGCACGAAGCCCAATGCAGGGCTTGAACTCAAAACCCTGAGATCAAGACCTGAGCTGATGGGGCACCTGGGTGGCTCAGGTGGTTAAGCGTCCGGCTTCAGCTTGGATCATGATTTCCCAGTCCGTGGGTTTGAGCCCTGCCTTGGGCTCTGTGCGACGGCTCAGAGCCTGGAGCCTGCTTCGGATTCTGTGTCTTCCTCTCTCTCTCTGACCCTCCCCCACTCATGCTCTGCTTCTCTCTGTCTCAATAATAAATAAAACATTAAAAAAAATCAGATTGTCAGTTTCCATACACATTGTTGTATTGTTGTTTAAGATTACATTAAATCTTTAGGTCAATTTGGGATTGAAACCTTAATAATAAGGGAGCCTCAGTGGCTCAGTCAGGTAAGAGCCTGACTTCAGCTCAGGTCGTGATCTCACGGTTTGTGAGTTGGAGCCCCGTGTTGGGCTCTGTGCTGACAGCTCAGAGCCTGGAATCTGCTTTGGATTGCGTCTTCCTTTTCTCTCGCACTCACGCTGCCTCTCTCTCTCTCTTTCAAAAATAAATAAACATTAAAAAATAAAAATAAAAAATGTAAGTCAAAAGAAATCTTAATAATATTGAGTCTTCCAATCATGGACAATATGTATCTTCCCATTGATTTAGGTCTTTTTAAATTTATTTGAGCAATGTTTTGTAGTTTTCAGTGCACAACTTTCGTTAGATTTATCCCTAAGTAGTTTATGGGTTTTTTGATGCTATTACCAATGATACTCTTAAATTTAATTTTTGAGTGTTCAGTGCTCGTGCTCTGGGTTAAATGGTGTGCCTCTCAAAAATCCGCTGAAGCACTTTCTAATCTAAGGTCCCGGCGAGTGTAATCTCATTTGGAAGTGGGATCTTTGCAGATGTAATTAGAGTTAAGATGAGGTCATACTGGAGTCGAATGGGCCCTTAATCCAATATGACTCATGTCCTTATAAGAAAGAAGTCTGGACACAGACATGCAGAGAGGGAAAAAAAGATATAAAAGACCACAGGGACAAGATGGCCATGTGACAGTGCAGGTAGAAATTGGAGTGATGCATTTACCAGCCAAGAAGCACGCGGATTGCCAGGAGACACTGGAAGCTAAAACAGGCCAGGAGGGATTCTCGCCTCGATCCTTTGGTGAGAGCAAGGCACTGCTGACACCTCGGTATCAGCACCCAGAACTCTGAGACAAGAAGTTTCTGCACTTTGAAGCCTTCCTAGTTGTGATACTTTATTTTTTAAATTTTTAAAAATGTTTTATTTATTTTTGAGAGAGAGAGAGAAACAGTGTGAGCAGGGGAGGGTCAGAGAGGGAAGGAGACACAGAATCTGAAAACAGGCTCCAGGCTCTGAGCTAGCTGTCAGCACAGAGCCCGACACGGGGCTCGAACCCACAAACCGCAAGATCATGACCTGAGCCGAAGCGGGATGCTCAACCGACTGAGCCCCCCAGGTGCCCTGACTAGGTGTGATACTTTATTATGGCAGCCATAGGAAACTAAGGTAACTAGTAGGGAGAAACACAATTGATTTCTGCATATTGATCTCATATCCTGAAAACTTGCTAAAACTAAGTTGTTCGTTCCGGTAATTTTTTCATAGATCCCACTGAATTTTCTGTACAGTTGATTATGTCATCTCCGAACAAAAATAATTTTACTCCTTCCTTTACAATCTGGATGCCTTTGTTTACCTTTCTTGCCTTATGTGCACTGGCTAAAACCTCCAGTGTAATGCTGAATGACAGTGGTGAGAGCAGGGGCGCCTGGATGGCTCGGTTGGTTGAACGAACATCTGACATTGGCTCAGGTCATGATCTCACGGTTTGTGAGTTTGAGCACCACATCAGGCTTGGCTTTTTCAGCACCAAGTACTGTCGGAGCCTGCTTCAGATCCTCTGTCCCCCTTTCTCTCTGCCCCTCTCCACCCCTCTCAAAAATGAATAAAATATTTTTTAAGAAGTGTTGAGAGTCGATATTCCTGCCTTGTTCTTGATCTTAGGAGGAAGTATTCAGTCTTTTACTGTGATGTTTTTATATGATGTTATCCTTAGTTGTGTGTCTATGTGTGTGTGTGTGTGTGTGTGTGTATGTAGATGCCTTTAGCTGATTGAAGAAGTTTCCTTCTATTCCACATTTGTTGAGAGATTTTTCTTCAAATCAGAAATTGATATGGGATTTTTGTCAAATGTTTTCTTGATAGTTGTTGAGATGATCATATGTTTTCCGGGGCACCTGAGTGGTTCAGTTGGTTGAGCATGTGACTCTTGATTTCAGCTCAGGTCATGATCCCAGGGCTGTGGGATGGAGTCCTGCGTTGGGCTCCACATTGAGCATGGAGCCTGCTTAAAATTCTCTCACTCTCCCTTTATCCCTCTCCGCTGCTCATGAACTCTCTCTCTCTCTCTTTAAAATAAATAAAATAAAATAAAATACAATGATGTATTATCCTGTTTATATAATGTTGGATTTGCTTTACTAAAATGTTGTTTTGTATCTATGTTCACATGGATCTGCAGTTTTCTTGTAATAGCTTTGTCTCATTCTGGTCTAAGAGTAACTGGTTTTGTATAAATGAATTGGGTAGTATTCCCTCTGCTTCAATTCTCTAAAAGAGTCTGAGTGAAATTGATATTATTTCTTTTTTAATGTCTGGCAGAATTAACCAGTAAAGCTATTTAGGTCTGGCGTTTCCTTTGTGGGAAGGTTTTTAACTACAGTTCAATTTGTTTCATAGCCACGGGGCAATTCAGATGGTCTATTTCTTCTTGAGTGAGTCGGGTATTTCATTACTTTCAAGGAATTTTTACATTCATCTAAGTTGTCAAATTTTTTGCATAAAACTGTTAATAATATTCTCTTATTCTTTAGAATCTGTAGTGATGTCATTTCATTGCTGATATTAATGATTTTATATTTTTTTCTTGTTTGTCTGATGACTCTAGCTAGATTTACCTATTTTTTCCTATCTTCTCAGAACCAGCTTTTGTTTTTACTGTTTTTTTCTATTGAGTTTCTGTTTTCAGTTTCAATGATTTTTTTTTTTTTTTAAATTTTAAGAGAGAGAGAGAGAGAGAGAGCGTGCATGCTGGCAGGGGAGGGGCAGAGGGAAAGGGAGAGGGAGAAGCCCTAGCCGGCGCTACCCTGCCTCGCAGGGCCAGCCACGGGGCTCAGCCCCGCAGACTGTGAGACCTGGACATGAGCAGAAATCAAGAGCTGGCCGCCCAGACGCTGAGACACCCCGGGACCCCGCTATTTCATTGGTTTCTGCTTGTCTTTCTTAGTTCCTTACTTTTGTTCACTTTGTGTTTAATTTGCATTTTCCCCTAATTTTGTAAGGTGGAAGCTAGTATCATTGACCTGAGACCTTTTTTCTTTTCTTTTTTTTCATTTATTTAAAAAAATGTTTATTTATTTATTTTGAGAGAGAGAGGGAGAGAGATGCTTAACCGACTGAGCCTTCAGGCAGCCCTCATTTTTTCTTTTGATTTGGTTTTTAAGTAATCTGTATACCTACATGGGATCTGAGATCAAAAGTCATTCCCTCTGTCAACCCAGCCAGCCAGGCGCCTCAACCTGTTTTCTTTTTTTGATGTAGTTAGAACTATAAATTTAATTTAATTATGTTGTGTCTTAACTTTCATTCAGTTCACAAATTTAAATTTTCTCATTGGTCTCCTCTTTTACGCATGAATTATTTAGAACGGTGTTGTTTAGGGGCGCCTGGGTGGCTCAGTCGGTTGGGCATCTGACTTCGGCTCAGGTGACAAACTCATGGTCCGAGAGTTCAAGCCCCGTGTCAGGCTCTGTGCTGACAGCTCAGAGCCTAGAGACTGCATCGGATTCTGTCTCCCTCTCTGTCTGCCCCCCCTCCACTCACACTCTGTCTCTCTCTGTCTCAAAAATAAATAAACATTAAAAAAAGAACAGTGTTGTCTAGTTTCCAAGAATTTGGGGATTCTCCAGGAATCCTTCTATTATTGACATATAATTTAATACCACTGTGGTCAGAGAATATATTTTGTATGATCCCATTCCTCTTAAATTTACCAAGACTTCTTTTATGGCCTAAGGTATGGTCTCTTTTGGTGAATGTTCCTTGCACACTTGAAAAGAATGTGTATTCTGCTGTTATTGAGTGGAATGTTCTATAAACATCAATCAGGTCAAGTTAATGAATAGTGTTGGTCAAGTCCTTAAATACCTTTACTGACTTTCTGGTTTTCTTGTCCTGTCAATTATTGAGACATAAGTATTGACATTTCTGATTATTATTGTTATTTTTTAATGTTTATTTATTTTTGAGCAACAGACAGACAGAGCATGAGCGGGGGAAGAGCAGAGAGAGAGGGAGACACAGAATCAGAAGCAAGCTCCAGGCTCTGGGCTGTCCGCACAGAGCCCAATGCAGGACTTGAACTCACAGAACAAGAGATCATGACCTGAGCCAAAGCTAAATGCTTAACCGACTGAGCCACCCAGGCACCCCAACATTTCTGATTATAATCATAGATTCATCAATTTCTCCTTACAGTTCTATCAGTTTTTGCGCCATGTACTTTGGATCTCTGTTATTTAGGTACATAAGTGCTTCTAATTGATATGTCTTCTTTAAAAAAGATTTTATTTTAAAGCAATCTCTACAAGCAACGTGGGGCTTCAACTCACAACCCCAAGGCCAAGAGTCACATGCTTTTCCAACATAGCCAGCCAGGCGCCTCTCCCCTTTGCCCTGAAATCTACTCTATCCAGTGTTAATAAGCCATTCCAACTTTATCTTGATTGCTGTTAGCACGATGTATATTTTCCCCTCCTTTTACCTTTAACTTATTCGTGTTTTTTTATAGTTAAAGGGGTTTCTTGTAGGCAGAAAATAGTCAGATATTGGTTTTATAATCCAACTGACCAACTCCGTCTTTAACTGGTGTGTTTAGATCATTTACGTTTAATGGGATTACGGACATGGTTGGGTTTAGATTTCCCATCTTGCTGTTTGTTATCTACTTGTACCATCTGTCCTTTATTCCTTTTTTCTTCCTTTCTGCCTCTTACTGAATAATGTGAATAACTGAATTTCAAAATATAAAATATGGTAAGAGAGGTCCAGAGAGAGATTTGGGATCTTAGAGAAGGGAGAGATGACATCCGACGGGTGGTGTCAGGAAAGGCTTAACAGAGAAAGCAGCATTTGAACTGGACCTTGAAATATTTTGGATAAAGGTGATGGGGACGGAAGTAAACGCCGTATTGAGGGACAAGGGTGAGCGAAGGGACAGAGGCAGGACAGGATGTGTGTGGTTCAGGGGGCCAGAGGGAGAGCAGCAAGAGAAGATGTGGGAGGTGCTTGTGTGACCGCCAGCTTCCTCTGGACATCCCCACCCCGAGGGCCTACAGACATCCAAGACACCTGTCGAATCAAACACGTTATCTGTCTGCAAACCTACTCTCTCTCTCATTAGCCCATAATTTGGTGTGCAGCATCACCATTTTACTTAATATCTATCCCAGAAGCCTCTGAGTCATCTTAAATGCCCCTTTGTCTCTCAGCTTTATTCATCCTTCCTGCAGGCCGCCTCTCCAATGTGTACTCTCCTTCCTGTACCCCGGTCTTGGAGCCGGCACTCACTGGCGCTTGTTCTTGCACTGTCTCTCTCTCTCTCTCTCTCTCTCTCTCTTCCCCCGACTACCGCATTAGCCTTCTCACTGGTCTCTCCATTTCTAGATTCTTCTTCCTTCACACCATCTTTCACACAGCCACGAACTCCCTCTATTCTCTGAAAATGGATGCGAAATTCTATATGTGTTTTTTTTTTTTTTCTGGTGGGGGGAAATGAGTAGCTTTCATCAAAGTCTCAAAGACAGCAGCAGTCTACACAAAGCTAGGAGCGACTGTCCTGTTCCTTTTTTTCAAACAATTAATGCTCTGTTAATATAATGCCGTGGACAGACTCCTGAGCACGAAGTCCGGAGACCCGGGTTCTAACTCCGGCGCCGCCTCTAATTCGCTGTCCGATTTGAGGACATGTGTTACTTGCCCTGCAGCTTTTCCTCGTCTGTAACATAGAAAAAGATCCCTTCCAGTCTCAACTGTTATCATTCTATTACTTACAAGCAGATTCCTTTAACATCAAATATTCCACTCAGGCTCTTTTTTTTTTTTTTCCCTCTCAGCCTCTTCTCCTCTGTTCTGTTTCTCTAGACAAACATTTACTGTTGTGTACCGTTCACTGAGCTAAGTTCTGCGTTTAGAAAATAAATAAAGCCTTGTTTCTTCCACTTCAGAAGCTCGCAGGCCAGCTGGGCAGACAGATATGTAAATAAGAAATTACCATACAGTGTCATAAAATGCAGAACTCTGGAAGGACAGAGGAGGCCCTCTGGGGGAGGGGCATCTAACTTTGCTGGGGAAAGTTGGAGAGGCCTCAAAGAGGAGACCTCGGCCGAGTCTGGAACACTCTAGGCAGAGAAGTAGAAAGATGACACTTCAGGCAAAGGAAACACCCCAGGAAGGTGGAGGGAGGCAGTAACGGAGTCCTGAGTGGGCAGAGCAAACCATACATGAGGGTAGCTTGAAAGCATGTGTGTTGGCTGCTGGGGCTTTGAATGCACGGAGAGTAACAGGAGAGAAGGCTGGAGGGGGAGGCGAGTCAGGTCCTCCAGGCCCTTCCTTACACAGAGTGCCAAGAAGGTGTGACTTCATCTTGCAGACCATGGGGAGCCATCGGATTGTTCTAGGCTAGGGAGTGACCATCAGGTTTCTCTTTCAGAAACATGGCGTTGGCAATGCCGGGGAAGACACATTGGAAGGGAGCGATACAAGCTTGGAAAGGTCTGAAAAAGCCAAGAGGGAAGGTAACTGTTCCCTTTAAACCTATTACACCCAAAGAAGAACGTAGTTAAAATGTCCATCAGGGTGCTGGCAATAGGAGTCTCTGCTTCTCAGAGGGTTGAAGGAGGAGGAGAAGGAGGCGGCAGCCAAGGGAGCCTGCAGGGCGGAGGGGCCTGATTTTGTTTTGTTCTGCCGGCTGGGGACAGAGGAGCCAGGAGGCCCCAAGTCAGACACAGAGGACACAGATGGACATAGGAAAGGACAGTAAGGCAAACCTGGAGAAAGTAGTCCTTGGCCAGCGAGGTGGGGCACTTATTCTGCCCAGGAAGGAGGAAGGAATCAGAAAGAGTTTGATTTATGCGGTTCGCACATGAGAATCAAAGAGGTAACTTTAACAAAATGCCGATGGCTGGGTGCACCCCGGAAGTTTCTGGTTTAATTACTCTGGGATGGGTCCTGGGCACTGGTGTGTTTTCGGAGCTTCCCAGGTGATTAAAATCTGCAGTCAAGGTTCAGAACCACTGGTTTAATTGTAGGTAACTTTTTAGATTGGTGATAACGGGATGGGATTTGAGGAAGTTCGCACTTGGTAAAAGTTGGATGATGGGGGCTGGTAAAGGGTTGGGATGGGGGGGACTAGGGATAGAGAAGGAAATTAGAAGGGAAGCGAAGTAACACCAGTGCAGTGACTTTTATGTGCCATTAATGTAAAAATGGCTGAGGTTCCGTTCTTGTTCTCAAAGAGATCGGGAGCTTAGTGAAGAGCGAGTCTCCTCACCACAGCCCTATGCGACCACAAAGTTCTTAACCAGTTAAGAAGTTTTGCTATTTTGTTCCCTTTCCCATGAAAAGGAAACGAAAAGTCCATTTGTTTCACAGAACAAACTGGGTCTGGAAACACTTTTGTAAGCCTTGAGAGTAGTCTTTCTAGGAAAGTGGGTGCTGGTGAAAGGGCTCTAATTATCCCAGGAGATAGAGCTGTTCCCAGCTTTATCAGCCGGATGTCCGAAGACTGTGGTTCTGGCGGGCACGTGGGCGTTACTTGGGTCACCTGCTCCTGGGAGTTGGCTGGACTTGTTCGTCACTCACATTGAAAGACTTTCAGGGGCGTCCCGCTAGGTATGAAGCTTCGTGTTTAAGGAAGTTACTAAGAAGGCTCAGTTGGTTAAGAGGTCAACCGACTTCAGCTCAGGTCATCATCTCACAGCTTGTGGGTTCGAGCCCCATATTGGGTTCTGTGCTGACAGCTCGGAGCCTGGAGCCTGTCTTCGGTTTCTATGTATCCCTCTGTCTCTGACCCTCTGTGCCTCTATCTCAAAAATAAACATTGAAAAGAAATTTTTGGGGAGGGGCGCCTGGGTGGCTCAGTCGGTTGAGCGTCCGGCTTCGGCTCAGGTCATGATCTCATGGTTTGTGGGTTCGAGCCCCGCGTTGGGTTCTGTGCTGACAGCGAGCTCAATGCCTGGAGCCTGCTTCAGATTCAGTGCCTCCTTCTCTCTGACCCTCCCCTGCTCATGCTGTCTCTGTCTCTCAAAAAAAAAAAAAAAATTAAAAAAATAAAAAGAAAGCCGGGCGCTGTGCAATCCATTCCACTCCTTCAGGCTCCTGCCCTCCCTCTGTCACTGTGGGTCAGGGCCCTTGGGACAATCCCAGTGGAACGTCACTTCAATGTCTTCTTCCCTCCTAACGAATTAGGCTAAGGGGCACCTGGGTGGCTCAGTCCGTTAGGCATCTGACTTCGGCTCAGGTCATGATCTCAGGGTTCATGGGTTCGAGCCCCGCCCACATCAGGCTCTGTGCTGACCTGCTGACCGCTGGGAGCCTGGAGCCTGTTTCAGATTCTGTGTCTTCCTCTCTCTCCCCCTCCCCCACCCCGCTTGTGCTCTGTCTCTGTCTGTCTCTCAAAAATAAATAAGCTTGAAAAAATCAAAAATTAAAAAAGAATTAGGCTAGGTCCCTAGGGTCCTAGGATACCCGGGCCTCCGCTTTGGATCTCCCAGTTCTTCCCTCTGTGAGCTCAGGATGTGTGAAGTCCAGAAGGGCTGGCGTTCTAGGGGTGACCACGGAGGGTAGCCCAGAGAATGGCTGCACGGGACCCTTGGCACCAGTTAGAGGGAATGCCGGACGTCTCCTCTGTAAGCCAGGGCTCCTGCTGCAGAGATGGAACTGAAGGCCCCCATCTCACCTTCAGAGAAGTGAAAAGGGGACACTCACTTTATGCCAGCTTTGATGCTTGACATCGGTTAATCCGGAACCTTTATCTGTTGATGTCTTGACTTTGCTTTTGGCTTTAGGTGGGGCTCGTCTACAGAGTTGTCTGTAATTCCGGCTTCAGAAGCCCCGTTTCTGATTCTTTGGGCCCTTTCGAAGCTTGTGAAACAGGCTTGTGTCCTGTGAACATACTTCGCGCTGACCTGCTGGGCGCTCAGCTTGCGTGACATCTTCGGGAGCCCATCACTGTGTCACGTTACACACCTGCCGCCTAGCCCTGGGGGTGTGCTCTGGGCAGGCCTGGGAGCCCCCAAGCCAGCTCTACCTCCCTGTCCCCTTCCTAGCTTTCCTGCCGCTTGTCCCTCAAAGAATGCCCATGACAGGCGCCACACTAACAAGTACCTAGCCTCACTCGAGGACTTGGGTACCAGAAATAATGATTCTGCATATTTCATGCAGTCTCGTACTGAGTCACTTGCTCACAGACGGTGTGGGTGGGTGGGGGGATGAGGACAGGCAAGGTTTTGGGCAGAGGAGACGGAAATTGACGCCTAAGGTTTTCCATCTTTGAATGGTACCAATGCAGATGAGAAGGGGTCTGTCCTCATGATTGGTTGAGTTGGAATGGACAACTGTAAGAGATGAGCTGAGGTCTCGGAAAAAGCATTTCACCAGGGAGGAGCAAAAATCCCCACATAAGTGAGGCAGGGAGGCGGCTGGGATCTCCTTCCCTTGGGGCTTCTTAATCACAGGGTTGGGTGGGAAGGTATCAGGCCTGAACGCTGGGAGATGTTGAGATGGTGAGGCCTTGACCAGCCGGTGGAGAATATGTGCCGGTGCTTTTGAAGTATTGCTATTCTAGGTAAGTGCTGGGTAATATAATAATACTTTACGCTTTCGCTCACTTCAAGGGGAACACGGACTTCCCACAACGCAGAGTTTATGATGGGGGAGACTCTCGGAGGGGTTCAGAGCTATTGCCCCACTTCACAAAGCCCAACTGGTTCATCGGAGTGCTCCAAAGCGGAAATGCCCCGATGACGCGGAATATTTTATGATACCCTCGAATCCCTGTGTAGCACCCCAGCTCCGAGGTATCTGAAACTCCAAGGCCAAGAGCCTGCCTGATTGGGGTTGGGGAGCTGATAGGCCTTTGGAGTTTTCCTGGGAGAGGGCCCCTCTCCCCTTCATCCAAGCTTCTAGCTCCCAGCCCCCGCGCCTCCTCCATCCTTGCTCCCCCAGGCACAGTTCCCTTTGTAATTAATCGCAACGCTCCAACCAGGGGGGAGGAAGAAAGTGTTAATGAGGGAGCGTCCCATACTGACTGGGCGGTTGCCGCTCGCAGCTAGAACCCAGAGTAATTAAATTATTTTTGAAAGCGAGGGGGATGCGGTGTTGCGGGTGTCAGGGAAATCCCCGTATGCACGGGAAGCGGGGGGCGTCTCCGGCCACTAATTACAATCAGAAAGGACTCTCCCTCCTCGCAGCCCCGGTGGTGGGGGGTGGAGGGGGGGAGAGGAAATCGATCTTTCCGTATCCCCGACCGGACTCCGGGCAGCCGGGTCTGTGGCCCGCAGGAATGCACACCTCCATCCCCGGGGGTCTGGGGACTCGGTCTCCGACCCGCCGTTCGGGGAAAAGGCGGCCCAGGAGGGAGGGGCTGCGGGCTGGGCCCGGGCCGCGGACCGAGGCCTCGCGGGTCAGCGCTCGCGGCCGGGGTCGCAGGGCCGCGGCCTCCTCCCAGGGTCGGGAGGGCCCCGCGCGTCCGGGGCGGCCGGCCGGCCGGGGAGCGGCGGCTCCGGGAAGAGCCGGGCCGCAGACAATGGGCGCGGCGGCGGGAGGGGCGCGGCGGCGGGAACAGCCGGGAGGCGGCGCCCGGGAGCGCGCGCCCCCCGCCCCCGCCCCCCGCCCGCTCCGCCGCGCGTCCCCTCCCCGCTCCGCCGCCGGCTCCGGTGCGATCCCCGGCCCCCCCGGTTCCGTGCTCCTGGCCCCCGCCATGGGAGCCTGAGCGGCCCCATCCCCCGGCCCCTGCCCCCGGGGCCCCGAGGGGGACAGGCAGCGGTGTGGGACGCAGAGGGGGTGGCCGGCTCCGGAGCCCCCTCCGCGCCGCCCTCGCCCGCGCTGCCCGTCCGCGAGCGCCGAGTTCGCCGCGACCCGGAGCGCTGCGGATACAAAGGCGCCGGGCCGAGCCCAGCGGCACTTCGCGGCGGCGGTGAGTGCCGGGCCGCGGGGGCGCGGGCAAAGTTTGCCGGGAAGAGAAAGGAGGACGAGAAACAGGAGCGGAGGACAATCGTGCGGGGGGCCAGGGGGTGCCCGGCCCCCGGGCGGGCGGGCTGGCTTGTGGGGGGAGGGGGGCTCGGGGCACCCCCCTTCCGGTCCGTTTTCCCACTGCAAGGCGGCGCGGCCCCCCCCAACTTTGCGGAGGGCCGGGGGCTCGTGGGGAGGGGGCGGAGCCCGGGCCTGGAGAGCCGGGGACTTTCCTGGGCCCGGGGCTCCGGCGGGGGCCTTGGTGATCCCGGGGGAGCCGGGCGAAGCCGGAGACCCGGACAGTGTGTTGGAGGTGGGGGGAGAGGCGGTGCGAGGACCCGGAGTCCGGAGGTATCGGAAGGCAGGGGTGTTCAGGGGTGCAGACACGCCTTCAGGAGTGTGGGGAGGGACGGGGCAGGTACGCATTCGGGTGTAATGTGGAGTCTGGGGACCGGCGGGGACAGTGGAGGGGGTGTGTGCGGCTGAGAGCGGGGCTGGCTGGCACTGTGTATGGGGCAGGGGCAGGCGTCGGCATCCCTGTCCCCGCTCATATTTGCCCATTTGGGGGGTTGGGGACTCTGCAATAGTGAGTTTTAAAACCTTGGTGGAGGATCGGGGTGCGTGATTCTTTGTGTGTGTGTGTGTGTGTGTGTGTGTGCGCGCGCGTGTGCGCGCGCGCCGTGATGTGTTACGTGTTCCTGCAGGTGGGCCTGGGTTTGGAGGTGTAGGGGTTTTCTGCGGCTGTGTGTGCGCCCAGGGAGCGGCTAACCACGGATCTGCCGTGTGTTTGGATTCGCATTTATGTGTATACTCGAGGGAAGGGCTGTGTGTGTGTGTGTGTGTGTGTGTGTGTGTGTGAAGTGCGGAGGGGTTCCGGGGAAGGAAGGGTGTAGGCACTGAGGAGGGTGGGAGTGCAAGGGCGGAGGGGGCATACCTGGGTCGGGGTGCTTGCACCTGTGTGCTAGAAAGGGGGTGAGTGAATCTGTTCTCTTGGGTGTGACCTGTGTTGATGGTTAGGGACCAGTGTGTGGGCCTGTCTTAGGGGGTGTGTGTGTCCCTGAGTGTGTGTTGGGGGTATACCTCTGCAGGCACATTTTCCTGGCTGAAAGCCCAAAGGGGTGGCCGTATGGGCGATCCTGATGCTTCTTGGTTGGCTCTCCCTGGATTCAAGGGTAGCACCTTAAGCATCTGAGACCTACAAGTGGGAGTGAGTGGGCCACCTTAAGAGGTGCCTGTTTGGGTAGGTGGGTTTTTCTGGAAAAGTGCGTGTGTTGTGGGGAACAGGGAAGAGGGGTTCTGGTTGTAGTCTTGCGGGACTCTGAGGCCCTGGAGGAGTCAGGGAGGAAAATGAGAGGGACTCCTTCCGCCACCACCATCCTAGCTTGGGTTCCAGTGTGTGGAGAGGCCACCTTCTTGGCTTTCCCGCCCAGGCTCAGCGCCTTCAGGCCGCCTTGGCGTCTTTGACTTGGGAGCCCACTAACTCTGACCTGCCTTCACCATTCTCCAGGTCCTGAGGAGTCGGGATTTCACTGTGGGGTGGAGGCCAGAGGACGCAGCCTGCTGGAGGGATGCCACTGGTGTGGAAGAGCTCGGGTCCCTGTCCCTGGGGTTGGGAAGGTGGCACGGGAGCTCTGGGGAGGCTGGTGGCCAGGGGCTCTTTCAGGAGTTTCTCCAGGGCTGTGTGTGTGTTTGTGCGTGTACGTATCCCGTAGATTCCCTTGTCCCTGGCGAGGAGCATGGTTGGGGTGGAGCTGTGGTCAGGGGCAGGGTCTGAGGATGAGGAATCCAGGCTGAGCCGGGGAGAGGGTGGACACCCCTGGCGGGCTGCGTCGCCGTCCTGGTAGTCTGGCGGGAGACCACCTCTGGGAGGTGGCTGTGTCTCCCCACAGAAGCAGCTACCTCCTTTGCCTGTCCTCTCCCTTGCCCTTTCTCTTTAGGGGTGAGGGGAAGGGGTTGACCTTCTCCTTGTGAGGATGTACACTTTATTCTTCAGTCTCCCTCTCACTTTCCTCTTGCTGCCGGGCTGAGGTTTTAATTGCACACGTTTTATCGGGGTTTCTGAGTAACTGGAATTGGGGTGCCTGAGTCCCTAATGAGCTTGTGGAATCGGAATGTTCCGTCTTTGGTCCCCAGGGCTCCCTCGGTTTTCTAAGACTCTAGGATAAGGGTAGTGGGAGTTTAGGACACGTTGGGACCAGGGCTGGGGGCAGAGTATGAAAGACCTGATGCGTGAGTCCTCCACGCCCGGCACCTGTCTGATGGGTAGGGCTCCCATGGCGAGCGGCCCCGTGAATCTAGGACGGGGGGCCCTGGCTCTCATGCACGCCTACTGGCCCGCTCTCCCGAGGAGGAGGCACTGTGGTCGGTCAGAGGACGGGAGGTGCCATCTCTGGACGGACTTCCAGTCTGGAACCGTGGCCACGTCGGCCTCTCCTGCCCCATTGTCTCGCTTCTGCCTGGTCATTCCTCTGATTCTTCCAGGACGGACCTCTCTGCTCCTTCAGAGTCTAAGGAAGGGCCCCCTTTCCTGGACCTAGAACAGGACAGACTTTTATCTGTTCATCTGGTTTCCAAGAGGCCCTTCCGGTTCGAGGGGGCGTGTACTTGGCTAAGAGAAGCGTTGGGAGGACGAGGGATGCGCTCCGGGGCGCTCATCTCACTGAGTTGTAGGGACTCCAGTCTGCTGCATAGTCAGCCCTCAGCGGCTCCCCACACCCGAGAGCACGGGTTGGAAATAGGACTTGGTGGTGGGGTGACGTGGGGCAGGACCCTGTTCTTTAGCCTCTAGGGTGTCTTAAGACACTGTCCTCCAACCCGGGATGGGACCTCCCCCGAGGAAGCCCAGGTTCGCCCAGGGGCCTCCTTCCTTGGGCTTCAGCTTGCTCTTATGTTCTGGTTACGCCACCTCTAGTTCTGAGACCTCAGACAGAGTAGGTAACTTTTTGAAGCCTCACCTGTAAAACGGAGTTAATCATACGCCCTCTCTCTTCGGTTTATGAGGATCGAGTGAAGTAATACAGAGCGAGCGCTTCGCGTGTGCCTGGCCCGGAGGGAGCGCTCAGGAAACGCTTCCTGAAGGGTTCAGGTTCTGGCTGACGTGGTCGTGGGGGGCCGTTCTGGGTGGGGGAGGAGAGCGAGGCTTTGGTTCTCCTGCCAGATCCTGGTGGGCACTGCCTGCTGGCTGCCAGGCGCCGTCTGAGCGCAGGGGAGAGAGGATGAGACGGCTTTCCCAGGGGAGACGTGCAGGAACACGTCGGTCCCCGTAGGCCGTGAGTGCTGTGTGGAGGTGTGTCCAGGAGTCACGGGGGCCTGGAGCAGGGGTGCTCGCCTGGGTGGGTGTCCGGAGAGGCGCCAGGAGCAGACGTGCCCTTGGCTGGCTGGGTTTTGAAACTGCAGTGAAATTCCCATTACAGAAAATTTCCATTTTAAACATTTTTTCTCTCTTACAGTAATTAAAAATGTAGGAGGGGCAGACAGAGAGAGGGAGAGCGAGAATCCTAAGCAGGCTCCATGCCCTCGGTGCAGAGCCCGACTTGGGGCTCGATTGCACAAACCTTGAGATCATGGCCTGAGCCGAGATCAAGAGTTGGACATTTAGCTGGCTGAGCCACCCAGGTGCCCCTAAAGTTACCATTTAGAAGAATATTTTTTAACGTTTATTTTTGAGAGACAGAGAGAGAGCACGAATGGGGGAGGGGCAGAGAGAGAGAGGGAGACGCAGAGTCCAAAGCAGGCTCCAGGCTCCGAGCTGTTAGCACAGAGCCAGATGTGGGGTTTGAACCCATGAACCGCGAGATCACCACCTGAGTCAAGATCAAGAGTTGGACGGTTAGCCCACTGAGCCACCCAGGCGCCCCTCAGGTTACCATTTTAAAGTGAGCATTGGCACTTAGTGCCTTCACCACGTTGTGCAACCACAACCTTGGCCTCCGAGAATCTTTTTTTTTAAATTTTTTTTAATGTTCTTTATTTATTTTTGAGAGCCAGAGAGAGATAGTGTGAGCAGGGGAGGGTCAGAGAGAGAGGGAGATACAGAATCCGAAGCAGCTCCAGGCTCTGAGCTAGCTGTCAGCACAGAGCCCGATGCGAGACTCGAACCCACGAACCGTGAGATCATGACCTGAGCTGAAGCCGGACGCTTAACCGACTGAGCCATCCAGGTGCCCCCCGAGGATCTTTTCCTCACCCCTTACCCTGCCCCTGGGAGCCACCAGTCTCCATTCTATTTCTGTGGGCTTACTTATTCTGGATATTTCATATAAATGAAATTCTGTACAACGTGTGGCCTTTTATGTCTGTCTTCCTGCACTCGGCACAAGCTTTTCGAGGTTCCTCCACACCGTAGCAGGTGCCAGAACTTCACCCACTTTTTCGTGGCTGAGTCGTAGTCCCGCGTGTGGATGGACCCTTGCAGGATTCGGAGGCCGAGCTAGGTAGACAGGGAGGGGACGGAGGCGCCTCTGCAGGTCCAGGCTCCGCGTGTGCCGGAAGGATCGGGGGTGTAGCTGAGCTGTGTACAGCGTGGTGCTGTTGGATCTTGAAGCATAAGGTGGGGCTTTGTCCTCAGTTTCCCTGCCTGCAGAAGGAGGTCCTGTGAGGTTGGTGGGGATGGAGGTGATGGGGAGGAGAAAGGCTGGGCTGCTGTTTCTGCTTCTTAGTCTGGGTGGAGGATGGGACTTCATTTCACTTGCTCTTTCCGCCTCTCTCCTGGGCGGCTCCCTCCCATATCCACCCTCACCCCTGTGGGCACCCCTTTCAGCTTTACTGGGCATCAACTTCCCCTCTCTCGGAAGTGACTTCAAATTTCTTCTCTCGCCCTCTCCGCGTTCATGGGGACACTTTAGTAGCAGAGGTGAGGCAGAAGCCTGGGAGAGGCTCCCGCTCACGCCCCAGCCCCAGCCTTCCATTTTCCATTCTTTATTCTGCCTCCTGGTGTTCTCCCCGGGCAGCCCTCTTGTGATCTGGAGAGAAACGGGGTGGGTCAGGGAAAATCTTTCCATCCCTGCCTCCACACTGCTTGGTACAGAGTAGGAGGTAGAGGCCTCCTCTGGGGGGGGCCCTTTGGAAATGAGGTGGTGGTGTGCTTGTCTGATGCCCGTGGCCAGGCTGGTAATTACAGACATGACAGCTGGGAAGGAAGGGGTTTGGGAGAAGCAGGCTTGGAATCAGCAGATCCAAGGATCCCGTGGTAATCGGTGGGGCAGTGAGCCGGGAGAAGCTGGGGGCTGGGGCGGGGTGGCAGACTTGGGCCCCCCCCCCCCCAGGGGAGTGGGGTGGGGGGCGGGGATTGGAGCCCAGGCCCTGCCTTTGTAGGTGTGGAAGGAGGGAGGGGACCGGTGGGATGGGAGGGATCTGAGACCCCGCCCCTGCAGCCAGGAAAGAGGCAGAGAATGGGGAGAGGGGTGCTGGCTGCCCAGCTGTGGTGGCAGTCAGAGCAGGGTCATCCTCTGGTGTCTGGGACCAGCTCTGCAGCCAGACGGGATTTTGCCTTGTTCTGGGTGGCGATGGGAACAGGAAGCAGGAGGACTGGATGTGCAGCCTCTAAAGGACCAAGAGGTGGAAAGTAACATTTTATTGAGCATCTTTTATGTGCCTGACTCCATGATGCCCTGTATATATTATTTTGTTGAAAACTCTTAACCTAAAGTAGGCACTATTGCTCCACTTTACAGGCACGAAAACTGAGGTTTAGGGAAGGTAAACAGCTCACTGAGATGGTATAGCTCCCCAGAGGCCGTCCAGGCCCAGCCGACTGCACTGCTCCTTCGCCTTCCCCTGCTTCCTTCCAGTTGAATCTGAGTTGCTCATTATTACCTTTGGCCTTGACCTTGAATAATTCCCCTCTCTCCTGAAGGGCGGACATGGCCTCTCCAGGTCAGCCTGAGTAGAGAAGTCTACCCTTGAGGGTGAGGCCCGTTGGAGTCCCCTGGAGGAATGGGTCTCCCGGGAGGAAGACCTGGTTGTCCTCAGCCTGGGGCAGGGCTAGGGCCTGGGCACAACTTCTCCTGGAGTGGGCCTCTTCCTCTCCAGGGGGGGCGGGGAGGCTGTGCTCCGGCCACTCCAGCCCATGGGGTCTTGTTGTGATTGGGCTGGGCCTGGCCCTCATTGTCTACAGAGCTTTCCAGCACCCCCAACAACATTGCTGGACCCCCACGTTCACCAGAGAGAGCGTGCGTGTTTGTGTGTGAGGCTGGGGAGGGGCCTCTGGCTCCTCAGGGTAGGTGGGGGTTGGAGGGGCGAAGGCGCTGAGCCCCAGGTGTGAATGCAGGAACTTAAAACACAGCCAAGTGTGAACAGAGACACTTGTTTTGTCCCTGGCTTTCCTCCAGGAGTGGGGGTGGAAGGTGCAGGGGCTGGAGGCTGTTGGGACTCCTTAGAAGGGTAGAAGCCTCAGGCGCTGAGTGGGTCGGGATGGTGGAGGTCTGTGGGTACGTGGGCCTTTCGGCTGGCCCGGTTCTCCTGCGTGAGAGCTGGGTCACGTGCCAGACCTGGGGCCCTGGGCTGACGCGGGGGAAGGTTTCCCGGGTGGGGAGGCCTGCCTGCCACCCGCACCCCCGTCACGCTGCGTCACACCCTTCGGCCCACTGCTGCCAGTGCCCCCACCTCCCAGCTCCCCAGCACATGTGAGCCCAAGGTCGGTGAGTCCCCCTCCCCAAGCAGCTGCTTTCCACCTCCTTCTCCTTGGCAGAGGCTGGTGTGGCAGAGGCTGATGCAGAGGCTCGGAAGGTCTCCTGGAGTCAGGGTCCCTCGGGGCCTGCCTAGGACCATAGGCTGTGATTTTCCTGGAGGGTGGGGGCACGGGGCACACAGGACTCAACCTGTGGGTCCATGCAGCCTGCTCGCCTCTCAGCGTCCACCTTCTGTCCCTGAGGACAACTCGGGGTGCCCGTTTTCCTCTCTGGCTCTCCCGAAACTTACCTGGTGGGCAGATAGAGGCTGGTCCTGCGCCCCAGCCGAGGAGGCAGGAGCTGGGAGCCTGGTGGGTGGACGGTGCAGGGGCTGCCGGCTGGTGAAGCATCTGGAAGCCGCGGTGACCCTCTCACCAGCCTAGCATCCTGTCTCCCCTCTGGCCCCCATCTGGGACAGATGCCAAAGAGATTACTCACCCCTCCTGCCATAGACCCTCCCCCCTTCCTTCTAGACTGGCTGTGAATGGGTCTGGGGGAGGCTGGGGTCTGAGACGCTGGGGTGTGGGTGCCTGTGTGTGCACCAGGGTGCGGTGTGTTGGGGGACAGACCCTTTCGGTGAGCTGGGGTGGGGGTGTGGGTGCAGGAGAGAAAGCAGAGCAGGTCTTTACAGAACCTGCCTGGCCAGGGTGAGTGGAGCTGGGTGGGGCAGGCGGGAGCCATTCCAGGTTTCAGAGGGGGATAGGAGTGTGTGTGTGTGTGTGTGTGTGTGTGTGTGTGTGTGTGTGTGTGTAAGGGGGTCTGTGGGTATCAGAGGGAACCCACATCACCCCTGCTTTAGGAGGGGGTCAGTTGAGGAAGCAGAGGAGAAGGGCTGGGCTCGGGCTCCCCCCAGCTCCTTTTCAGCCAGAAAGCAAGGTCAGGTACCCCGGCTGGGACCCCGGCGTGTGGGCTCTCCCGAGCTTCTTGCACTGGGGTCTGGGGGGCTCTGCTGCTCTGGGAGCGCAGTCTCCTGGATGACCAGGCACAGCCGGGCCCTGCTTCTCAGCCTAGTGAGAAGGATCCTGCCCCTGCCCCGGGGCTCTCGGGAGGTGAGCTCACGTCTGGGGCTGTCCTGGGAGAGTGCCTGGTTAGCAGGGCGGAGGCCCCTGGGCTCCCTCGTCTGGCCTTTTCTTCTCCCTCAGCCCCCCTTAGATCCAGCTGTTGGCTCTGGTCTCCCCCGAGGACACTGGGGCCTTTTCAGGGTGCAGGAGTGAGGATTGGGGCGAATCCTCATTACGTTTTTGGTCTAGGGCCTGGGGCTGGTTCTGGCCTGCTCTGTGCCCTAGTCCTTTTTGTGGTGGGCAGACACAGAGGTGGCCTCTCGGGATGGAAGGCTTGTGCGCGGCCTGAGGCTGGATGGGAACGAGGGAGCCTCAGAGCCTCTGATGGGTGGGGGAGGGGTGCGGCAGAAACCACCCCTTGGAGGGGAAGGGGCTCTGGTCCCCACTGTCTTGGCTTAGGGACTGTCTAGTCTGTCTCCTGTCACTGTTGAGGAGGGAGGTTGGGTCAGGGACATGTGCCACTTCTCTCCGTCCGGGCCTTACAGTCTTGGCTATTCTAAGGACTGGGACTTTCATGGAGGTTCCCTGTCCCTCTCTGAGAGACCAGCATCTCAAAGCTAAAGCATTAGTAAGGTCTTCCTTCCTTCTTCCCTTCCTTCCTTCCTCCTTTCCTTCCTTCCTTCCTTCCTCCTTTCCTTCCTTCCTCCCATCCTCCCTCCCTCCCTCCTTCCCTTCCTTCCTTCCTTCCTTCCTTCCTTCCTTCCTTCCTTCCTTCTTTCTCTCTTTCTGTTTATTTATTTTGAGACAGAGAGAAAGGGAGGGAGAGAGAATGAGTAGGGGAGGGGCAGAGAGACGGAGAGAGAGAATCCCAAGCAGGCTCTGCGCAGTCAGCACAGAGCTCAGTCTCATGAAACTGTGAGATCACGACCTGAGCCAAAATCCAGTCGGATGCTTCATTGAGTGACCCCCGGGTGCCCCGTTAGTAAGGTCTTTCTGACACTGGGGGCCAGACAGGGCTGCCACAGATGTGACGGTGGCTTCCCTCTCTGGGCTGCATGTGTGTATCTGCGAGGCACGGGGTGCACGTGGAAGATCCCTTCCAGCTCAGTGTTGAGCCTGCTGAGAACCCGGTGGGTCTGCGCTGCCTCCTCCTGGAGGGAGAGGGGGAAAGGGAGCTCAAGGGATGTGTGGGCACAGTCGGAAGTTCTGGCGCCTTCCAGTCCTGTGCGGGGACCAGGCAAGGTGTCTGCATTTGCTCTCACAGCGGACCCCCCCGCCTGCACCAGTGACCATCAGGGCCTGGATCGAGCGCTCTGATGACTGTTGTGGCCTCTGGTCTGAAGAAGGATGGTTGTGACTTTGAGTCTCTGTCCTGCCTCCCAGCAGTGTGATGACGTGGCAGGCTGCTCTGTCTTTCTGGCTAAATATCTAGTGCTTAGGATACTGGGCTGGGAGGTGGGACTCCTGGTACCACACAGGAGGTGTCTGGCCGGCACTTGGAGCAGAAGTCACATTCATACCCTTGGACTATTCATGCCCTTGGACTCGGGGCCATGGGGGGGAAGCTGGGGACCCTGGATCGGAGGCGCTTGCTTGTCCACACCCGTCTGTGGGTTGAATGAGGAAGTGGAAGGCAGATGCAGTGAGACCCAGACTCTCGATTAGGACTCGCAGACCTTTAACGGATGAGTGTCTGCTGACTCCTTGGAAGGAGGGTCTGAGGACCAGGTGGTTGGTGCTCGTCCCTTTGCGTCCAGACAGGACTGGGCTGAGAAGAGGAAAGCCGTACATTTAAAGAGCGGGCCAGGGGCACCTGGGTGGCTCAGTCGGTTGAGCGTCTGACTTGGGCTCAGGTCATGATCTCATGGTTCATGGGTTCGAGCCCCGTGTCAGGCTCTGTGCTGACAGCTCAGCCCTTGGAGCCTGCTTCTGATCCTGTGTCTCTTTCTCTCTCTGCCCCTCCCCTGTTCACACTCTGTCTCTCTCTGTCTGTCAAAAATAAATAAACGTAGTAAATAAATAAATAAATGTAGTAAATAAATAAAAAATAAAGAGTGGGCTGATCAGAGCTCTGCCCAGTCAGTTGGGGGCAGGCTCTTGGCATCTTGTCTCCTTCCCATCCTCTTCCTGCTGTGGGGATGATCCACCCCAAGCGCTCCAGCCACAGGGCAGCCCCGTCTTTTGTAGCCCTGACGGGGAACAGGTGCCTTTTCTAGGTACCCACCCCCTCCCCACCTTTCCTTTTCTGGCTGAGTCACTGTGGCTCTGCCTTCCTCCAGCCACACCCTCACTTCTGTCCTGCCTCCTTCGGGCCTGGGACCAGGTGGTGGCGTGGCCCTGGTCCAGAGAGCAGGTGGAGGGGGCAGTCGGCTGCCCACTGGTCCTCAGCACCTCAGCACCTGCGCACAGAGGGTGCCCGTTCTGTGTCTGGAGGCCGCTCCTCCGAGGGGGGCAGAGGGGAAGGGTCCAGTCTCAGTGCACATTTTGGTCAACACCACCCTCCTCCTCTGTGACCCCCCACCCCGCAAGGCCTTGCTCCCTCTGCCTGTTGCCAGGTTCTGACTGTATTTTTTCCAGAGGCCTCCGATTGTTTCCTGAAGAAACCTGATCCCAGAGCTCAGACAAAAGCTGGGGCTGCCTGAGGAGAAACCCCATTCTCTCCCCCTCTGTCCCTAACTGCCCCCCCCCTCAC